>CM030369.1:130630593-131051149 GCA_003604175.2 Clonorchis sinensis | reverse complement strand
CTTACTGCTCCGCACTGAGAACTTAAAGGGCAGTACCGCACCCTTTTTTCACTTATACCCTTCAGGCGGACGGAAGCCGCTGGACAACAAGAAGTAGCCCGACCCGGGAAGCATGGTCAAAAGCCTCGCTCCTTGTATCAACCCGTGAATAACCCACCAATCAGCGTCCCTCAGACAGCCCTCATTCAAGGTCACGAGTGCACCTTAAATACCGCGGTGTAGTATACGGTGTCTCCCAGTTTGATTGTTTTATATGTAAGTATTGGTGATGTACAACCTTGCTTACTGGGCTTCGGCTCATGAGCTTTCTTTCTGTTTTCCATCCACAGAAATTGTCGTGCACACCTGCCTCCGGAGAATCACTGTCCCCTGGTGCTTCCATAGCGTGCATACTACAGCGGTGTTGCAATTTTTCATTCTCACTTTCCTCTATGTCCGTGGTGGGTCACGGCTCAACAACTTCAAAGACTCACAGATTAACACACAGGACCCGGGCCTTTTTTGAATTTCCACGAGCCGGGTTTGTTCTTATCCATCAGTGGCTTCGGTTCCCCCGCATTGTACATATGAAGGAAGGATGTAGCACGGGTGTTAAACAATTAATTAATGTCTCAATTCCAGTTGTTGTCCTGTTTTCTTCAGTGTGCGAACATTAAAGGCAGCTAACTATACTGACTGTCTGGGTTTGAAAACAGACTTCGAGGGGTTTCGGTTTGTTAGTGAATGTGGATGTATGGTAGCTGCCGCTGAGCGACGCTGGGTCCACTTTGCAGAATTATTCTCATTCGATTCAGTGATAGCTTCTTGAATTCTCATTGGGCCCAGCCCAGCTTTTCAACCTGGCTATAAGAAGAAAGGATGGTTAAATCATGGGGGCAGCAATGCTCATTATTTCGTACGGCTGATCGTTGCAATTTGTTGGACTGGTTTCATTCCCAGCAGACGTGATCTGAGGGTTCCCCTCTTTCGCGTGCTTGGTACTTGCTGACTACAACTCAGATGTTTTTAATCTGATTACCTTTCTGGCATATTGCCAACTTGAAAAAATGCCCCTCCAAAATGGTCACCATGATTGCAGTAGTGCACAAGCCCAAGGACCGACTCAATCTTACAGAGAAATGATGGTCCGGTGTTCTTCATTGGGGCTATGGCCACACTTAAATCCATACAATGTGTCCTGAAATCCCTGGTCGTCGACAGCAGCCACTGACCGGCCGTTTTTGGACTGTCAACCAAAAACTTACCTCCCTCGTTGTGACCAAAAGCTGTCACCTTGTCGTGGTGGTTGGGCTTCTGTGCTGCAGTGATCCTGCGGGCTGTACTGGCTGGAACTCAGTTCCTTAAGGTTCAACTATACCAGGAAGGCCAACGGGGAGCAGCCCGACGAAGAACAGCGAGTCCCCGTACTGCGAGTAATCGTATTACGAGGCGATCTGGGGTAGAGTCATACTGTCCTCTGCGATAGGAGTGTGAAGGCAGTAAGGCGTTTCCCCCAGGCGACCAGCATCTCCATATTTATGGAAGCAGCGATGCTGCCTTCCCCCGAGGAAGGACGGGTTAGAAAAGGTCGGCCCAAAACCGCACACTCCGATCGCCCAACGGTTGACCGTGACCACCGGCGCATTATCCACTACGGTCGAAATACTTTTAAAACCAAAGAGTCCGGTGCTGCTCAAAGGCACCTGCTGTGCGCAGCCGCATCAGGAGTGAGACAGTAATGCCCTACTCCCTGCGCCCTCGGACCAGGCCGGCCCCCTACAGCCAAGTAGGTCAGACTATTGAGTCATTGGCTCCGGGAGGGGTCTCCCAAGAAAACCTTAACAACCGCTGTCTCGCGGTTCAGACTCTTGAGTCAGAGGCTAGGGGCAGGGTCTCCGAGCAAAACCCTAAACCCTCCTGCCTTGTGGGTCAGACATTTGAGTCAAAGGCTCAAGGTGGGGTACCTCAACTCAACCCCTTCGGCTTGGGAAACCGGGAAGTATCATTCAACCTTGCAGCTCTTCGCTCACCGGCTTTCCCCACACCCTCCCAACCCATCGTACAATTCAATGCAATCAACCCATCTGCCAATCACCTAGCCACTCTTGCGGGTCTCAACCATCGCCCAGAATAATAAACCAAAATAATCACCTACTAACCTCAAAAGATCTGATCCACGTTGCAGCCTTTAATGTCCGTACTCTATGTCAAATTGGGCAACAAACATCCCTTGCTGAAACCTTACTTCCCTCTCTATCGATGTATGTTGTGTCTCCAAAACACGCACACAAGACTCCACTTCGGTCGTGCTCCTCAAGCCGCTTAGGGCGAACCCAGATGCCCCACATTTCACTCTTCGGGCATCCGGTGATCTTGACGCAATGGCTCGTGGTATCTACGGTGTTGGAGTTGCACTCAGCTCAAGGCTGAAAGCGCCTACTGGACTGGATCCCAGTAAACAGTCGCCTGTGCGGTTGTCTGGCTCAACTAAGATTAACGCAGTTCGATGCGGTAAACGGTGTTTGTTTGTCGTATCAGCATGCGCCCCAACAGACAGCAGTTCTGAGAATGAGAAGGACGAGTTTTATCAAGATCTGTCACGACTGCTTCGGTCGGCAAGAAGGACGGATATAGTAATCCTGGCGGGTGATATGAATGCCCAAGTTGGACGACTAAGTCCGGAAGAAGCACCGTTAGGTGGTCGATTTGGAGTCGATGCTGAACGTACGGATAATGGAGGATTGGCTGCTTCAGTTGTGTGCAGATCATCGTCTGTTCTTGGCCAGTACGAACTTCCAACACGCTCACGCCGAGTTACTTGGAGGCCACCTACCACAAGACAGCCGTGGACTCAATTGGACCATATGGCTACCAGTTACCGATGGAGAGCCTCAGTTCAGGACTGTCGTTCCTTCTGGGGTACGCAACTTGACTCTGATCACGCCATCGTGCGAGCCCGCTTATCACTTCGTTTCCCGCCAGCACTACGCGTGCGGAAAGAGGGCAGCTCCGTTCATCAACTTCGACAAGTTTCAGTAGCTGAAGAGTATCGAGCTTGATCTGGCTAGAAAGCTGCTGGAAACGCACAGTCATATGGACGACGAAGATTGCTTGGAGGATGGATGGAGGCAAGTTAAAAAGCAATGCTCTCAGCTTTCAGAACTGCTTGTCCAGCCCATCTGATTCGACTCAATGAACACTGGATATCTTCGAGATCAGCTTGCTGCCAGAAAGTCCATACCAGCAACTAGCGACTGTGATGGCGCACGCAGATCCCTCAAACGCCGGATAATCAGGAGCTTGAAGAATGACAGAGAACGCTGGTGGATTTCGAAGGCCCAGGAAATGGAGAAGGCTTTTGCTGCAGGCAACAGCCGCGCCCTGTTTCAACTGATTCGATCAACGGGTCAAAAAAGGCAGGTGTCAGTGAGACAATATGCGAAAAAGACGGAACAGCAATTCACTCCCTCAATCGCCGTCTTGAGCGGTGGGCTGAGCACTTCAAGAACAGTTCACCTGGTCCCCTTCAACACAACCACTGGAAGAACCAAGCAGGCCCGAATGGAACATTGACACCAACCCACCATCAGCAACCGAAATCCAGCGTGAGATTTCAATTCTGAAGCGCGACAAGGCACCTGGCCCGGATGGTCTACACCCCGCGCTCTTCAAAGAAGGTGGCGAGGTCCTGGTGAACAGTCTGACAACCATACTGCAGAAGATTTGGAACGAAAACAGAATACCAGCCGAATGGAGCTCCTCGACCGTCATCCCAGTTTTCAAAAGGGAGCAAGAACGTCATGTGAAAACCATCGTGGTATCAGTCTGGTATCCGTCGCATCTAAGGTACTCTCTGTTATTTTGCGCAGGTTGATGGATTATCGCGAGAGACAGACTCGTGAGAATCAAGCTGGGTTTCGCCCCGGTCGAGGATGCATCGACCATATCTTCACCTTGAGACAAATTCTTGAACAGCGCCACTCCTTCAGACGTCCCACGTTGGTCGTTTTCTGGATTTGAAAGCTGCCTTTGATTCTGTCGATCGTCAGCAACTTTGGCAGTGTCTGGCGATCAAAGGTGTCCTTCCAAATTTCTATCTCTTATCAAGGCACTGTATGCGGACTCCTGTGGGCGCGTACGAGTATACGGGAAGCTCTCGCCTGAGTTCACCACGTCCAGTGGTGTAAGACAAGGCTGTCCTCTTCCCTTTCCTCTTCAACTTTGTTATTGACATGCTGCTTGAAATTTCCTGCCTGCCTCTGAAACCTCGGGAGTCGAAATGCTCCCGGGACGTTCCCTCGCAGACATTGAGTATGCGGACGATATTGCTCTCCTTGGTTCAGACCGAAATGCAAATGATCTTAAATAACCTAAATAACTGCCGCACGGTTTGGCATGCGCTTCACACCCGCAAAGTGTAAAGTGCTGCTACAAGACTGGGTGGGATCAAACCCCACCTCATGCTTGCAGGTGAGCCAATCGACGTGGTAGATAAATTTGTTTACCTGGGCAGCTGTATAAGTTCCGGTGGACTGGCTGGAGATGAGATCATTTCTCGAATCGGAAAGGCCAGGGCAGCTTTTGCCAACCTCCGACACCTGTGGCGCCGACGTGACGTGAGCTTGTCTGTCAAGGGAAGAGTTTACAGTGCGGTGGTGCGATCCATACTGCTTTATGGATCAGAGACGTGGCCTACGTGCAGAGGACGTACGGAATTTCCGGTGATCGAAACTGTAGCAGCTGGAACCAATGTGCCTATGGTACACGGTTTATAGCTGATAAGTTGATTGATTGATTTTCCGGTGATCGAAACTGTAGCAGCTGGAACCAATGTGCCTATGGTACATGGTTTATAGCTGATAAGTTGATTGATTGATTTTCCGGTGATCGAAACTGTAGCAGCTGGAACCAATGTGCCTATGGTACATGGTTTATAGCTGATAAGTTGATTGATTGATTTTCCGGTGATCGAAACTGTAGCAGCTGGAACCAATGTGCCTATGGTACATGGTTTATAGCTGATAAGTTGATTGATTGATTTTCCGGTGATCGAAACTGTAGCAGCTGGAACCAATGTGCCTATGGTACACGGTTTATAGCTGATAAGTTGATTGATTGATTTTCCGGTGATCGAAACTGTAGCAGCTGGAACCAATGTGCCTATGGTACACGGTTTATAGCTGATAAGTTGATTGATTGATTTTCCGGTGATCGAAACTGTAGCAGCTGGAACCAATGTGCCTATGGTACACGGTTTATAGCTGATAAGTTGATTGATTGATTTTCCGGTGATCGAAACTGTAGCAGCTGGAACCAATGTGCCTATGGTACATGGTTTATAGCTGATAAATTGATTGACTGATAGCCAAATTCTTAGCGGCTTCACATTCCCTCAGCCAAAGTGTGTAAAAATTAGAATTCTTGTGTAAGCACCAAACTGCATCCACCTGCGCTCCTTCTTTTAGAAATATGGGTGGGCATAAAACTTGTTATTTGCGCGATGGAATGAATGTTCACTTTCATCAGGTGCGCCACCTTCTTTACATGACTGGCGAATGTTGCCGTTCGAGGCAGCTTACTGCTTTCGTAAACTTACGTCCTGCTGTCTGGACATGTCACTGGGAACATACTACTACAATAGAAATCTCTAATCGAACAATTCGCCATACCTGTCCCAGCCACCAACCTGGAAGACAGGTAGTTTGTATTCGTCAGATCTGTATCCACTGACCAACAGGGTATGCGACTCTGCGGTTGTCAAAGTGAACCCCCAGTATAGCTCAGTGGGTCACAGAGGTAAGTTGCAGCCTATTTACAACGGGCGTAGCTTCGTGCCACGGACTTTTGAAACAGTTTATCTTAAACCCACAGAAAAAGAAGAAGAAGGGACTGCCGCCTTCCTTGGGTTCAAGAAAAGCGCGAGCAGATTCCGGCGTAGTTGCTGGGGTGCTGCACGTTGTTTTCATGACATGGTACTGTCGAATGAACGTAAGGGATAAAAAAGGTCGTATGCCTTTCGGAAGTCGAATACATTTCGTTCTGACACGCTCTACTGAAGTCCCGAAGATTGTGCATCGGTAACAAAAGTATATCGAAAAGCGGCGTTTCTACAGTGCGGATTTGAAAACTGCACTTCTCGGCTAGATACGTCTCTTTCTGCGTGAACCGTTCAGGAGTCTGTCGGGCTTTTTTGCATGTTGGTAGTAGTTGGTGAGCTACTACCTCTTTCTTGTTATTACATATGGCTTTCCGAGTTTTTCGATTGCCTGTATGTTGATGAAGCTTTCGACGATCAAATTAAGTACAACAGGAGAGGCAGAGTTATAAAGAGTATTCGGTTTGTTTGGGCTTTGCTCTTGAGCCCGTCAGGAAGGTTAGGCAATGTGCATAACCAGTGGTTTCGTTGTCTGGTCAAATCGGCTGCACTGGGCTCACTGTCAGACCGTTCGGGAGGTATAGTGTATTGAATTGTGAATTAAATAACTTGTATTGAAAGAATGTATGCAAATCGCCAATGGGTGAGACACAAAAGGTTCAGAACGAATCGACAACCTGTTGAACGACACAGCAGACAGTTAGTCAAAGATGTAAGCACTTATGTTGGACGGAATACAAAACAGTCACTAGTCATCTACAGTGCTGGATAACTGGTTTTGGAGAGCAGTCCTTGTCGCAATATGTCTTGGAGTACTAGTCCCGGATTCTTTGTTTTCGATCCTATGGCTGACGGAAACGACCGATCCGCTATTCGATTTGGCGTGGAAATAAAATAGTGATTGGATATTTCGTCCAACTACAGTCTGCTGTCTGAAACATGAGAATAGAGTACACAGCGCAACATTATTGCTTTTTTCAAGTTTATGGTATACTCTGGCTCCTGATCGTTATAGCTCTCGTATTAATTTATCCGCGCAGTTAGCCTGTTTCCATCGAATGGTGTACTCAGCGATTTGAGCCTTGGTGATGCCTCTTTATTCTTCTGCTTCTGACTATATAAGTTTCTAGATGCCCGTCGTCACTAGAGTTATATCTGATGGAAATTTTTCAATAAAAGTCTATTGACAATCGGGGGTAAGGGGCGGGGCGGCAATACTTTCAGAACGAAAAGCCCGCCTTAATGACGTTCTATCTTGTAGTGATTTCTTCCAAGATACCCATCTGAAAAGAGGTCACCCGAGAGTATACACTAACTTTCGTGCCGATCAGTTTCTTGTGAACAAGCTTTCAACGGAAGACTTTCAGCATTCACCTTTTCACGCGCGACTACTGCACAAAACACCGTTCGGTCTTATTTTGCTTCTAATCATCTGGTGCTGAGTTGCTGAATGATTCCAATACAGTTGATTTTAACGGATCTTCTCACCAGCCAGATTGCAGTTATTGTGGTGATGAGGTGGATGTTAGTATAGCGAAAGTTTCCGCTGTGTACTTATTTTTCGTCTTTGTCTGTGGCGCAGGTGGAGTATCATGCTTTTCACTTCCTTTTCAGAATTCGGAAACACTTCACATTCGATGGCATCATTGTCCTGTCACAGCCGTTCACTTTGTTTCGAAAACTAAACTCTTGATAGGTATTTTGCGTTTTCTACCAACATTTCTCTTGAGTAGGATCAGCAAATCAACTTCAGCTGTACGACACTCAGATAGGTCGTGTCATTCATACATGGCATTTCCGTCAGTTCACAACTATCCACCATCTGGAAGTGAAGCATTGTGAGCCATTTTCATTCTTCATGCTTACTTTTGTCAAAGTCAATGGATCAGATTTTGCAATCGCAGTCGGCGGATGTCGATTCTATGCGGGTTTGGCGTCAGACTCCTCTCTTGAGAACATCGCTCAACTCTGGACGGAATATTGTTGCGACAACATTGTACATTGTTCCATCAGCTTTTTGGAAGCAGACACTGTTTGCTTTTTCTATCTTTCATCACATGGTGAAATATTTCTAGTACGCGCAAACACGCACATGAAGGAAGGTTTTGTTCGCATTGGTGAGGTTACAACCTCCAGAGTGAAGTCAACCATGTGGTAGGTGACCCACTTTTTTGCAGTGTTTTTTTGCCTGTTTGCAAAGTTATTCAGGTGCTGTTGTGGGGCACTGTAGGTTGGAGGGTGATTGCTTCAAAGGTGTTTCCTTCACCGGGTCTACATTTGGATGTATAGAAATCGAACAACATGTGTTCCGCTTCGTGAGCTCTTCTAGTTCTCCAGTTTGTACTACTTCACATCATACTTCCTTGAGCTGCCAGAAGGTAAGTTCTTACCTGATTCCCGACCATTCTGGAAGGGCGCTGTATTCTCCATCGCCATCGTTCACTCTACATCAACCCACTTCATTCGTTTGGTGGCCGCTGCTGAAGATAGAAGTATCGCTATATGGACCAGAGCTTTGGATGGTGTTGAGGAGAAGGAACTCACTGTGGACCGATATCTCGGACCTTGGGTTTTATCCAACCTACTTGTCGGTGGAAGTCCCGATGGAGATGTGATTTTTGAGGCCAGAATATGGAGAGTTTTTGCAAACGATTTGGGACTACTCGCTTCGGGTGAGGTGGGTATTATGGCGACGAACGGTTTTCAGTATATCCGCGTCCTTCTGTGTGGACATTTTTTTATCCTCCGTCCTATAGGGGACACCCAACTTTGTCCACTCCCCTGCGCTTTCCGTTTACTTTTTCTGAGGAATTCGGGACATCCTTCTGAGCTGGACGATAGCTAGCGAGGCCAATAAACGTGTCTCAAGGGAGTCTACTGTATTCCCGTGCATTATCAGGACTCGTGATTCAGTAGGCTGATGAGTTTGAATTGACCATGCGTTGGCGCAGTGTTGCATTTTGAAAGCGAACTGTTGGGATGGACCATAAGATGCGATCCAACCACACATCAGACCGATTCGCTTTGTCCCAGTCAGTCCCATCAGGACTTGTTTTGATGACATCATCAGCTTAACTGGATTGCGATAGCTGCGTTTGCGTCTGCGTGTGCCTTTGGTGGCTAGGACTACCGCGCGTATTTTTGCTAAGTTAAAACAAAAGTTTGACCTTTGCGAATCAAGCTATTTAATTGCTATCGGACACCCTAGGTGTAGATTTTGAAGACCGGTTTTATTTGATCCTCCTCATTGGGATAGATTGGACCGATGCGTGGTCATTTTTGTAGTAAAGGGAAACCACCGTATTGATCATCACTATTCTCATATGGACCACTCGTAACGTACCGGGAAGATTACGAAAAGTGAAATCCGGCAAGAGGTTTGTCATTATTCTGGTAGTATGCTTTTCAAATATAAACAAATGGTTCGCCAATATTGATGATAGCTGGGTTATTAAGTCTCAGATATGTAATTTTCTTCCTCGGTGGAATGATACCATATTCTGCCTGATAAGTTGAACGTGTTAGGATACGCATACCTTTGAAATAAGTGACTATAAATATATAGATTTAAGTGCGGAGATCAACGTATGGCTTATGTATGCCCATATAAATAACACGTTGACTTTGGGCATACTTCTGAAGCAGCAAGCAGCGGAACTGACTAATGAACTGAGCTGCATCGATGTCACAACCACACGTTGTTGGCTTTTAAGATGCAATGTCCGTTGAAACAATTGCGATCAACCATTATCCACTGAAGCGAATTACGTACCCGAAGACTGCATCTCCCCTAGCTAGGTTTCCTACTTTTTGATGTGTGCAACACAGACAAAACCAACCTGATGTTGGACATTATTTAGCACAGGTTCTTGAAAGAGTTATCAGGTTTTCAGAAGGAATACAGCAATATGAGCATAGACTTTTTGCCGAGCGTAGAGTCATGAACCATAAGACCCACAAAGCCGTTACCTGTCCCTGATCACTTGAAAAATCGATAAATCCGTTTTTTTTCATATGTGCGGTTTATCGTGTCAAACAGACTTAAGCTAGCCGTACCGGTTGCATTTTGAAGTATGTCCACAAAACCCCCGAAGGGGGTTATCCCGTTGGATGTCTTGTTATGTGGACATGTCCGTCGTCATAGAGAGACCTAATCAAGTGGAGACACCTTCCTTGTTGTCCTAATACATTGCACAGAATCATGCTCTGCTGTTACCAGTTTGTTCTAATGACAAGATTCGGGGACAGAAACCAGATATAGGGTTTCTGCCGGCACTGCCCGTCACACATGTTAAATTTACTGGGTTATGTATGGAGCCAGATAATCTTTGATAGCTTATAGTTGGCTGTAGTTCCAAAGTTGCGGTTTTACACTACACTGGCCGCTCCGGTTTTTTCTTCACGTTGTCTTCAACCAAGTCCGTGGTTTTTTCGTTTGCTATATCTGCTCCGTTTTACTTATTCCTTGGTCATTTTCTGATCTTTAGGATTGTCGCATGGTATGGTACCCGTGGGACTCGCTGCAAAAGAGGAGGATCATTGCAGACGTCCATCGTGGTCATGGTGTTTGGTGTGCTCATGTGTGGACGCTGGAACGTGATGGAGATCTACTCGTGGTAAGTTTGATTCTTAGTGAGGAAACAAGGCATGAGGTGGCCGGTGTCTATACCTGGGTTGGTATGAAAAAACACGTGCTAGAGGTGTTTCGTAGCTTTGGTTTCGATTCTTGTAAGGAACCACACTTCACAGCCGATCCGTGAGGTCGGCATAAGGTTGAATAGCAGCGGAAGCGGGCTATGTATAATCCGTATATTCCTAGTTCCACACTCTATCCAACTGAAATATATTGTTGTAGCATTACTTTGACCCCCACTTTCTCCTTAGTTCTTCAGTACGTCTCAAATGGGCTACCAACTTGCACGCCAAGTTATGTATCCTGTTCATGCTTTATAGATGCCTCACCATCATTCGCGCACTCCTTCTGTAGGCTGCGCATCCTAACTTGACAGACCATTCCGGCAATCGGGTATGTTGCCGAAGTAGTCGTGATTTCGAACGTTGAATGATGAGTCTGTTTTGTTGAAATATAATTCCTTCAATTAGTCCCTTTTAGAAAGATTGAAGTTTATCGTTCAATGCATCGATGTAGAAACCGACCATCTAGCATATCTAGTCAAGTTAGCCTTCCTCGATAATGGCACCTTAAGCCGGGTCGGTATCGTCCTAAGTCACGGGGTGTTAGGATGGTTGCTTGATTGGATACCCGTTTATAGTCACTTCTGTGCGGTGAAGGAGTCTCACAAGCGGGAGGTTGATTCCTGTCTGTTAGTCTTGTCTTCTTACGTCCCAACTGACTCTATCTCTGACACCAACAAAGACAGGTTTTATGACGCCTTGTGTCCCATTTACCAGCGAGCTAAATGCTCAGGTGTTGTGGTTGCCAGAGATCTGAACGCACAAGTGGTCAGACTTAGCGAATTTGACACTCAATTAGGTGGTCGATATGGATTGGACTGGGTAGGTATGGACTGGGACGATGGTGAACGAGTGCTTCAGCTATGTGCTGGCGGTAGGTTGTTTTGTGGCAGTACTAACTTCCGAAATAACCGAAGTCGTCTGGTTACAAAGTGCCCTCCAACAACGTACTGGCCACGAACCCGAATTGATCATATCGGCATTAGTTACCGATGGGGCGGATCAATAACCTACTGCCGTTCGTTTTGGAAGACGTTTATGGATTCCAACCACGTGCTTATCCGGCGTCGCTTCTATACTCGTCTTCCAGGGCCGCGCAAGTTGCGGACAAATCGCCTAGCGACTTAGAGACTAGCATACCGCGAAGTTGGACGAATTTCTTAGAATCGTATTCTAGAGTCTCTTATAACCTCTTAACCGTCGTATGTGAACTCATGCTGGAACGAGATTGCCACATCTTTATATAGTGTCGGGACGTTTGTCTGTGGTGCAGCTCTACCAGGCCTGCTGGAGCACTGGATATGAAACCAAACAATGGCACTGCTTGGATATCGGAGAAGTGTTCCTTCCGGTCCCGAACCTATTTTGGCTCGACGAGTTGTCAAACTTCAAGTGAAAATGAGCGTGCGCGCCGACCGTGAAGCCTGGTGGACACAGACGGCTAAGGAAATGGAAGAGGCCCAGAAAGCCGGGAATGCCCGAAGAATATTTCAGTTGATCCGTTTGTCCGGTCCCCGGGGAACCGCTTGTGAGCGAAGCCATCAAAGATCAGGACGGAATGAACATTTTGAATGAAGAAAGATGCCTTGACTGCTGGGCTGAGAACTTTGGACAACAATTCGGGTGGTTACTTGCTGCGCCACCGCACTCCTGGTCCGGATGACCTTCCGGACGCATTGTTCAAGTGTGGATTTGAAGTCGTCGGTCAACGCTTGTATTATCTATTTGCCTGCTTCTGGGAAAAAGAGGCTGTCTCAGGCGACCGGGTAGAATCGGTGAAAGTACCCATTTTCAGAAAAGAGTCCCGTGGTGAGTGTGGTAATCACAGGGGGCTCAGATTTGCTATAGTCTGCACGCCAAGTAGCGTGTGATGGTTGTATTTTCGTGTGTTATCTATCATTCGTCCCCTCAATCACAGTCAAGCCCCATGAGTGCTATTCATCTGATGATTCATGAAGGCTTTGGATGGACAGAAGAGGCATCACAATCGTTGTACACAATCTAGAGAGCCTGTGTCACAACAGAATGTGTCGAACTAAGCGTTATTATTGCGAATTGTGAAACAACGCATCCATGGTTTCAATCCTTTCGGTCTTGTTTCGTTGCCATTTCCCTTAGCCTAGGACCAGGACACAGGCTAACCATCCACGTTTTTCCAGATCCGCACACCGATAGATATGTGAAACAAGCAAGAATCTGCCCTCAGTCGTCCAGCCGTGCATGCAAAATATGTTATTTGTACTGCAGAAGTGCATTCACCATTCTAAGTTTCAGAAGAACCTCACATATAAGCTATCGAAACCCGTCGAATTGCGATGACTGTACCTGGGGTGTTCCGACTCACTGGTGCTGCTATCCTTCCCTATGGAAGACCACTTATTTGTTGACGAGCGAGTCGCGAAATAACCAATCTATGCTTCAGAGAGGCATTGTGCCGTTTTTATATAAAAATCAATAAATTCGCAGATTCATTCTCACTAATTCTCGGATAACCATTCTGCATCTTCAGGTTTCTGGTGGCAATGATGGTGCGGTCTGCATTTCAGCTCTTCCACACAATGAACTCAAAGAAGCCTCAGTGTTTCTTTCTCCACGACATGCGAACGGACCAAATAATGTTGCAGCCACTGAATCCCAACTTCAGGTAATGGTTACCTCATGCCGTCCTAGCTGTCTCAAAAAGTAAAAACAAGTACCCCATTTTCATTACGCCATATCAGGCTATCTCCGTTGTTCCAGGGCGAAACCACCGTTGTTTCCTGCAGTCTTTCCATCAGTGTACATAGTAATCTCATCAGTTTTTGAAGTAGTTTCGAAGATACTTGACCATCGTTGAAGGTTCGATCTGCTCGGTTAAGCGACTCCGCGTTGTCGGTAATTATGAGAACATCTAGTGCTACGTTCAAACTGGTTCACGCGATTCGGGAGCTTACATTTCACCGCCCGTCGTCAGTACTCTTGTACAATACCCTATGGTGACTGGTCATCTATCCAATTCCTTGTAAGCTTTGGCATCTTCATGATATACAGTGGAGGCCACTTCGCACCCAGAATCATAGGTTTATGGGAAACGTAAACGAGTGGCGACGTATTCATATAGCTACCCGTAAGCTCATTTGACTTAGAGCGAGCAGGCCACCGCTTATTTCAATCGAAGAATGAGCCATATTCAGGGCCGAGGAAGATTATTCTGGTCTTTTATCTGGTCCGCGTGCAATTCAAACATAGAGCTGTTTTCCTGTTCCTCACCTGTTTTACCTGTCCGGTCAGTAATCGTGGCTTGAACTGATCAGTTCACTTCAAGGCGGCAGCTGGAACAAAATTATCCTTGCAATAAAGCTATGACGTGGTTCGCCGCTTTATTGGTTGACCGGCTACCTTTCGTGACTTTGTTATTCGAGGTAATCATGTTGTTACTTAGTAACCTGTTTTAATGGTTTACGGGGTTTTACTCACCTAAGCCAAAACATTCTTTAGCTCTTGAATGTTGTCACTCCTTTCGTAACTGGCGGAAAAGCTTGTGATGTCAACACTACTTACTCTGCTCTAGAAATCTCGAACCACCCTGTGCTCCTCCAGTAGGACACCAGTCACGTGGCATAACATACTAACTGTCGTTTTCAGTTATTTTATACCCGGAACTGTACTTTTCTGGACGATTTTAGGGACGCATCGTCGGTTTGTCCGAATTTAATGACAACAGTGGATTGCTGAACCAACAATTCAGATGACCGAATGTGTTTCATTTAATGCGATTTTCTCCTTCTGACGTAGATCTATGTTTCATAAGTATGTCGAGTCTATTTTGCCTACTAGGTCAAATTTATTGCACTCCACGTTTTCTCAATCCTTCCAGACTGCAGACCCCGGAAATCACAACGATTTTGCACGTTGTTTGTTCTTTGGTCCAACGGGACGTGTATTCTATCTCACAGACAAAGGGTAAGGTTGCTTTCTTTTTCAAATAGGTGAAAACTTTATGGTGTGTTGAGTTTGGACTTAAGTATTCCCTTGTAAGAACTCAAGCTGTTTCACCCTACGCTCATCAGGGTGAATTACAACCGATTGACCATCTCATAAACGTCGAGAGGATGTATTCAGAGTAATTTTTTCCAAGGTTATGGACGTCCGTTGCCAGAGGTATTTTGCTTTCGTTATTTTTACAAGAGTCTTGTCTCGATACCTAACTCGGATGTCAATTCGTACGGAACACGTCCGACTGCTGCTGTGCCGCATAGAACTGTCCGCATAAATGCATTCAGCTTATCGGGGTTGAAACGATTTCATTATTTCAAACTGGCGATTATTCACTATTTGCACTCAGCGATTATAGTCGGAAAAAATTCGTCAGAAACTGTGTATGATTAGGTGCATCCGCGGGTAAATTTGTAAGGAGAGAGGAAAGGGTACGTGGATCGATGAATCAGAGGCACTCTCTTAACACCACAATCAGACAAGGTCGTGAGACGAATAGTCCGTAGGCCGACTTAGGTTCGAAGGTCGTACAAGCCTCTTTTCAAGCAGTGTTGGCTTATGGGCTATTCCATTCCTACAATCTAGCCTGATCAATTTAACTCAGCGGCCTGTGTACCCCCTTTTCCGCCCTCACACATTTACTCGTGCATTACTCAATTATGCACACGATTATCCAAGGTGATCAACCACAGAAAACAAGCCCTGTTCGCTACCCGCGTTCTGTATATTTGTTGAGGATTACGTTTTTCCACAGCGAACGATGTCTCGCTAATACTGGTGAGCAGTTAAAAAACGGATCTTCATCCGTTGATGTTTGGACTAATCGGATGTGCGTAAACTTGAGCCATGACTCAACTCCAACTAAGGACAGGCCAGACAACATGGGTTCGAGAACCTTTTTTTCACGCTAGTAGCTGCTTGACTCTAACTCTTCCTAAGTTGAGATGACCCACTATCCATAAGAGGTCCCTAGTGCAATCTGAAGATGTCCAAATGGTCATCCGAAATGGTAGCTATGAAGTTATACTATCCCGAGGGCTGTATAACTCCTTGGGTTCGTTGCCCCTTGGAACGAGTTATTTTCAAAATGCGACGCCTCTGCATCTCATACCAGGATATGTTGCGAATGTCTTATAGACATCTTGACATCAGTAATGTGTGGCAGCTTGGGTTTTTAATTGTGGTTGTTGTCAATGGCTACTCGGAGCCTTAGCGTGACTCTACGGGTTACAGCCCGTCTGTTAGGAAACCCATTATGATCCCTTCATATGCTGTTGGGTTTTAAATGAGATGTTGTCTACAGAAATGAAATTGCGTGCTCATTTTATGACCGAATAAGTATGTAACGGATTGGTGTTTTACTGAACAAGGACGCTGTAGTAAAACACTTGTTCAGCTTTGTTAAGAGTCTACTAGAAACCACAGATTGTTTCTTTTTATGCCTGGAGGCGCTGCATACCACCGATCTGGCTGCTCTTCTTCAATGTCTTCGGCGGTTTTTTCCCGTGGAGAAGAGACCTGCGACAGTTATATTTACCTGTCAGCCAATGTTGAACTGAAAAAAGATAACACAGTCCGTCGTTTTTCACCCTCAGCTACTTCCATACCGCGGAGGTGCGTTGGTCAGAAAACTCGTTCTCAGCGGCGATCACACTGAAGCCCCTATTTCGTCGCGCAGTTGTTAAACGGCTTCGGGGTGAAGTGAGTCAGAATGATGTCATCCACTCTGCTGAACCAGATGACCTAATGCAGTCTGATAGCTCGCCGTGTGATCGCCTTTTCCGGGGTTACACAGTCTCCGCAACCAATCGGTCTCATACACTCACTGCGATTGGGGACAAACAAGGCCAACTGGGTTTGTTTCAAGTTCTGACTGGTAAGAAGACCGATTTGTTTTTTAGTTTGATGAAACGTATACTGCGCTTCTCATCTATCCGTTAGTGTGCTCCAAACTTTCGAGTGTGTTCGGTCATTTTTGGCGTTACCTAGAGTCTCGATGAAATTGGCAACCCAATATCCTTTCACTTGTTTTGCTTTCTTCTGGACCCTGTGGCTAATCTTGGGGTTGCCAACCATTTGTGAGAGAAGTGGGCGTTACTGGGTGCCTACCCGTTAAAGATATCAAAATACAGGTTGAAAATTGTGGCTTCCCGACGATTTTTCTATCAAAGGAGGCTAAATGCATGTCTCAATTTATTATAATGATAGAACTTTGGACTTGATGACAACTCTTAGGGCCATGCTGAGCGTCTTTCACAGAACTCATATGTTGCTCCCCTTTACTATATCTTTGCACTTTTAAACTGCTTTCTGTGTGAGTTTCATACAGGAGGAGATTTTCTATGTATAAGTTTTGGTTTCTGTTAATATCCTTTGTTTTTGTATAACTTACAGCCCATTTACTTAGTGTTTTCTAACATTTGATATTGAGGACAATTTTGACAACTCAGGGGACATAGCTGACATCTGTGGCGATGGTGGTGTTTGGTGATTTCGTGGCCTTTTCAAACCTTTATAAATAATTGATTCCTGGGACTTTGCCTGACCAAGTTCGTGCACTTTTCACAGGATGCTAGTGATACCAACGGCACCACATCTTTTCTTGCGTAGATATTCCCTACTTGGCGTGTACAGACTTGCGTCAGTTGGGTCGAAAAGTGATGAACTTGACGTGGTTAGATGATTCAGCTCTTCTTATCGGACTGCAAAACGGACCCGCGGTAGGTGTGCTTGATCTTATTATGTATCATACTGCCAACCTCTACCCACCTTCATCTCGCCCGTCATGTTCTTTCACTCAGCGTCTGATTCTTTGTCAATTTGTGAGTGACCCTGTTGATTTTCCGAAAGTCATGGGGAGAGTAGATGATAGTCGACCCAGCTGCTGAAACCGTAAAAGGGGGAGTTGGTTGGATTCAGATGGGATTTACTGTACGTGTCTTTAGGTCAACCTTCCGTAGCGCACCAGTAAATAGGCGAATCGAGGTGTAACGGTGTATACCACTGATGAAACACGCGAGCAGTATCTGGTCAAGTGTTAAAGCGCCCTCCCAGCATCTTACGGAAGGTTTATATGGAAATTAACCGTTTTACAGTATTTGTTCATTATTGTTTAGTATTCAGACCGGAGAGTTCAAGAGGACGCTTGAGGATGTTAGCCTTTTAAGAACTCTGTGTAAATGAGGTTTTTGCTTCCGTGCCTGATAGCATGTAACCGCTTAGTTCGTGTTGGTCAGTAAACTCGAAGGCGCTCTACCTTTCATGGGTAGTTCAGCTTATACGGATGGTCGATGGGTTATCCTAGCTATTCAGGTTTGGCGTAGAGTGTTTCATCGCCGTCAACACAACGAGCTGATCTTATTGATGCAACTAAGTTCCCTAGCCCAAGACTAAGCTCATGTCAGTCAGGAGTTTTTACTGCAGCCTTCATTGATTGAACAGTTTTCAGTTTTCAGCAGTGCAGCTAGCCGATTCCGATTTAGGAGTTCTGCCTGGACTTACGGTGTAGCGTACATCGTCTTTATAACCTAACCTTTCTTTCTAATAAAGTCGCATATTTTAGGGCGGCTTGCTGAATTACCTGGGTAAGGCGTCATGCAGGGTAGCGAATTAAACTAACGAACGGATAACTGAACAATTCTGACAAAGACGAATCTGCCAATTTTCTGTTGAATGTTCTCCTCCAGGATTCTGGAGGTCGAACTGAATTGGTTAAATTAGTTCGGGAAGGTTTTATGTGTTCCAGGCAGACGTAGAACAACCTAGTTAGCGGTGTTTAGGCTGCCTTTCAACCTCCACAGATGCTCATGAGTTTTATGGGAAACGTGAAAAGCTGAAAAGCTCAACCACTCGAGGCATTTCGCCTTTGATAGGTATCTTATGGTGAGCTTAGTTGAGACCGGTTACACAACTAATTACGCAAGATTGGTTGACGAACACCTGGTCCTGGGATCAGCATTTGGCGCAGATTTCCGCGGCCAAAAACTCTCATTGGGTTTCACACTACGTTACACGTTACCTTACTACGTTGCACATTACACTACTTGCCATCCTAAGTAGTTGAAATTCGATGCAGAGATTTATGCTTCAAAATTCAAATCACCGGTGGTGGATTTCACCGCCTCGTATTAAATTGCCGCTACCTGCTGACTCTAGAGGGCTGTTCCAAAGAAGTCAATTAATTATTACGATCTTTGCGATCTAGATTTTCAGGTGCAGAAGGAGGGTTTTCTAGGTTATTTTTCCGTAACTCGAATAAACTTGGTTGTTTGCTGAATAAACTGTGCAGTCTGACGAACAGTGTTGAGGCGCACTTACACGGTATAGGCTTGGGCAGCCTAGCAGTATCCCAGCCCTCGTACTTCCTTCGGGTGGTATTGCAGCTGTGCACCCAAAGGGTGTTACAGTTAAACGATCATATTCTTTATTTTTACCTTACACGGTGGGTTTCATTTTCCGGGTTTTGAATTTTGTCGTGCAGAGATTGTTGTCTGTAGCTGAGTAGCAGTTAGGTGGAAACTTGTTTTCTTCTACTCAGAACATTTTGATATGTTGTGTTGACCACAAAATTGGAAACAAGGGAACTTCTTCAAATGTAGCATGATACGTATCTTAAGTACTGTTTCCGACACCGGTGAACTGGTAAGTAATTTCAACCATTTCACAATAAACCAACACTTTTTTCACTATCGAATGCCAAGTAGATTAGAAAGAAAGGAATCAACACGAAAAATAAAAAACCATTAGTCTTTTTCTGGAGGGCACCTACTTGTCCGATCGACGTGTTTTTCAACAATCCTTGATGAATTTTTGATAAACAACTGAAATAAGTGATCAACAACCATTTAAGAACATTGTTTTTTTATTGTGATGTTTGTCTGTCGTCTTATTTAGTTTGCCTCGTGACTTTGGACTTGTGTCGAACTCAGCACAACTCCAAGCGCTTGTTTTGCTCCAGTCCTGCTTCATTTCTGTTATCGATCATTCTGGTTTCTCACGTCGCAGGTGTTACTTACCACTGTCAGATCCGTTGAGAATTTCGGACTATTTATCTTCTCAACTAAAAAAAGATGTCTCTTCTTGCCTCCTGGGTCGGAAATGAGGTGGGCCAGTGCTGGATGTATTGTGCTTCGACCGTGCTCAGATGGTCGGGATTTAGTAACCACCGTAGTTGTTGGCACTCGCGATGGAGGTTTGTATTCTTACACTACTTTGGTAAGTTCGCAGTGTTTGGGAAAGGTTATCCTGTTTTTCGTCTAGTGTCGACACAGATTTGTCGTGCAGTATATCGTGTTCAATGGTAGAAATATTGGTTTAATGTAGCGTTTAGATAACGTCTGACGACACAGTGCTTGTAGAGATGATAAATATACCGCACCGCAGTAACTGCGCCTATATAATTGCAGATATATTTGGCCCTTTGGGGTAACATTTGTGCGGTACAGACATTTTAACTGAAGCGGATCTAGTGGGAGAGACTAGGAAATGTGTTAACGTTGCACGGATGTGGACTGTAGGTTGGGAGAAACGGTCCATTATGGTTTTGACCTGAGACCATCGCTACCAGTCCATTTCGTATTTCTATTCAATTCATTTGAGTTTAACAACCGTGAAGTTAGTACATATGAAAATCTGTTCGGGTAGTTCCAGCTTATGTAAGATAGAAGGGGTACGGAAAGACATTTTACAAAATAAGGAAGAATTGCGGATTGATGGTTGAAGACAAGATAACACCGCTACTGGTTACCTGACATCGTCATATCGGTGAGTACCTCCCATCATGGATTTAGTATGTATCTGATACTCCAACCCCGCAGCAAGACCCTTTATGTTTTTGATACGGTTTCTCCAGGCCATACGCGGCCCACTTTGTGGTATGTTCCAATCGGGACCTGGCTTAGTAAGCAGTACACGGCGAGGCAGTCGATATCCTGACACACGCAGCACATAGCCGAGCCAGCGTAGTTGGTGCAGCTGAATCAACTAGCCGACTCGATAGACAACCGCTTTGTTGCTAAAATGCATTCACTACATTTCACTATTGTCAAATCAGTGTTCCCATGATACATGTCCAATGCCTTGAAGGCACCGATCATCAAGCAATTTCTCGTCGTCAACACAGTGGCCAGGCTTCGCAGCCGTAAAGTAACACTGGACGCATTGTAGACCCTGCCTTTTACCTAAAGGCCAACGTCACATAGACTCCAGAGGTACCTAAGTTGAAGGAAAGCAGAACGGACTTTCACGATTCTAGGATTCACTTCGTCGGCAGTACTGTCATGCGACGTGATAGAACCACCTAGCTAGGTAAATTTGTCCACCATCTCTAGTGGTTCTGATGCCATCACCAGCTTTAATCCGAAGTTTGATGGTGCAAAACGCATACCAAGACCCATCGCAACATTAGTTAGATTATTCAGTGTGTTTGCATCTTAACGGGACGTGAACCAAGTAATGAAGCGTCGTTCACCTACTCAGTCTTTAAGGTCATCCCTAGGAAGAAGTTTCACGCCAGGATTAGATGACACAGCGGACGTCCCTTTAATAATTAGTTCGATTGCGAAGTTGCGGAGAAAGGGTGAAAAGGAGCAGCCATGACGGATACCACTTCTGGTTATGAACTCAGTAGAATATTCCACAGGCGTTCACTGGGCCGTTGGAGTATAAGAACTGGATTAGTGTGAGAAAGATGTTCGGCATACCATTGTATGTGGTTCATCTCCAAAAAGCAGAGTGATCGACTGAATCGAACACTACTTTTAGGTCTGGGAAGATAACAGACCAGCTGTAAGTGTGTCGGTGTTCGAGAATTTGTTTAGTGCATCAACAACGCGGTCGGAACCCAGCTTGACTTTGACGATTCCGCGAGTACTAGTAGGCCTGTGTGGAATGATACCTATGGGTAGCTTGGAAGCGATGCAGACTAAACTGATACCCCGGTAGATCTCACATTCACATCTAATACACTTTTTGGAAACAGGAAGGGCAATAGATATCTGTTATCCATGTTGTACTTTATTCGTCCTCCAGATACCCTGAACGAGTGTTATCATACTACGAATGAGTCCTTCTCCTCCATCCCTGAACTTGACAGTAAGACGATCAGGACCGGCTGCTTTGTTTCGCCTCAAAAATTTGGTTTTGTTTTTAATTTCACCTTTTGTTGGGACCTAGCAGTTGACTTACTTTTGTGAAGTTGTTAGTGTGTTGAATGTTATGCTGGACACTTCATAGCGGTTGAACTCAAGCGCTGTGCCCATCGAATCAATCACCGGGATTTAGAATGACCACTGATTGGCCCGGTGTTGCGATAAGTTGGAAGAGAGTTCATCGCCGCTTCGTCCATGTATATATGGACGTGCTGCTTGTCTGAGGGAAGAACCTTACTGCCTTGACACTCCTACTTCGGAGGACATTACGACTTTATTCCCAGACCGTCTTGTTATGTGATTAGTATTGCGGGAGCTTGCTGCTCTTTGTGTGGTTGCTTCCTTTGGCCCTCCTGTTGAACCTTGTGAGATGATGTTCTAGTTAGTTTAACCAGCAGGACCGTTACAACTTTCGTGTCCCATCATCGCATCCAGCTGGTGGGTATTTACATTAGATTTTTAATGTTCCGGTCCGTTCTGGTACGTTTCGGCGAGAACACGTCAACCTGGCAATCAATATTAAGCGCAAAAAGGCGTATTGATCGATTGAGCCACAAGTTGACACACTCACTAGCTGTCGTGAATGAGATCGTAGTCTTGACACTGTAAATGTTCGGGAGTATCGATTGTTGCGTCACATGCTTTGGGTGCTATGACTGAGAAATCTGATGAACTATCATCCTAGTGATTGAGGGAAAGTGGCGCCTTCTTTTAAGAAATTTCAAACGCCGGTTCTCTTCTATCCATTTTGTCAAAGCAGAGGGAAGACGCGTGACGGAATTTCTTAACATTTCCTCTATTATCTTCAGTCGCGGGCAAACAACATTTAAGATGGATAGCAACCGTTGTAAGACGGACGGGTCGGTCACATGAACACTGCCATGGTAACCAGGTCTGAGTCAACACCTTTTGCACACTTGATGCTGGTTGATAAATCCTAATTGAGGTGGCATTGGAAGTGTCCATCAACTTGGGGTACAGTTCTCGCAACACACTTGCAAGTAATTTGTGGGGTCAATACGATGATCCGTAGCAATGTGGTCTCTCCTGCTCGATGACCATGCTTTCGTTTGGTCGCTGACCCGTGCAATTTGGTTGCCGCAGTAACTGAATCAGCCACTTCAGGCTGACTCCAAACGCTCGAAAATTTAGACGTCGATCTCTTCTGCAAATGTTTGGCAAGGCAACTGAGAGACTGTAGGGGATGCAGAAAGAGGGCACAAACTATTTGCTGACTTGTGCACTGGGAGTCCTGTAGTGGTGTGAATCAGGCAGTCGTGCAGCTGGGTAAGCATGATTTAGAGCCGGTACCACAGTGATTAAGACCGTTCTTTACATAGTGACGTTATGGCCATAGGAAAGGAAATTTGTTCTTCTCTGTTTCACGAACCGCGGGCTACGGTTGTTTTGAATTGTTATGAGGTAGGTGTTTAATAGGAAGATCTCTAGAAACTCCGACCCGTTTGCTATCTGGCCCGTCCTACATATTTTCCTGGCTCCATACAGCAGGTGACGTTTATGGGCATTCTGTGCAAAGCTTGAAAACTGAAAGTATCGATTATTGCAAGTAGTCTTGTGAAAAACTTAATGTTGAAAACTTCTGACCGCTTGCTTACTTGCAAGTGTGTCTAGAAAACGCAAGCTGTCTTTTAACTCGCATTTGTAGTTTATGCGCAGTTGCGAATCGAGATTATTCAAAATGGTTGGAAATTTAAGTAAAAACATGGTCAACACCCCGGTTGTATCACAAAGTTTTGGGTATCTTATCAGTTGCTAGCGGTTCAAACATTCCGATTTGCCATTTCTGATCCCACTAGGTGTACTATAGCAACCCATTCATTCTACTTATAGACTTACTATCCGGATTCTAGTTTTATATCTTGAGTGCATAGTAAAGTCAAGTCTCTGGGGTACTCAAGAGAGACTCCTAAATCCATCTCGTTCGATAAAGTTACATAGAAAATCAACTATCCCATGGAGGGTTACCGTGGTAAAGAGGGATTCGATTGCTCACCTAGGGGATTTTTGTTTTGTCTGCCAACTCAGTTAAATTCTTTAAAGGATACAGGGACACACTGGTGTGAACATTGTTCAGAATGGTAAATAGCCAGCGGGTGACTTGCTGGTATGCCGAGTTATTTGTGCAGAGATTTGGATGCAAGGATGTGTCACTTTTAGGCGTTTTTGGTGCGCGGCACGTGCGTGAATTTGTCGCCATGTAGCTGCCATTTATTCCTCCACTAGGTGATTGTTATCCAGTGAATCGTCTATCCAGACTTGCCGATTGTCTGCCAAAATCCGTTTCATTTCCTCTATGTAATCTAAAGTACACAGTGCTACTAATTGACACCCGGGAACCTGATTGCTATTTCCGAGGCCATGTTAATTATGATCCATCAATCACCATCATGACATCGATCGTGTGACTAACCTCGTGCATCCCATAAGTGTCCGTTTTACAGCTGTCGTTATTCGTCATGCGGGTTTTACGTCCGCGACGGACGACAGTGAAAGAAATGTCAACACATGACATGTCTTCTCTCTGTCTTGAACGGAAAAATCGGAGCGCTGTGAACGTACGACAGGTATTGAACATGCTAAGGGAAATCAGTGAGACAACTGTTTTTGAGGGAATCACGTGGGTTCCGGCCTTTTTATCAGCCTTAGTTTAACATGATTTGGTCGTATTTTCTTGTCCAGTATGATTTGGTGAATTTGATGGGTGTGGTGTTTATGAAATCCAGCCATTATTGAGGACATTTCTGATATTAATTCTGCATCTGGTTTTTCAACCTTCCCAACATTTATCATATGACCAACCATCCCAGGCGTAGTAAATATGACGAGTCTCTCTGAGTCATTGTTCGCCACAACCGCATGTGCTTGTGTGTTAACTCGCTATTCAGTCGATTTACAAACCTTTTGATACGCGTGGATCAGTGACACCTCGCGCGACTGCCATGTCGGCGAACACCTTTCTCCTAGTGTCACAGCGGATTTCCAACATTAAAAATCAGGAGAATGCGTATTTTACTGGAGATGATAGTCCAACGTATGTTTGAGTACAAAACGATTTGTTTGGCAGGAGGGAACGTTTCTTTTGACCTGCAGTGTAATAATAAGTTATTGCCAATTATTAACATGTTTTCTTGTTTTTTTCCCCTGAGGCTCTTTCGCCTAAAATACCTGTAGCTCATCAGTAATGTCCAGACGACTTGAATCCGTCGGCGGTTTTATAAGCCTAATGCTTACTGGTGGAATGGAGTGTTTATTCTTTTCAATAAACCTGGTTTACCTGGAAATTACCTTGAGAACAAATTAATCGGTACTGGGGAGGTCATCACTATCGTGATCATCGTAACAGCAGCAACAATAATTCTGAGGCTTGCCTACCAGCCCGCTTTTTGAGAAACCTCACCAGCTCAGATTCATGGCACAATTTCTTGTTCTTTTTATTGCATCAAGATGTTTGTTCGGTGTTAACTGATTTACTCTGATAATCTTTCATCTTTCCAGCAGGATCATCCGTTGCCCAGCTGTGAACATCCGCAGTGGCTTAGAGAATGTTGCCATGGTCGAGGTGGTTGCACGACTTTGGCAACTGTTTCTACGGCCCCTTCATTATCCACAGTCATCTCCTGCGGGCGAACACATGGTGAACTCCGTCTCTGGCATGTCACACTCGGAGGGAATTTGGTTCTCATCGGCCTCATACCTAGCTGCAGTTCACTGACCTGGGTTGAGCGATTTTGTCAGACAGCGGATAACTGCTTTTTTGCGCTGGGATTTCAATCGGTATGTTTCTGATTTCGCTGCTATGTATAGTTCTCCCACCTACTTTGAAATTTGGATTGCGAATTACCTGGTGCGAGTGGCAGCTATAGTTTACAGAATGCAGCATGCAGATTTACCGGTCTTTTTGGCAGTAACGTCTGAAATTATGGTTGGCTTGTGTTTTGGATGATTTACCAACTTAATATCTTTTCTTGTATCCAACGACTACTATGTACACTCGAACAGACTCAGGTTCTTCATGTCTCCAGCATGGTTGGTCTACTGAATGGCAATCTTCGGCTTAGGAATAGTCCGTTAGAAGCTACGCACCTGCCCATAGAGGCGTACAAGCCAGACTTTCACATTTGGGATGTGCCCACCGTTTACTTAGAAGGTTGACATGTCTGGACGAATAATTCGTTTGGGACCATTTGTGTTCAAGTCTTGTGCAATAGGGTTGTATCCATTATGGTGAAACAGAAAGGGGGTATGTTAAGTGAACAAGACAGGAGTGAGCCAGTCAGTTAGGTACGGAAAAATTGAAAAAATAATCGCTCAGCTCTCTCGACTGTTCGGCAGCTTTCCGTTACTGAACAGCCGGTACTTCTCTTTCTTATCGTAGAATGGGATTTGGTAGATTTTGAAATGAGAGGTCAATGTATACCTAATGTGAATCAAAAGATGGACTCGAATCACCAACCCTCCTTCTTACAGGACGGGTGCTTTACGGATTGAGCCGCTGAGGACACTTGGTTCCCGTTCGCCTTTGTGCATGCACTGGCGGGTATCAAAGTTTAATCCATTAGGTAGATGTGTGGCGAATCAGCTATGAAGCTCAGGTGCATAGGCCTGATTAAAGCAGCAGTCATTGGTAGCGGTAAGTACTGTAAGCGGGGGGTCAGCGGTCCGAGTCCGTTGTTAGGCCGGTCTGTTTGTTCGTGCTACGTGCACCTGGACCAAGAGCCAGATTGTTGATGCTTGCCAGGATTTAGACATTGTTATTTACAACCGAAGAACATATCTTCATCATGGAGACTATCGCTACCATTGGTCATTCTGAAATGGGTAGGCCATTTGTTGGCTTATAAAATTTTCAAACCTTCTATGGATGTGGAGCTAGCAGCTTTTCTGCACTTCGAAGTCCGTCCACTTTTTGTCACGAGTATCACTCCAAAGCGTATGACATTGATTTCTGCGCAAGAAACATCAACTGAAACATGGACTTAGTAAACAAACGAAACCATTGCAACATATATCTGTGCTCGCCAACCCAAATAATCCAACTTGGCTTTGAAATTATTGCATACGATGTTTTTTGTACCACATGTTATCTAAGAATTGATTTCATTTCGTCGAGGTTTCATACACGAGTGTCAAATCCCCTATTCGCTTAGCACCCGTACAAATTTGCAGCAAGGGAAACAACTGGTGAACACATTTCAAAGCAGTCACAAGCAATGTTCGAGGGAAGCCGTTCTTTACTGCATAGCACTTAAATGTTGGCATGCATGCCGCTGCTATTTTACTCTTTGTTCGGTTGCACTATCGAAAAAACTGATGGAAGTGGATAATCGTGACTATAGAAGACGGTAATAAGATAATCATTCAGCTGTAGAACCCTTTCGGTGCCTAGCTGCCATGCCATCCGAAAGAAGCATAAGGGCTGTGATACCGCCAGGTTACCCACGCCTAGACAGGGGAGGTCGAGAGGTAGAGGTCGGGTTCGAACCAGGGACTTTACAGTGAGTAGATTCGCGCTCTAACCACTTGAGCCATTTCACTCCCCGATGACGGATGGTGAGGGTTGATGCTGTTCACCGGTCTCAGGTGTGACCAGCTACGTCGAGGATATTTGTTTCTAAAGTGACTGCCGTGAATAGAAACCGTTGAAATGTGAACTGCTATGAGGGTAGGCAGTGGGGGTGCTAGCGGTTATACCAGAATTCAGCTATTCTGAATCGCGTTAACCGATGACCCGAATTAAGTGTGTGCAACTGCTCATTTTCGTAACCTATAACATTTTTCGATCCTAGGGGCCTTTCTATGTGCTGTTCTACACACTGGTGCTTATTTCCGGTCCCTAAATAACAAACTGAGTTACAGACGCACAAGTGTCCTCTCATTTTGTCATTTTGTTTTGGAACACAAAGCTCCATCGTCTCTATTATTTCCTTCCGCTTGTTCGATGCTTACTTTCAGTGGTCGCTCTGCTGGGTTTTTCATATGAATGCAACATTGATTTGAGAGAAAATTCACCCATTTTCGGCTGAACGAAACCTTACAGACACAACTTTCACATAACTCTATCATAGATAGTCGGTTCTGGAGATTGTAGGAAAATCGTTGATGTGAACTCTATCACACTTAGGGCGAAATCAATATTTATCCACGTGTTGGAGTAGCATAAAGTCCTTTGGAAGGTATGGACGTTGGTGTTGAACTTTGCAGTGAAATTTACAAGTGCGTTTCTAGTTACTTTTCCTTACTTGTCTCTTTATACTGTGTACTTGGCGACACTTTCTGAATTTTCCGTCAGTCCCAAACTTCCCCATAAGGGTTGTAGACACCCCGATTCCCCGAGCAAAGGCTAGCAAACGTAGTCCAGCGAGTGAGAAGTCTGTATATAATTGATATCTCAATCTGACCTTTAGAATTCACTGAACTCATATTCTTCAATAAAGGTATCTTGAATAATGGAGATATCGGAAATAGTTTAGATACCTAATGTCAAAAGCGCTGACCACCTTGAGTGTCTGGATGTGTGAGGTTCACTGAAGACATATTTGTATGTATAATGCATGTTAACAACAAAGGTATTTTATCTGTAACTTCATAAATCAATGCATACCTTATTTTGCCTTGACGCCATACCACATGACGTAGACTTGGTGTAAAACATGAGTCATTCGTATGTATTTGAATTCATATGGACAGTTTGGTTCTTTGGGTTTTCACTATACATAGTTGCCTTCCTCATGAGAGGTACTGCTTTCTTCTGAAGACAGTCTACTGGTGAAGTATGCCACAGATGCTGACTGAAAATGATCATCTTTTTTGTGTGGGAGATGGTTTACCTAGGAGGATTTCATAAACGTTCGTTTTCTCTTCAGTCTAGTGGACAAATATGCTATGAAAAATAACCAATCGGATTTCTTAACGCAAGATGGGGCACAATTAATCGGTATTTTACAGGACAGAAACTAGTCATTCCCTTATGACCGCCTGAGCGCACAGCTGCTATATATCCCAGGAGAAATACGAAGGTTGAGTTCTTTCGGGTTTCATAGGTATAGATGGTAGTAATAGAAAAGCAAGGAGTGAAACTGAAATGCGAACATTCTGGCCACAATAGTTTATCTTTACTTCTGAGTCATTTAGAATTCGCATCCTATTGAAAATAATCGGATTGGAACCATTTGCGGTAATGACGGTAGTGGTTGAAACCTGGCTTCCGTCGGATCACCACTCACCTACCACACTGTGTATACACCAGACATGTTCATACTCCCTTTCAATATGTGACTGTTCTTGATGTGACGCGTAGCTACGCACTTCTCGAACTAACTGAACGTTCCATCGCCTTCAAGGCTTGGCTGTATATCCTACACTCTCCTACTTTCCGGCAATCGAAACTGTAGCAGCTGGGACCAATGTACCCTTGGTACATGGTTGAAAACTGTACTGAACTGACCTGATTTCGGATGCTTCTCATACCTTATTCACTAAGTATTTTGGGTAGTATGGTCTGGGGAAAGCCGTGCCCGAACCGAGCAGGTGCGCGTTTTGTACTACACCTGGTTGATGAAAAGCGCGGTGTCTTCGGAGACCTTCGACGACGATTGACAGAATTTACTGAAATCAGTCAGTGCAACCTTACAAACACTCAATAACCTTGGAACTGCGACATATGGGTGCATTACCAAGATGTGTCTTCACACTTGTCGTTGGGGCCTGTCTACTGGACCGAAGCAGTAATTTTTTCACTGGCTAGCTAGACCCGAAGCACGGAAGCCAAAACCGAATCAGCTTTGATTCACGTACATCATGACTTGGATCTTGGGAATGGCTTCAGAATGCTGGGGCTCACGGACAAGCAATTAGATCCCCTAGCTTTAACTGGTAACGAAATCACGCGGAACAAATGAATGCAATTCCGTCGGCTTATTATGGTAGACAAAACAGCCGGCTATGGTCCATTTCTTCAGTATATTACTATTGTTATATTGAGTTCTCGTACATACCGGGCTGTCACAGAATCGAAGCAACCCTAGGTGCACTTTTACCTCGCTCATCTACGCAACCGCACGCATTACCCTAACCTTTATCATACCGTAACTCGTTATAATGACGCTGTTGGTTTTTTTCACCCACTGGCTTTTACGTACGGCTTCTCTAACCGGAAATCTGGGAATAAAATGAACATAAATTTCCGAAGAGCAAAAGTGTGCTGTCGATTCTCAGGAAGCTACGGTTTCCGATTTTGATTCGCGAAAACATCACTGACCTGCTACATTTGGACTATTAGTCCACCAATGTGTTTGGAAAAGGGTGTGTGATGACCCTCGGTCTCATTGCTACGACTACCTGTGCCACCTGGCGGCGATTGAACTAACGGTTCGGGCGAGGATACATATTAGTCATTGGTGAGCTTGCGTTTCGGTTACAAGTCGAATAAGCCGTGTTGCGCGTCGTACAATCTTTCAGCATCACGTTGAGTTGGCCGTGCGTGAGATTCTCCTGTTTGGAAGAGTTTCCTTGTTCAGGTCAACGTTGACCGCAAGTGTACATGATTACTGGAATTATGTCAACATATCAAGCCGGGTGACTATTGAAGGGGAAGTTCAATGGCAATTGACTGCACTGGATTCTTTTGTGGGGGTTCGCGAAATGATATTTTGAAACACAAATTGAAGTCTGACAACCAATCGAAGTGGCTACAGATAGGAGACACAAGTTTAGAGTCTCGTCCTAAAAATGGAATTGTCACTCTGTGGCCGTTTATTGGGCTAACCGCTCCGGATTTTTTGTCAAGTTTTGTTCATTGCTGTTCGTTGCAAAGACGCCCAATAAAGGCTAAACAGCTTTTCTCCTGACCTGGAAAACCTTCGTTATGTTAGACTTTCCGTTCTCCCTTGTTGTATCCCCTTGCACGCTGATCAGGTACTGTGCAATTCATATTACAACGTCTGTAGTTCAGTCCTACTTGCCGATCTGGAGGGGATTATGAACAGCTTCTCTTATGAACTTGGTGACTTGGAAGTTCTGGTTTTCATGAAATTAATTTTCGATCAGTTGCTTCATGCTTTGAATCCAAGTGCACACAGTAGTGAAGAGCTCCAGAAGGAGCAAAGTAGTAATGTTACCTTGACAACTGCGGCTGGCAAAACTCCTACAAAATGACCTTCCTATTCATTTACTGAAATTCGAATTATGAAGGCAATGTTCACGGAAATTCACTTGTTTGTTGCGAACGTCTGTTAAGGCACTGTCTCTGGGACGGTTGACAAATTTGCTTGCAATTCCGGTCCTGAAAAACTATTTAGAACAGATACAAGTACCTATTCGTTTGTCGTGTATCTCGATTGCATTTGTTTTGGTTACTATGACTGATGAATGTCGTCTGGTCGGTTATCATTTCAGCTTACTTTACGTCACAAAAGTTTACCACGAAAGCGCTCTTATGAACCTTCCGTTTGTCTTATATTGACATTGACAGTTATTGCTATCTGGTTCAAACTGAATGACTGACTAATCTCTCTCTTAACTAGCTAGCAAAATGTAGTACATGTTTCTGTTTTTTTTTTCAGGTTCATTTTAAAGCATACCTGCTCGGCCAAAGTTGTGGGAAAGGATACTCGTTCAGTCTCGACCGCCTTAATCAGCGTGATATCTTCCGCGTGAATTGTGGTGGTGGTAATCGATACTGGGAATGGTGGGCGCCACCGATAGAAACTGAACGAAATCAACAGGTGATCACGAAGGAACCTGCCAGCTCTTCTGGTACATGTCTCCAGACGAATCCACACTGCTGCTTCTCTGGTAGATTTCCAATTTTGGCCACTGTACATCGGGGCGACGTAATCCTACATTCGTTCGTCCAGCGGACAGTTGGTCCTTCTCTGCCTTTTAGCCCGCTTTATTTGCGGGTAGGTTCTGTGATATCTTGTGGTATAGCTTCTATCCGGTTGCTTGATTCGCTTATGCGCTTTTGATGTTGAAAAAGGTGCCTTTGGGAAACTTGGGACTTTCTCGTCGTTTATCCGTTCAATGAGAAACTTAGATTGTTTAGCTGTCTTATCCCATTGGCCACCGTGATTTCGTAGATTTGGACTAATCTTGCTGCAAACGGATGCCTGTGTCAACATCAGACCTTGCTTCACTAGACATTGCGTTCCAAATAATGCTCATTCCCTCCTTGGTAATGCTTCGCTAAGCATTTGGCGTTTTTAATGAAGGTGACTCACTCGACTGTTATCCCCAGAGAACGGCGGTTGTGTCGCGTGCATCAGTTTTACGGTAATCATTGGTTGTGACGCGTGACTCATAGGATCAGAGGCCCCAACTGCTTATCGTTTACCCTAAGAAAGAGAGCGACGAAACATGACCTGGCGAAAAAGCATCGTAAAAATGCCCAACGTGGAATGCGCATGGTTTACCTTAGTTTGATTGTTAACCAAGCAGGAAACGATTGCTAGCTGCATTCTCGCTGTCAGCTTCGATCCAGATTGCTGATTTTTAGTTTTTATACAGTTAAGCGTCCCACTGAATGGTCACTCGAACCCTCACTTCAGCCAGTATCTGTCCTGATTTCATCTGCTCTAACGGATGCCAGAGTCGAAGTGTTTCCTTACTGCCGGTGTTTGGCAGTCCCTGAACTAGTGTTACAGATAACCTTTGGAATCTGACTAATCATTCAGTCAGATGAATTTCAAGCAGACTAACGATTGCGGTTTCCATTGCCTGCATCATGTGCATTTTATATCGTATCAGACATAAGAAAAACACCTTCAAACTCGAGGTTCGTTTCCTTGTTGAATCCCCCGGCCGTAGCTACTATGCAACTCGAGGGAAGCACGAGTGCTGAGATACTGGTGGAAGCAGTCGAGAAACCAGGGTTGGCTTCGAACTACTGACCTTCCGGTTGGTAGTTTCACGTCCGTTAACCATGGGGCTATTTTGAGCTCAAGATCTGAAGTATCTTTCCACCGCCTTTGAAGTTTCAAAGACAATTTATATGTATTTTTGCCCGGAAAGAATAGTTTCACTGCACCTACTTGATGAGCCCCCAAAGACGATGAAACTGGTCGTGGGCTGTCGTAAAGTTCCCAGCAACCTTATGAGTAGTGTGTTCCATCGATGTGATTTTTCTATTAGGTTCAGCGTACAACTTGTTTTCCATAATTCAAACACTGGATTCTTTCTGCTTCTCTTTCGTTTATTATCACATGCGATAACTATTAGCCGAGTCTTCACGGACGAGACGTCAACTGTTGCCTGATGTTCAGTGTCCCCCTGCCGGACGCTCACACAAATGGTAGGCTACATGTTTTTTTTGGTTCTTGTTCTGTTCTTCATAACATGTAACACAATGGTGGGCTGATAACCCATGTGCTTTGCTAACTATTTATAACTTTCCAGCATCAGATGATCGAGCGTCGTCTTAGTGATAGCACACTTTCGAACAATGCTAGGATGGATATCTGTTTTGACACTTTTATATTCTTCGTATTCGTTTCTCGGGCACTCGCCTGCCTCGCTTGTCCCACTTCAGCTCCATTACTGAGGACAATGTATCAGTACACCTTGCTGCTGCCCAAAAGCGATTCATTATCCTTTCGAACTGTCATCCGACAGAATAAGAATGCACAAGTTAATGTGCATATTGCTCCACCCAGGCTGGCGAAAATCGCACTGTTCTCGGAGGAGCTCTCTCATGGAAGGTACAAACATTGATCCGTACAAGTGTCATTTTTGCTACGCCTTCGTAAGTACCAAAATGCATAGGCTTATGTGCAATTAGGGGTTGCCACGGAAGACGGACGACGGAAAACGTCCAACTCCCAGCTTTGCAGCGATTGACTTCTACTGACTGGGACGTCAGAGTCAGTCAGCTAAAGCACAAGTTTGCGCACGACTTTCTTCCGTCTTCCATCTTATGGAGAAATCCGTCGCGGCAATATTAGATTAATATTTTGAGTAGAAAACAACTTGGAATACCAGGATGGTATCTTTCTACCTTCTAACATTCTCATCATTAGGTCTTTGACTCAAACCATATACCAGTTTCTGGATTGTTTCAAACGCGGTTAGACAATATTTCAACCACCGTATTGCTTTCGGATTGCGTGTTGGCTATGTATCGGAGAGCTACTATAGCTAAACGGTCCGATTTGGATTCGGGAAGCACCATTTTTCCTCACTCGGTTCATTTGATCCTTCCGAAGTGCCCTCCTAACTTTCCAAAACGACACCCTCATGCATTTTGGGTGTGTCTAAATTTTTGATCTGATTATTTTAAAGACGTCCGGAAACTAGTTCCAACTTCTGTCGAATTCGTTTTAGAGGTTCCCTGTGGCAGTCTACCATTTATCGATCCGAAGCAAAATTATCCGAAGGACTTGATTCGTCTTGTTTACGCGCAGGTCCCAACACAGCATCATGCGAGCCCCTTCAGTTATCGGGACACGCATCGCGTGGACGTACGCGCACACACTATACACATAACTTCCACTTACTTTTCGAACAATTAGCAACTCCATTTGTCACTTCCAGGTTGTAGGCCTAGTAGATTAACCGGAAGTAGGCGTGGACTCGCTGACACTGGTGTGATTGGAAGCATTGGCGAACAGCTGCTGTCAGTGACTCAGCTCAGTGACGGTGTTGATTTGTTTGCTGCGATGGATCCGTGTGCATCGGTTCCCTATTCTTTCCTTAAATGTTCCAAGTCGCATACTATTCGCCTGTCTGACACGAACGGGTTGGACGATTGAGAAAGGCTCCTGATTCTCGATCTGGAAGGGACGGATGCACGAAGCCATGTGACTCAATCACTGAGCCAAACAATCTGGCTTTTTGCGGATGAATGGACATCAGATTAAGGACGAAAAGTTTATCTATACGTTCGTCACTGATGCGTTAGCATGGGCAGAGCGAATAGGTCGTTAGGATTAGTAGCTCATTTAAGACAAGAATAGAGCAAGTAACTCCATTTCACTGACTTGCCCGTGCTGGTTGGGTCATTTCGTTTTTTATCCATTTTTGAGGGATGAAAATAGACATCAAATGCTATCTCGCTACGACTTATGGAACAGTTTTATGGTACTGTTGAGTAGTTTTATGAATATAAAACTGTGCTTGTTTTCACCTTGAAGCCTTTAGACACCGCAGTCTTGGAAGCACATGGTTCATAACAATGATCGGCTCATTTCACAACTTTACCGTAGTTGTTATTCAGAAGTGAAGCAACATAAATCTGGTTTATAGCCGGTTCATTAGGGTTTGTGCTAGAAGTGATGAATGTAGATGTTGACCAATGTCCGATGGTTCTGGATCAAGTGGCACTGAACTTCACCGTAGTGCGGACAATTCAAATAGTCTAGCTCAATTTGAATATAATTTTTGCTGCTTCTGATTGCCTGTAACTTTGATGCGGGTGAGTCTCTTTTCACACGGACCTTTGAATGGAGTATTAGCAAATACTAGTAACTGGTTGTTTTCAGCTATTCGGTTTTAACTTCTCTTTTACAGCGAGTGGTGTTTATGACCAGGGAGAACACCCATAGGAACACCAACGTCTCTCCATTTGCTGACAGGTTTTGATTTTAACTCCCAGTAGTTCAATCCGAGGCTGTCGTTCTGTTTTTCGGCCATTGGGTGTGAAGTTTTTCAATGAACTTCACTTTTATACTCTGGTTCGTGTTGTTCAATAACTGCATCTTGTTACTTGCTGCTTTTCTCAGCAACCCCACCTTTGACGATAAGCTGAATTTTGTACAGACAAGCTCAAGCTATTGCATATTAACTCCACTTTCTGGAGAACACCAACTCTTTGTGATTGACTTCTAAGGTAATCGTTCAGCTGTAACACCCTTTCGGTGCCTAGCTGCCATGCCGCATGAAGGAAGCACGAAGGCCGGGATACTGCCAGATTGCCCAAGCCTAGACAGGGGAAGTCGAGAGGCAGATGTCGGGTTCGAACCACGGACCTTCCGGCTAGTAAATTCGCGCTCTAACCACTGAGCCATCTCGCCATCTTCTGGCTTGAATGAATCCGTGGGCCGTCGGTTACACTCTGCGTTATTCTCTGTTGTGTTTATTTTTGGACTACCTGTCTTCGCCCATACTGTGTTCTCCATAGGATATTGGTAATTTGTTGGACTAGGATGTTGGGCTAACTTGTAATGGCATGGTTAATTGGAGGATTCACTAAAAATTCGGTATTGAAGAGAATGCTGGCAGACCAGGCTGTAGAATTAGTAATCAGTTTGTTTGCTGAGCTGGCCAGTTTTGTTGCAAACGTTGCTTCACCGGTTCCGTCTTCGGTAGCTTCTCGTGCATCGAAGCGGAACGATGCAGTGTGGAGTGATGTGCACAGGTTCATCTCCATATTGTTGGCCAGGCCTGAATTTCGGCTATGGTTAGTTGTTCGGGTCTGCAATACTATTGTTTAACTCGTTCGCGACGACCGTACATCGAGGTTTTTTGAGTACTGTGTGACTGAAGTTGGAGCTGGGGTCTATCGATCTTTCCGTCATATCACCTAATTCCACTTTTCGTGATATGGTGGTTTCAGTGATTCTTAAGGGGGGAGTTCGATGGTTCAGGGGATTAGACGCGTCATATTTGAAAAAACCGCTTAATGGGAAAATTACTGTTAGTCTGGCTTATCCAATGCTCATCACCATTATCATCGGAGTTGTACACCGTATAACTATCATTTCTGTCTTAGTTCGACCTACTGCCGATTTTGTCATTCAGAATCTGTTAAACTGGTTTTGAGTGACAATCGCTGGTTTAATTGTAGTGTAAAGCCACGAATAGTATGATTATGATATTCAAAAGGGATGGGCATCCGTTTGTGAGGAAAGAATAAAAGACCGAAGTTCTTTTAGCTGGTCCAACGCTACCAACAGCGTCGAAAAACGGTTGCAGGACATTTAGTACAGCGCATGAGCTGAAAAAAACTTTATAACTGGCTACAATGGAATGTTCTATGCGTTTACGACTTTCTGACATGTTCACAATGTATAAACTTGTGTTTTCATTCACTGGTTCTTCGCGATTACGCAGTGAACCGGTATGCCCTACTTTCTACTCCAAAGTCATGTCTCCAGTACAGTACTGCCCGTTAGCATTGAATACGCAAAGTTAAAATGCCTGTAGGTGCTTTAAAGATCATAGGATACATATGCCATACTCTTCCGTTTCTTAGCAAAATAATCAATCACAAAGTGATTCTACCGGCTCAGAAACGTCAAGGGATTTGAGTTGTCCCCGTTCGCTGCAATTGTCTTTGCTATTTCATTGTTAAATTTTTCTCCATTTCTCCTCCATTTTGGTGCTTTGTACCCATTTTACTCACTTTTCCGGTCACTTGGATCGTTTTCCTTTTCTTCGGCCCAAGATTCATATAAGTACACAGGGACTGTGATCACATCAGGGAGACAATGCGAGTTAGCTCTCGATTTCATCCAATTTGCCACACATGAGGGACGATGACCTGCAGGTGATGATTGGAATTAGTCATGTACTGAAGTGTAGGTGCCTGTTCATCCGTGTGTGTGTATGCAATGCCCTTCAGCAAGCTCCTGAACATCACTTGGAATGCAGTGGATAGACCACCTCAGTAAGGCAGTGAACTGTCCCAGGATCTTCCTCCGACTATGAACAGGTATAACAGTTTGGTCTGTTAGTTAACTTGAAGAATACTTTCATTCTGTACTTTCCGAGCTAAGCGGAAACGCGCAGATCGTGGCACACAGTCTGTGGACTATTGTCGTGTTGCCTGAAGGATTAAGCTTGCAAGATGCAAGGGTACACTCGAAGCCGTGTGTCGTGGGGACAAAACGGGCTAAATCTACAGGTGTTTCGGTTGTGTTTGCGCCTGTCTCATTGGTTGGCAATCAGTGATATCACAATTCATCAGCAGATAAAATACGTTCACTAGGTCTTCTTCAGCTTTCTGAGGTTTACAGGTAGCTAGACCTGCGGTTATATTTAAGGTAACTTTCGGTAGCCACCACTGTATAGATCGCAACAGACCCAACTGGGCCTTACACACACTGAACACCTCAATGTGCGAAGCCCTTGGTGGTGCCAGAAGTAACTCTTAGTGACCATCATTCTGTAGACCGTACCAAGTCGAACCGTGACAAAATATAGAATTCTGTGCTGCTATCTCCTGTGTTCAGCGTAATAGACGCATCTGGTTTGTCCGAATTGAACACATCTGTGTCCGCCTGAACATCTTGAACATTCTGGAATGTTTAACTCACAACGCGACCATAAGTGACTCTCTGTGACTGTCGTTATAAACACGAAGCTATTTACTGACTAGCTAGCCGTATGTGCATGCTTCAGCAGCTTATGAGTGATGCCAGCCACCAGGCCATTTTCGCGTGCCAGCCACACACAGTTCGACATACAGTACATCCACTAGGTGTTCTGATAACCATTTGAGTGACCGGGACGCACAATATATTCCTCTCACACGAGACCGCTGATCACCTAAATTTTACATCGGGAGACGACAAAATCGTCGTTAGGGTACTATAACTGGCTTCGTGACGTCTAAAAAAACTTCAAAAACTGGTGCCATTCAAATCTCGACCAACCTTGCACTCCAGTCACTTGGCCTGACGAAAATTTTTTGTGTCAAAAGCGAAACGTTGCCGGGAAATAAATCTACTGATTGTTTCCCAAACTTTTCCGAAATGTTAGATTTATTCATTGTTACAACCCAAGAAGTTCCACCATTCGAGGCTCCAGACTCGAAAGATCAACATCTAGATGCGTCTCGTTTTAAATTCCCAGTGTTTTACATTCTACGGAATATATCACTGACCAAGCCGATGGAAACCAATAGTTCAAGCAAACTCTGGTAGTTGGTGTGTTACTTTTATTCTTATGAGCTGATAAAGCGAAATTCCCAACCTCACACTCTGCTCAGTTCTTTTTGTTTCAAATAAGTGTGGTTTTATCGTGCTGCTGTCACTTATTCTGTTCTGAAAGTGGGTGGCTCTTCAGCTCAGTCATTTTTCATGCTGTGCGAGAAGCGCGTGCGAAAGGATGGGTTTGCGTGCATGAGGTTGAAACCCTACTTCCGCTTTCACCTCCAGTAGACTGTTTTGCTACGCTTTTGTAATTTTCGTTTGTTGCTGAAAGTTGTCCTTCAGATTCCCGACACGCATGCTGATATTAGGTCTTTTCACATCCTAAATGTCTTTTGTCCTACTGCAACGTAGTCTTAGACTACCTGGTATGCAATACACGAATTTTGGAGACATACTGATTGTATGTTAGCTTGTATTTTCTTGTGTTGGCATCAGGGTGCCGAAAAGCTATCCTCACATCACTTAGTTTGCTCCAGTTGGGTTGAATTCGGTGTAATCTCGGACTTGAACAGCCTAAGAAGACGAGCGAATTGTGGTTGAAAGTGCATAAAGTGCCATACAAAATGGGCATTCTGCTTTGCTGATAAAGGGAAGGCGATTTTGTGATCGTCCGAAAAAAAAACAATTAGCCCTTAATGTTTCCATCGAAGAATGGAAGTATCATCACAAATTTTGGCTGTTTGAACATACATGTCTGTCAACAGTGCTGGATGCAGAGGATGGCGATGAAAGTACTTATTTTTACGGCTTTGATTCGGCGGAAACGTTGAGAATCGCCCTGCTGAATAACGTTTTGGGCACAGGACCATGAATCATCACACACAAAATATCAGGTAACGCTTGTCCGATGATAAGTGCGGAAGAAGTGGCTTAATAGCCCCAGTTATACCACATGCTTTGCAGTAAACCACAAAGCCCGTTGATGTATTTATCACGCTTGTAAAGGAAGCGTCGCTCTATCTTTAGAACGGGTTCTAACTCATGAAGGTGTGAGACATCGCCATTATCCCTATTACCTTTGTGTTGTTGGACTGGTATGATAAAAGTATACAAGGTCGCGTCATCTGTACAGTCACACAATCGTTACGTCTTCCTGCTTGTGTTGCTTGCAGGCTGACTGATGAGAGGACAGAAATGGGCGTGCAAACTCAGGAAAGCAACACATTCCTCAGGCTGGATATCACAGTCATTATGCGCTATTCAGGAGAACTGTGGTTATGGTTTGAAATAGCTTCTTCTATTTGCTTTCTTTTGATGGTTTTCTTTTTATCTCTTCGTATACACTATAGATCCGCTCACCGCCTTATTCTGCTTTGCGGGTGGCGAAAGTACGAATGTGTCAAGCTGGGCACTTAAAGCAGATACTTTGGGACGGACAGGTCAGTAAATATGTCTGGATTCTTTGCGTTTAGTGTTGACTATTTTGTGCCGCTTCATTGTCTGCTAAGAACCCCTACTATAAAACTCTTCTGAGCATATCTCTTTGCTTCCCCCCCCCCGATCCCCATGTGCTCTAACCTTTATGGTTGCTGGATCGTGGGTTTTGGTTGGAGACTAAACTATATCCCTCCGTACGTTTTTATCATCTTTCGAAAAAAATAATGACCCCATTGTAGAGGCTTGAATACGTCCTAAAATATTTTGGTAGAACTAAAGTAACGCTTTCGGAAAAGAACTGCATCCAAACCGGAAAAATGAGTTCGATTTATGAAGTTTTTATTCTTTTGGCACACAAAAGTGCGATCCATTTGTAGCGCGGAAAAAAGCAAGACACTGGGGTTGACGTGATACTCAACACTCAACACTCGTTTATAATAGGCTTCAACTGAATGTGCCTCGCAAAGGTCGCATCATGTTTTGGTTCAAACCTAATCAAGATGACGAAGTATTTTTTCGACACAACACTGCCCATAAGGCAGTCCATAAGGCCTAGTCCTTGAGTTTCCATCAACCTTATTTTCTAATCGAATGCTAAATTCTTCCTGAGTGGCGAAATACACTCATTTGGAAATCAAATTGGTGTTAGTGAGAGAGCAGAACCGTTAGTGGGCTTTCTCAGAATTTTTATGAATCCTGTGATTAGTCAAGGTAAGTAAAACGTGTTCAGTCCTTTGCCTTTCGGTCGGATTTGTTGCCATTAGGTGTGTTTTAGAGGATTGCTTGTATTTGCACTTCTCCGCTCGTGTGGTCCATGAACAAACCTAATCCCTATGTCGTCGTTTTTCGCAATATCCTACGTTTTTGAAAACGAGATTCATATGTGCCTTAATTTCCATTTTTGTACTCACTAGATGTTACTTATCTTTGTCTACCCGAACATCACCGCGGTCACATATCCAACATCCGTTGTCTAAGTGTGCCAGTTATACTGGGGACGCACAGAACAAGTGGCGTGAACGGGCTCAATGGCTATATGGTATCGGGAGGTGGTCGTGGACAAATTGGTATTTGGCATATCAATCTTAACGACTCTCCGACGTCGTTTTGGCGACCAGGGTGGCTTGGGTCTATTAGACTTACAGTTGTGAAATCCAAATTTACCAAGCAGCAGCGGGAATTTGGCGGTTCGGTTGACACAGGAACGCAAGAATTTGCGGGTGATCAGCCTTGCAAATCGATTTCTCCCAGAGGTTGCTGGACCACCGATCTGCGTGTCATGGCCATAGTATCTGTGGAAATTTGCCAACTGGACTGTTGTCATGAACCTATTGTGCTAACGGTTGCAGCTTGTTCTGATGGTTCCATTCGGTATGTTACATTAATTGTTTTTTCTTGTCCCACCACCTTGTTTAATCAAAACCTAGCTCAGTTTGTAGACTTCAGACAGGGGGTAGCCCAACAATCATAGTTTTTTAGACAGGCGTTATCACTTCGAGCATTCGGGCGACGTGCGACTGTTGCTCAGCACCACTACATCGGGGGCATGCTAACCATATGAAATGGTGTCCCGGTGTTGTGTGTTTCTGGACTATGTTCTGCCTACTGATAAGCTGAAGCCACCGAGAGGACTATTTAGGAAAGATGATAAAACGAAGTGTATCGCACCTGCCACGTCATCTTAGACCGACGATACTGGACCTCAGCATAGCTTACAAGAATACCATAAAAGAAACGGATACTTCACTTTGTATGACTTTCCAATTGTACCGAGTAAAGCTCTTTGGTAGGAGTCCTACACTAAACCACCAGCAGCACAGACACTTATCATAGTCGATGTAGGCGAACAGCCTTAGAAAGGCCATTCACGAATAGTTCAGAAAGAGTTATCTTTCGAAATTGTCTTGGAATGGTGAACTGCAGTGCGTCAGATTTGAATGGCATACAGACTTCGAGAGACGAAAGAACAGAAGGTACAACAGAACCCCATAAGTAAAATCCAGCAGTTCACAAGTAACCAGATTAGGAAGAAAAATACCCTACTGTTCGCCCGAGGATTTTTTAGTCGAGGGGTCATTCAGAACAGGATTGCGTGGTATGAACTGCGTGATTGGGGCATAGCGACAATGTACAAATTACTGAGTCTACCTATCCGCGACTCCTAGTCGAGTGTTGGTTCGCGACTACTACCGAGCAGGTAGTGTGCTCGCATTTCCCTGGAGGTTCGTGGAAGACGCATAGTTGATGATTTCCAACAAGGATGACATAGCTGCACGCTGATTCTTGTCTTTTTGGCATCGACTGAACTCCCAGTCAAAGAGAATTACTTTCAAGCCCTTCTACAGCACCCTCGTCTGCAGCGACTTTCTCCCTGGGGTAACCACTTGTGGCAGTTTCCTATTATTATTCTCATGTGGTAAGTGCGAGTTCCCAGTTCAGGGATACTCAGCAACAATTTTAGACAAATTGACTTCCATTAAGAAAAGGTATCTGACCGCAGCATCTCCATACGGGAGGATGGCCTACATAAATGCAGTAGAGAAATCATTAACTCTCAGCGCACTGTTTTTGGAATCTGATAAATATCGCTTATACTTCCATAGAAGTTGAACCGTTTTAAGCCCATATTGAACTACCGCAGTACATCAATATTTACATGTTCGGATATATGTAGTTCCTTACAAGGTAAATATGTCACTAACAAGGCCGACTTTTTTCTCGGGTTATGTACAGATGACATGTGCTTCGTTCTATGAGCCTGGGATTCTGATTTCAGTTGATCGGACATGGTATTCATAATCACTAACAGAAACACTAGCACGATCCCTCACTCATATTTCAAGGTCAAGTGAGAAGCATGCATTATATCGATTGCAACTCATTTGTCGTGCATTTCTAATGGAACATTGACTGATGACTCACTGTTCACAACCAGCAGCCAAATGACGAGTGCGTATTCATGCTTCTACATTACTTTTTGCGACTATCTTCGGAGTCGAGATGAGTCACTTTCAGAATTATGGCACCCAATAACGACGGTCGACTTCTAGATCTATGCAGAGCACGGCCCATTGAATTTGTGAAAATCAAGTTTGTGACCATAGTTTTCTTTCGAAGTGACGACGGCACTCTGAGGTTCTAGGAATTTCAGCATCACTGGGCAATAGATCCCTAAATCATTGAAGACTTCGTTGGTGTATCACCAAAGATAGACCTAAGTCATGATAAAGCTACCGCACCTAACCTTTGGATATTCTCTCCTAGTGTTAAACTTTCGGTATTTATCTAAGGTACTGTTGGCCAGAAACCTCCAAACTCCGGATGTCCTCTGTTCAAGAAGGCCATGTTTAGCAGACATAACTCGTAACAGGGAAGGCTATCACCTTGAAAACATTACCTCTCGTGCACAGACGAAAGTTAATTATCCTCGCGATATCTAACCCGGAGGTTTTTTTCGCCATATATCCGGATACCCATCAAAAACATGTCAGTGTCATGTGGATGGCACCTTTCTGGTGACTAAATGACACTAGCTCAATCAGTTTTTTAGTTAACTTACACAGTGGTTCACGATTGACAGATTCAGACGAGATGCGAAGGTCGGCCAAGTATGTTTTTCGACGATTTTGGGTTCCAATGTACAGCGTAAGCAAATGGTTGTTTCACACACCTCTTTATGGACGGAAAACGCCCTAATTTAGCTCCGCACGCAGCTATTTAGCTGTATTTCCAGTAAGGCTAATTCCACTAGAGCTAGCGTAAGCCATTTTTTGTTAATATTGTGAGGAGATCTTACACCCTTAATTGGGGTCATTCTATGTCGGGAACCTGGTTCATCCTTTGGAGTCAGCGGTGCGCATATCACGAATCTCTAAGGGGATTCGAACTCACGATCTAAAGACTAAAGCGTTCAGCCACGAGCGGCTGATCAGCAGTATGATTGCCATGCACCTATACCGTTTTATGTTCTGAATAGTGACCGTGTTATTGAAGTTTATCAGTTCTCCGTACTGAGCAAAGTAAGTTATGGAGAGACTACTATGGTTTGGGTAGGCACTGTTTGCAGACCCAAGTCTTCTCCAGAAAGTTCTCCGTCACTCAATCTGATACTCGTGACGATCGGTTCAATTGGCTAGTGATAGTTTCTGGAATACTATGTTTTGGGCGAATTTGTTGGAGGTTTTCGGCCTGTATTGACGGATGGTCAAGCAGACGCTTGAATTCTGTCGTCTTGGCACTGATAAAACCTCGCTTGGCGTCACGTAGTAGAGTTTTCGGGCAACTGTTTGTGTGACACAGAATACTTGGCTTTATCCAGCGATGGATGCGACTTCTATGCTTGACAGCATGGTCGACCATTATGAGGTTCGACTCCTGCTGGCGGACTGTGTAGCCTTTCGCCGTAGAATCCGAAAGTCAGCGGTTTTTGCCAGATATGATTTTTGGGTAGGAATTTGGAGTCAATAATTATCCAGTCTTTTTAATGTGGTCACATAGCCTAACTGACCTACAGCTGCTCACTGCGCCGAAGTTTTCAATGTTGTCCACTGATCGTTTATGAGAACCAATTCGATTTCATATTGGTTTGACATGTTGCCTTCTAATCTTGTGGTTATGGCTCTTGAAGGTGTTTCTTGGCTTTTGGGGTGACTGATTGGTGTAGGGTTTACGCGCTTCGAAGGACACCGACTTCGTCTGGCAGTTTGTTACGGGTAATCGTACAATATCATCGTACAATCATTTGCATTTCCATCCTGACACCTATATGATCTGTAATTTTCAACTGATCAGACCCACCGTATACGCATCAAAGTATAATTTGTTTGTGCGGCTGTGTGGCTGTCGTTCGAGTACCATGCTAGAAAGTGCCTTCTTGGATGCTTGAGGAATGCTGTTGGTAACGTTTTGCGAAATCCTTGAGCCTGTCACCATTCTAACAGCCCTGACTTAAACCGAACCGTCAAGTACATGGTGACTTCCAGTCCTCCCTTATTATCAAAACATTTCGTCTTGGTTTCCTCTTGACCACCAACTTTACTTTCTCCCAGGACTTGTCCTTGGCGAACTTGTCTTATGTTGACCGTTGAGCACACCGTACAATCACTGTTAAGTTCACGGCGTTCACTTATGGAGCGAACCACCAATGATGTCCAGGCATTGAGTGCACCATTGGCATCGCTACTCAGTGGAAGGCAAAACTGCAGAGGTTTGAGCTGTTGGCTTGTCCACTGCGTTAGAGCCAGTGTGAGACGTCTACTCTAGACACCTGGTACTGGAGTTAGATAATCGAAAGACATTCCATGTTTGATCGATGTTGATAGACTTCGCATGCTGAAACTCTCCCTGGTGTGCTTAACAGGGGCGCGAATATTCCAGCAACTTATAAAAGTTTGTTTCTTGTATTAAGGACCCGAGATATATTTTGATCGCTACAGCCGCTGGAAGTACGTCGATTTCCAAAGACGCTTTCGTGCGAACGAAATTGCTTGCAAAAGACAGTATCTTTGAAGTTTCATGGAGATTTGTTACGGATTTCATGCCCAGCTCTATTCGCTCTTCTTAGAGTGTTCACCTTTAGCCCTTCCCCACCCAGTTGCGATCTGTAAGGAGGCAGTAAACGGACTGAGAATTATTGTACAGCGTCGCCGTCATAACTACTGGTTTTTGGCCAATCCATTCGGGTTACTTATTGCTCTAAGCATTGTTGAACTAGGGTTGGGCGAACCACTAACAGACTACCAACCGTGTTATAACTTCTGACACCGTTAGGTAGCAGGTGATTTGGAAGCATTTTATGGGCTAAAAGACCTATTTATTTGTTTCCCTAAAGCCTTGGGAGGTCTGTGTTGTATAGGCGGTTCAGTTTGCATTCCTAATCGTCTGAGAATATTCTCGCTGAGTGATAAAATGAAAGGGCTAAGTAGCTTTTGTCTTCATATTAGGCTAGTTGGGCGCTTAGAATAAATGGTAACAGTGCTTGGTCACATTCTCCTCACATGGTGGAGTGTGTATAACTTTTATTTCAAGATACAGTCTTCATTCTGCGACCGTATCGATTATCACCTAGTTAATTTATGCAAATTCTTACATTGTTAGCCGTATGATTGACTTTCTCCAAACTATTTTAGTTGTACACGTTCAGTTGAGTAGTCATTGAGCACCTACTATCTGGAATTCACACGACTAGCGTGTTAGCTTTCTATTTAGGTTACTTTGCCCAGTTGACACTTGTGTTTGCTCTCTGAGTAAACTATCCTAAACCCTTAGCTCAACTATTGCCCTTCTTTCTCTTATTAGGCTCATCGCCATTCTCCCACCGACGGAAGTTCACCCTCGGTCTCCGAAGTTTATTGAGCTGGGGGGTTTGCATCAACTGGCATCAAATAATGTCTGTCCTACTCCAAAGTGCTATTTAGATATGAAGCTTCTCGAATCCAGGTGTAACCAGCTGGTAGTCGTCGCATCAAACAGCGGCGGAGAATGTGAATGTTGGTCTGTTCAATGGTCCGATGACCCACTCGATGCAGATGGACTGAATGCAACCTTCCAGTGGTCACTGCTTAGCCGACCGGTTCAACCATTTTACAAGGACACTCATCCGGCATTCAGTTGTCTTGACATTGAGTCACAGAAACAAATTTTGTTCGTTGGTGCTGATGATGGCAGCTTGCGTGTCGCCAGAATTCCTTCCCCGTTTAGCGAACCAATACAGCCTGAATGGCTAATCAGCGAAACGTGCCACTACGCAACAATAGTCCGGCTAGCCGTGGTTCCAACTACGGACCAATTAATGCGTTGGAGCCGTGTTGTAACATTGGCAGCCGATCATCGTCTGATTCTTTGGCAGTTCAGCATAACTGGTAACCGAGCGTCTGTCCTCAGACCATTACAACGCTCGATTCTTCCAGGCATTGGTGACCCTCATGGACTAGCATTGAATGTCGCGATCACGGACGATTCTTCAGAACGGCCGAACTGGTTATTGGCCACGGGCATCGGAAGCTTCCTTATACAGATATAAATGCCTATTTTTCGTGTTTTGTACATGCAGTTTTTGTCCTTTTTTCACGAATTTTTCAAGTGGTATTTTACCGGTTTGTACCATGGCGCAGTTGGTTATCTATTCGGTTATCAAGTCTGAAAAATCTTATATATATACATATATATATATATATATATCCATCAAACCCAATAAATTACATTAGACTCACGTAGCTTTCAACTGGAAACGAAAAAATATGAAGGGAAGTTTGACCATAACCGAGAAATATTAGGACAAAAATAGACTGACTGGTTGTGATTCTTTACCATACTGATAAGTTCCATAGGCTAGGTGGACCATTGATGCAAGCCATGTTGTCAAAATCATCATATTCCAGCGCCGTGACGTCCTTGGATTTCTTGGTGTATTTTTCCGTTTGGCGCCCGGTTTACTGTATAGAGCCTATCGAGGTTGGTGGTGACCGAACACAGGATGAATGTGACCAAAACATTGAAACCTGTTGTGTGTGGTGGTGGTGGTGACACACAGCACTCAGCTGTGTGCTGGACCTTGATGCATCAGAAACGCGTTGGTGAATCTCGTCTTTGCTCACGTGATATTCTCACTGATTGTTCCGCAGATATCGGTATTCAGAAACACGGGACGTTGTATGTGGTAAGCAAAAAAGATTAGGTCCTACTTCCTTACAAAACTGCAGGTTATACGTGAATCGCTTACACAACTCCTTAGTATGACAATGATATGTTCGCATAAGCAACATGGGCTTTCAGCACACAGTTTTCTCCTTTTCAGTGACACCGGTGGAGGTACAACAGCTGCCCAGATAAATAAGGTGTGTAGTGCACTGTGTCCAAGACCGAGCACTGTGGGAGAATGCTGCAAACCGAATAACATCACCTTACAATGAAGCAGGAGCGATGAACATTCCCAAGTGTTGTTTAGCACCCGTTGTGTCACCTGTGCCATGTCATAAGCCGAAACGATGACTGAATGTTTCAGATCTTATCGTGCTAACACACGATCGGATTTTAGCCTCCGTACGGTGAATTTTCAAAGCATTTTGCAAGATACTATGGATTGAAATTGAGCTGAAACGGTGATAATTGCATTTCCTATCCTACTCCGCCCCAAATAGTAAAGGGGCTCGATAGCTGGCAATAAAATCCTTCCCTGATCTGAGATGTACGTATATATATAGCGTGGGTGTTAACATTCTTAGCTGCACCATTTCGTATGCCAGATTCCCACAAGTTAAATTATGTTCACCTTTGCAAACCAATTTGGTTTTGCGTGGGACTCACCAGTTGAATCTCTCGTTTATGATGTTTTTAAGCAAATGAGTGTATTTCGCTAATTTCGTGCAATTTGGATTCAAGTAGAACATAAGGTTGACGGAAACTCGGGGAATGCAGCCACCTGATGGGCCCCAAGAAGGGCGAAACCGGTTGTGGGCTTTCGAAGAATTATCAGCAACCTTATGAGTTGTGTATTACGTCTATATATGTTCACCTCCATGTTCTGAACGCCTGCAATCCTATCGAACTCTGGCATTTTCAAGGCCATAATGGAGACGGAATACGAGAGTTTTAACAAGTGAGACGACTAAAGCTGGTGGATTCAGGGACTGTGTGCTCACTCTTCAGAGATCCTAAGACGCGGTTTTTGAAGACGAAAACCTCAATTCAGGTGTCCAGCCAACTTCTTGGCATATGATGGAACTTCTGTCAATAAATAACTAGTATCCACCAATGTAGGGTTTCGGCCTGAGTCCCACCCCAGAGCGATACATGCTCTTTCTTCTTGGGACATCTATCGCCTGTGCCTACCTGAACTGGTATAGACAAGTACATGTATAGGTTTAGCTTGCTTAACTGACGTCAAGAGTAACCTGTGGATCTGGCCGAGAAATCGGAATTGTGAACTTTTTGGGCTACTAAGACGAAACAGTTATTAGCAAGAGCAGTTGAATTGTCCTCCTTAAAGGTGGGTTTATGAGGTTATCTGTGTCTCGGCAGTATGTTTGCGAGAAGTTCCGGCTCAGCTGAGACGTAATCTGAAGGGGGTATACGTGAAAACAAAGTTTAGGCAGCGATTTGCCTCGTGATGTTTACATGTTTTGGCACTGATAGCCAGCACAGTTCCTACTCCAGTTATTTCAGTCTTTAAAATTTCCGCGGCAGTGTCATCATCACCGTCGAGTTCTCTCGCTGGTAACCTGAATAGCTCCAGTGGAATGATGAGTTTGTCAAATTTAGCATCGGGTGTCATCCTGATATCAGGTAAACCATCTGTACATATTAAACAGTACAAGATGCCACTCTACTGTTTCGCCGCAAAAATTTGTTTGCCCACCGGGTAATTTGTTCTCGATGAGCGTACTGTTATCACACGATCATTCACCCTTTCCAATCGCCGCAGCAGTTCCCCTAAGACAGGACAGCTAGCAGATTTCTATTGGATTTTGTGTTCATCGAAGATTTGCTCCCTTTACTTCCACAGTTTCGGTCACCCAGAGCTATTTTGTCCCGAAGGAGGGCAACTGGTCCGACCGCCTATTCAAAATCCACCGGAAAATTCGAAACGACGATTCCTGGTGACATTAATTACGGGACAATCTAAGGCGTCTTATTCACACAGAACAATGGTTTCAGACTGAAAACGAAAAGCTAATTATGTTACCCGTCGCATCCTGGTGGGCGACGCAGGACACATTCCCCCCTCCAATTGGCGACTGATTTGTAGTTATTGCTTATCGTACCGTGTTGTTGCGATAAATCCTTGTAACAATGGAGGGTGTGTAGAATGCCGGTGGGAAAAAGATACAAGCAGGTGACCTTTTAGGTCCAGATAGATTTTTGGTCCATCCGTAGTTGGTCACTAAAAAGTTAGCCTAAATTGGACGTTGTTTCTTAAAGGTTATGCAAAATGTAATTCGCAAAATACAATATCGAAAATGTGACTGTAGCTGTTCACAACTAGACCAGAGGAAGAAATTTCAGTAGGGGTTTATTTTTTGGAACGTGTACGAGATTTACCGGTTGAGGTTGGTAGTAGATGTCTATTTTAATTGGCACCGCTTGTACACAGACATTTGAAAATGAATGAGGATATCAATGCGTTCAAATTAGAAAACGATATGTGAACAAATGAAACCCTTGAGGTAGGTGAGCAGAAGCAAATCCGGTCATCTGCTGAACGAAGCTTCGATTTGTCGTGACAGGCACTATTGTTTAGGAATATATATATATATATATAGGGAGCTTCTAACATGATACGCAACAAAAATTTGGTATTTTGGAGCTGCCCTTCCACGTACATATCATGATTCCGCACACTGAGAGAAACAGAGTTTAACGACCTTTGCGCATCAACTTGTGGCACCCACGACTATCAAAGTATGAATTGGAGTTCTTAATGATGTTACTGGTTTGCTCTGTCAGCTGCGATTCAACAGTGGCCGTGAAGTTAGAACTAGGGGGAGCCGGGTTAGCTGGAAGTGACTGCGCAGTTCGTGACAACCACGGACTACATTGGGAAGGGATAGATAATATATTCATATAGAAGCTGGTTGTGCTTTCTCTGGTATCCGCTGCCTGAATCACTATATGTGTTCTGCTTTCTGCACTTGTTTGAAGCATACAATCAACAGTCTTATCCACATTGATCATGTGGTTGAAGCAGCAAGTTGTCAGTGGGCCGCACCTTTGTATTGCTGGAATGAATTTAATATAGGTGGTCATCATCGAGTTATGAGGTTTCGTTTTGTCACCAAATGCAGCTACTTTCATTCTTAAGAAGCGTCAGAATTCCACAACATCTAGTCTTATCTATTTTCGTGCACTTGGAGTGAAGGCCATGGTTTGCTGTTTCTCCAAATGTGTTCGCAGCTGACTGTGTGAGTTGCTGTCGTAACAGGAAATGAGCCGATGAGAACGCGAAGGGCGCTTCACATAATTAAGTAAAACAAAACATTCTGACCAACATTGGTGAGTGTGAAATAACGGAAAAACTTATGCCCGGTAGTTACATATGAAAGCTGCACGCAAAAAAGTGCATTTAGGATATTCCTTTTCGCGTGCTCCCTTTGCTGAATTACCAATAACAATTTTGCGAAGTAAGTGAAGTTGAAACCTTTTTGATACCATGAATTTCAAATTGTGTTCGAAACAAATCGTACGTCTACGCTCCGCAATTCTACTACCCAACAAAACTGCGGGATTAGTGTTTAGGCATGATTTTGAGGCTAAATGCACCGCCTGTTATCCGAAACCCTGGTTATATGTATTTATGTTAAGCACGGTGTTTTATATCACCAAAGGAATAATTCGAGCCAACTAGGTTTTTCTCAATGCTGACTGAAAGATACAAAGGTAATTGCATTACGCGTTTATTCATGACAGACGGTATTTGCTAGTTGCGTCGGATAGCTTAAAAACATCGGTATGAATTGACTTTGAATAAGTGTCTAATTTTCCATTTCATCCTTTGGATGATACGTTACACAGATAACAGGATTTCTGGCCTCTTCACGTTTATCTCTTTGATTACTTCGAAACTGGTTCTGATGAGCGCCAGAGCCTGCTGCGTCAAAATGGAGGCGGACCGAGTGTTCCGCGATCTCTCAATGTGGATGATTTGATTAGTCGGTGATGGAATCTGGGACATTTTTAGACTGCGTGTGGGTAACTAAATGAAACCATATTGAGATCACTTCAGAGTAGTGACTCAAAAATTTTATCATGCACCTTTACTAGCAAGGAACGGGTCGGCATGGGCGTCAGTGGCTTACTATCTGAAAGAGAACAAAAGTCTAATGAGAAAAATAACATAGTGTTGTGAATCGAACGGCCGTAGAAATTGATTTCATTGGTTAGACACTGGTTAGACACAGTCTCGTCCCCTTTGTACAGCAATCTCTGGCGTCACTCGTTTCAGTTTTCCTTTCTGTTACTGAAACCCCTAAAACACAGAGGAATTTGCAATCATAGGTAAGTTTAAATTTTGTCGTATCGAACATGAGAACTCGAATGCCGTTACTTAATAGGTTGATGATAAAGCGTACGGAAAAGTTACATTGTAAATGCATAAAATCTGTCAGAGGCTGTCTGAGTCTGTCAGAAGTGTTTCGAAGGTTACCTAAACCCAGAAGTTGCGGGAAACCAGGGTTCGAAGACAGCAGGGCAATGAGTGAAATTTTTGATGTACTTCCCATGTCACCAGTGGGTTCAGTGGAAAGAAAATTGTAAAAGACATCTTGCTGACTGACAGTTAACAGGAAAAGGTGAATTATTGTATGAGGTTTGTGTAGTACTTTCCAAAAGGAAGAAAGTGGTCTACTAGGACACCAAAGAATGTAGAAGAAAAACCATTCTATCCTGCCTTATGAAGCAGGACTTTTCTGCCTGTACAGTTCGAAGCGGATCTGAATTCCGAAGATATAGTTCAATTTAACCGAATCCATCATGTTTGCTAAAACGGAAGGAGTAAACTAGCATTATCTAGATCGATAGAGGTATGTAAAAGCACGGATTCAGTTGACGCTCAAAGGCATGGATACCAATCAGCCAAGTGCACTCTGCAGGAGTATATGGCGTTCTACGAAATGTCCTACATACGAAAACGTCAACTGCTTCCTTCCAGAAGGTTCAGGGTTTTGATAACTCAAATGATTTTGTCACTCATGAGAAGCTGTCCATGTGACTACGTACTGGAAAGTGGAGGCGAAAACCACGTATCAAAGGCAGAGGCAATGATCTTTGACGTTTAGGTAAATTTTCGACTAACTCTAATGTACGGCAAAATTCTACAAATTATGCTATTCAAGGAGAGGTGACTGACATTCATGTTACAAGGTGTCACCTCAGGAACTACCCAAACATGATGAATGTAGGCACAAGACATTGGCTGTATTTGAGGTAGATCTTGGGTTAATTTTAAAAAGTATGCGGGTTTCTGTCGCCAGTCGATGCCCATCTAGAATAAGAAGATTGTTTGTACCAAGCTAAGTTCTAAAGTGTATGGAGATTTCGGTGGCTTGAAAATTAGTTACAAACCAGCTACGCCCAGAAATTGCGTGACCCAAAATGTTTGCTTTGGAGCAATGACAATTTCTGACAACTAGGGAAACTTGGTAGTCCACGCACTACTTTAGGATACAAAATGACAATAAAATAACTTACTTCGCAAAAGAAACCCCCCGCTAAATCAAAGTAAGTTGAAACTTAGCCACCTAGGACAGAGATATCAGATAAATTACCTACCCAAGGTATCCCATCCCCATAGTAAAAAACATTTGTTTCTGGGCAGTGGTCTCGCTTTCCTGCAATATAGTACCCAAGCAAAAATTAAGAAACCTAGAAAGAACTACAAAGAATTGTCTGCACATTTCGAATTCCACTTAACATCTGATATCCACCAGTGGTTCGTTACAAACACTTGCAAACTGATGTTCACGGAAGTCCTGCCGCACTAGAGGACAAGGCGATTTTTGAAAAAGAAGCTTATGCTTAATTATGTTCAGCTGGGCTGAAAACTGAGGTCGAGGTCTCGACCTTTGCAGACGCCTCCGAATCCCTAGAAATAGCCATGCGTGAAAACAGCAGCTTCCTGAATTGCTATGACACAGACATTTGTCTCCCTCGACGTCATTTGTCTTGGACGTATCCGAATTGCCTGTAAAACTGTTGATATTCTGTAGGTCTGGCATAAAAACACTATACATGCCTGATATACAGGCACCTGATGGTCGCTATCGTGATGAACCTATCACATTAGCTATCCGCATGAGTAGGGCACGGCTGGTGATACAATTTTTGCTTTTCTGACCTCAGGAGCATCACATGTTTGGTTTTCAGTTCAAAAGTTTGGCCGGGATGAGTTTTACAGTGACGTATCTCATTTACCTTACTTCTTTCTGAAAGTTTGTTTATCAGTCACACATTTCCCCATCTTGTTTTCTTCCACACCTCCTATGAATTTGACGACACTTCCCATTTCCCACTTTTACGCGCCGGTTAAGTTGGTTCGTATTCACTTCGGAGACTAGGCGCCTGTATGTGATAGGAAAATAAAGAGGCTTTGTAACTTCTGTCGGTTGCATTTTTCCGTATGATTGCTCCAAACTTTTAAGCAGGAACCAATGTTTCGATGTGTTGTAAACAAATGATTGATGAAAAATGTGAATGCTCGTACATTGGTGATGAAAACTGCATAGGTGCGTGTTTTCCACTAGGAACTGTCATAGTCTTCAGCATGTATCGGTGCGGACGGGAGTGTAGCGACCTCTTTTCCAATAGAAATGTCAGAAGTATTGAATGTAGACTCCTTTGTTGTAAGGATGGCTACGTGTGAGTACTTTGTCGTTTTTTCAACAGTGGAGTTGTTAGTTTGACTCGAATACGATGTGTGCGGAACAAGAATTTTGGCAGGGCAGTTTTCGCGAGGCGAACAATGGGTAGAAGCAATATATTTGAGATATGGAACTGCGTCTCCTATTTAGTAGTCAAATGTTTGAACACCGCTAGAAGAATTTTTCAGTAAGAGCACGTTTCAAGACACCTAAAAGAAACAAATTAGCTTTCGAGTGTACGTGCAAAACTTCCCACTTATTTATCCCTGGTGCTCACCTGAAGCACGTGGGATCAGTTCAGTAAAATCTATCAAACCCAAGCAAGTGTTCTATTGGAGGAGTGTTGTGAGTCTAGACACAACTGGTCAAACTTCTGTGAAGTTCAATAAATTAATATTTACTTTGTTTACTTTGCCTGAGCTGTCCCGAAATTGGTGAACTGTCTACAAACGACCCTAGAGGAGGGGCTCGCTTTGGACGCTTCATCTACGATCAGATACAACGCAAAACAAAACGGATTGTGAAAATGACAGTTGCTCGTTTACTGGCTGGCCAATGGTTATAGACATACCAAATAATCAATGTGGAGATCTGTGTCCCAACAAACCAATCACTCATGGCAGTGTCAGTTTTCCTATCTGGGATGTTTCAAACACACGAAAAGTTTGATAAGCAGTTTGTGTGAACAAAGTTTTAGCTTGTAATTTCTGACAACAACGGCGTCGTCATTCGACAGCACGTGATTTCCCTCTGCCCTAAATCACAATGTTGCGGACAGAAACTGCGACCGGTGTTCACATGGTGGTTGGATCCACCGCGCGGACAACAATGCCCGATATCACTTGACTGTTTATTTGAGGGGCGTAGATGGCGAATGTTCGTGTTGGGAGGGACGTCCAGTTGTCAAGCGCGAGTGAAGCTGTACCCACACAAGAGGATCAGCAATTCATTCTCTGGGCGCTAAATTACAACCAGTCTAAAAGTGAATCTGCTAAAAAATTGGGCGGAATTTTAGGTTTGAACAAGTTGGTGAGAATAAGGCTGCGTGATAAATTCATCTCGTACACTGTCTTCTGCCGTATGAAGTGCAAAGCAGTATAACATACATGATACAATACACAATGCAACATTTGTATTATACCAAAGCAACGTGACCGATCATTGAAACCAAAGCAGCTTCCGAGTGACCATTGGGCCTTTGCGAGCGCAGATGACAGACTTAAGACGACCATTCAGTATGGACTCAAGGAGCCTAAAATGTTTTGGTCGGTTAGTCAAGTTCAACCCTGTGACTTGTACCGATTAGAAAGCTAGTGATCAGCGGTTTGACCATGATTTAATTAGTAGTGGGTTAGGGTCAGCGAACGTTGTACTGATCTTCTGGGTACCTGCTCCTTTGCTTGCGTTTCAAGCCTCCTCTCAGTTCTGCCGATAGACTTATCACCTTAACTACAGGTGAAATATGCAGTGAGTTGGGATTAAACTGAATTCGGCATTCTAATTAGCGACGGTGGCACAGCCCATGTATATGCCTTTACAAAGGAACGTGCTGCATTGTAAATCCGATACAGAGATACGTTTGAAGATATGGTCCCCAGTGTAAAAAATATCACTGTAAAAATTCTCACTAGTGCAAGTGACACGTTCGGTTTATAAATTGGAACGGGATGCTCTTCGATGAAGCGGTCAGGACAGTTGTTCGATCGCAGTACACTTGTCGGCAGTTCAGTTTCTTCCGCCAGTGTACCAGAAGTGCAGTTGTCTCTAGCTGTGGAGAATAAGGTAAACACTAACGAATGTCTATGTAGTAAAGGAGAGAAAGGCATAGTTCAGATATTAACCAGTCCACTTAGTTTTTTGATATACAAAGTGAGGCAATACCGTTGTTATTTCAGGTGATCAAAATGAGAAGTTTTTTATTCTATTTAAATTCAGACGCGCATAAAGTGTTCTTTGTAGAGTGCTAAAAACAAAGGGCGGTGGTTTCCGCTGTCATTTACCTTTTAATGGGATAAAATGTCATCTAAACATCTTTAATACAAGGATTACAGTTGTATTTCGGCTTCTTCTGACTACTCAAATTTGGCCATGAGAATACCAGCTAGGGTGTTTCCAAAAGTGCTCCTCACGTTGGCACCATTAGCCTGCTCAAAGATTGTTTCCTGGCAGTAAAACATGATATTCTCAGTTTACAGTAAAATAAAGCCCTTAAAAAAGGGATGGAGAGCTTGACTAGACTTGGGTGGGGTTGCAGATAATCGTCTAAAAATCTGTTTCACCAAGGAGGACGTTGGTAAGGAGTGACTGAATAACAAATACACACACGATTTTCTGACAGGATCGAACGATTTCTAGATAGAGTAAAAATTCATAAATGCTTTGCAAACAGTGATTGGCGAAGATAGTTCTGGCGGGTATAAAAATATTTACCAGACATTTAGTTAATTGTTGATAGATGAACCATTCATAGCTAAGACTGGACGAATGGGTACAATAGACCTTTGAGTTTTGAGGGTCCATAAAGCTTTGGTGTACGAGTACTGACAAGTTTAAGCACAACTCACAGGTTTGGCAGAGCTGTGACCAACTGTCACAGAGATGGTGACATTTTAACTGATTAGCATAAATAAAGATCCCATCAGTTTGTCTCTCCTTACGACTTGAATAAATAAACCTCTGTATACAGCTGCTTTGATGAAGTAACCTACTCCTTCGCTGCGTACACTTCTAGTTCTTTCAGCTAGGTCTAATATCAATTTCCGCCCAAGTTTAAGTTGCAAGAGGGATATAAAGGGGCATTTCCGGTTATTTCAAGTTCCCAGATTGCACGGTATTCAGAAACTTCACAAAGACTCTCTTGTTCTTGGACCGGTCTGAAACGGGTACCTCCCGCTTAACTTTGTTCTGACCGATGGTTTTAGTCGGTCAGAGGTGTGCAGTTCGAAAATCCTGCTAAGAGCATAAGCTTCGTCGATTGAACGATAGTTCTACTCGACTTTAATCTTTTTATTCTCCGGTCAAAACAAAACGACTCAAGAGGAGTTTCATTGATTTGCGCTCGAAACTGTACTTTTCATGCAGGGACAAGTTTTACTGTGAGTCAGACGTGATAAGAGCTGGTCTTCTTCAGAGAGCTCATGAAGGGTATCTCGGTGGAAACCGCGAATGTCCTTTTTCACAGTGTATTTTACGTTTGGTGGAAGATCCTGAATTATTTCGCTGTTATCACAGTGAATGTTACGCCTGAAACAGCCAACTACCGGTCTGGATGTCTATACAACACGGAACCCGGACGGGCTAGTTGAAAGAGAACTAACTTGCAATGACTAGCACACGAATTTTGCGGGATTCAATGAAATTTAACATCAGGGATGCTTGGTGTGATGCCCAGCTGATAGAGTTAGAAGGATATGTGCGAACCTGAAGCAGTTTGTCAGTGTGAACGTTCTGCTTACCAGATACTCAGACGTATCAATGTGTCGCAGTGCGCATCGCCAATTTAATTGGGGCGAGCAATAGCTTCACTTTGTCAGTGCTCGCTCGCATATGAGAGCATAAAAAATATGCCACCGCCAAAACAACAGCTGAGCAATTGCCTATCACTTGTAGCCTCGCTGCTAAGATTTACTGGGACACACAACCGGACCACACCCGATAGGCTGCCGAGCACAGAGAAATAACACACTTATTTCTGCCATTTCAGGGGACTCATGTTGCGAAAGACTTAAGCAGTACTTAGCCACACATGTCAAGCGCAATGTACTCAGCACCTACAATCAGAGATGTGAACCTCCCAAATGTGTCTTATCATCCCCCTCCTCGTTTTTCAGTTCACTTGCAGCTGCGTTATATATATATATATATCGAAGGAGCAGATCAGCAGCTGAGTAGTGCTCGGAATGCTGCAAGATGACACTACATCTGATACACAAAATCCAAGGCGAATTTCACGGAGTCGACCACAATTGGACATTGTCCGTGTCATTACGCAATCAAAATCTTCATTTAGCCGTCTTCTATGAACATTGTCATGTATCTTGAGTGGACATCAACAGCTGACGCTCATAGTGAACTAACCGTGGGGCCGATCTAACTCCCTGCATTCCACCAATGGTTTCTAAACTTTTGTCTCTATTTGCCACCGCATTCTAAATACTTGTTTTTCATTGTTATTTGACAAGCGTACGCAAAGTGCTTATACGCTAAGATTTTTCTCCTCTTGCTGTCATTTTCAGATGTCTCGAGTTCCAGAAATACACTAGTGGACGCAGCTGTATGCTGGACTGTATAGCCAACTTACCTATATCAGGGTAAGGGGGCGGTAACTGTTCTAAAACACAGATACTGAAGCACCTGTGAGTCAGGTGCGGTTAAAGATTATCTTTTACCACCAGAGTTACCTCACTGCTCCTTTGTCTGTGCCCTTATTCTGTATATAGAGTTCAGCAGTCGACAGAACAATCTAATCTGGATTTACCTGAAGCAGTAAAACATTCCAAGACTTACTACTTTCTACCCACCAAATACGGTAGTGAAAACAAGGTCTTTTTTCACCGGAAAATATCTACTTTTTGTAAGATATTTTGAGCGTTTGCCATCTATTACCAGGCTCTTTTTGCAAGGATAATCACTCACTACTCTTACAGCGGAGATACCTTCTTCAGCTATTCCCTTAAGATTTCATTTAGTGGGATTTAGAGTGTTCTCATAAACCCGACATATTTATCGTCATTTTCTTCTTGGTTTTTGCCGTCGTATTTATTAAACAGTTGTTCGTTGGAATTTCGGTCGACTACGCCACTCAGCTTCCTTAATTTGGCAAGTTCCCACAGAACCGTGCCTTTTCGCATGACTGAAATCACACTGCTGTCGCTATATTTTTTCCAGTGAATGAGCATTCATAACTTGCGAAATGCACTACACGTTGTTCATGCCTTACCTAAGAAAAGCTGTCTTCCAGATGTAAGATGCACAGTGGTGAATAGAACTGGGGATATGCTAGAAAGCATGAGGCTCAACAGATAATTGGGACTATGTAACTATTCCACGTCATGAATTAAGGAATAAGGGCGTTACATTTTGACCTGAGAAATTCTAACTTAAAATCTTTCTGGCATAATATCTTGAAAAACGCATATTTCACTCATGTGTAGGGACAGTTTACTGCAAAAAAGAGTACCTGCATAATTAGTTCATGCAATGTATCTACTTCAGTCTGCTAGTAATCTTGAAAAGCACACCTGAAAATTGATCCCCTCAGGAGTATTCTGAGGGAGATGCACTGGTAATTTATGCAGTTTTCTTCCCCGAAATGAGATCAAACTCAAGTTCTTGTTCTGAATGCTCTTGTAATTATCTTCAAACTGTCCGCAGTGGACGATGGAAATTAGCTTGTCTAAAATATTATCATTTCAAGTTCTTTGAAAAACGAACCTTGTCGTTTAAATATAGCAAAATGACTAAAAGTGGCTCTGAAATATTTCGCTCACTCAAATAATCCAGACAATGATTAATTAGTCCGCAAGCTACCTCTGGCGTAATGAGTTTGGGGTGCATAATGCATTGTTGTGTCTTACTCCTATTTTGCACTTTTTTCTAAACTGGGAAGTTGACTGCAACTTGAAAATCACCCCAAGGTTGCGGTACCAACAGAATAACAACAACTAACTGGGGTGTTTTGAAAATCCACTGACGATTGTTTCTTTTACTGCGGATTCTGGACAATTATACGCGAAAATTCTCTTTCTTTACGGAAGCGTCACTGAATCAAGATTGAAGGGCTTGTTTGTTCTACATGTTGCAACAAGAACTAATTAAATCCACCTTCCGCTTGAAGATTCCGTAGTTATTTCCTATTTATCTATTTTTTGGTACTAATTGCACACCAGATTTTTCTCTGGTTTGTAAGCAATGAGGAGATTTCGAAGTTTCATCCGGAATTTGATTCCACAGGTAGAAAAACCTAGGTACTTTTCCGGAATCATAGCGATGCGTGTCTCACGAAAGGCTACTCACGGATAAACAGCCAGACAAATAATAAAATTGAGTTAGCAGACAGTGTCAATTATCTGACTAGATCTTGATGAAATATCTAAGTATTTTGAGCATGACTTCACAGGATAATTGGGTGTGTGACCAAGTGAGCGGGTAAAAACATCCGACTGTCTAGCGCGTCTGTTAATCCTTCTAATGCACAGAAATTCCTATTCTCGCTAATCATATTTGGATGAATCGACAAGATCGCTATAAAGTTTCGCTGAAGCCCGATAGGAAAATTTCAGTCTATTACATTATCACACTGGAATGAGCACGACAGAATTCATTAAAATTGTCGCGCACCGAGTTTCGAAATTGAGTTGCAGGCCACAAGCTGCAGAAGGAAAGTTTGTTGTTAACTGACTACCTTTACAGGAAGAATGGCTTTGGAGTTATCAAGGGCCATTGAAGTATGAGTTGAGAACTCTGGAGGGTTTATCTTTGTGAAAAGAACAGTAGGTGACTCTCAGGAGAGACATGAAAACAGATTGGTTTACAGAATGAGTAAAGATGGCCTTTTTGACATCTCAGCTACTAGCACACGGCAGATTGAGTCAGTCAACAGAATGAATCGTGATCTAGGAGTCGGTAGAAAAGGGTCTGCGTAGTCGTCCGAACTGACATGGTTTTTCAGAGTCGGATGAATTCAAAATGTGACTTTCTAGCCAAGTGATCACCCACGTTCGTACATAGGTGAGGCTTGTAAATATATACGCCGGTGGACAATAACCTGTCAATACCAGTTACGTTCATTTTAGTCCGCTTGGGATGTCATATCAAAGTTGCAACAGCCTTTAAAGGTTGTCTCAAGTGAGCAGATACACTACTTTATCCACTATCGGAGTCATTGGCATAAGTATTCGACAACCCCAACTCCTTGTTCAAAAGCGGTTTGTACAGACATCGGCATTCAGATGGCAAGAAAATCACATCTTAACCACACGTATCACCTTTGGCGAGCATTTCAACCTTTTAGTGATGATTTCTGTCTTGATTGATCCCAGTTCACTCTGCCAGCTAATTTTACCTGTCCTGAGGCAGATGAAGAACTTTCAAAACGATTATCATCGCTCATCCTCTGTCTTTCCTAATGAATGCCGTCGCACAGAGTTTGTATTAATGGTCAGGATAAAGAGATAGCAATGCGTGTTTCTTAAGATGGAGTTGAATGCTCTTCTTCATATATACTCGGTTTGTACAAGCAACAGACAACTGAACGAGTGCTGATTCCGGGATCTGAAAATCACTTGGTTTTTTATCCGCAGGCTAAACATCGCTACATGGGGTCCGTGGTGCACGATAATCCAGTTTTCTTCATCAAAGAGCAGCAGAAATGTCCTGTTGACGGGGATCGAACGATTGGAGAACTGGTCGTAAAGCAACGACCATTCTTTTTCAGAGTATTTTGTCAGTCGGATTATCAGGTTATCTTCACTGCATTGCGGCCACTAGATTCAATCACTGTAACTAAATACTCACTAATTTTAATGTCACTCTCGTCTTCCGTGGCCTGTAATCTACACAAACGGCTTTTGCTCTGGTCCCTTTGGTTATAAATTTGCGTTCTCACTATGTGTCCTCCGTTGGCCTTGAGTAACTTCCCCTGTTATAAAGAAAAGGCTTCAGTTGTACCGTAACACACAGGATGTACTTAGCTTATCGTGTTCTTGTACACCAGATGCTCTAAATCCCTCACTACTGTGACGTCAACCAGCGCATCCATTTTGGTAATACAAACCTCAACTGGATGGAAATGGATAAAAAGTTAAGTATAACGGAAAGGCAATGGGGGCGTCACAAGTCATTTGGTCTGACCCAGTAGTAGAAAAATCAAGATGACCAATCCAAACGTGATTATGCAGATGAATAGCGTTAAACGAAGGGCAACACGCGAGCGAAGTAAATGAAGCTACGAAAATCAAAAACAAAATTTTTCAGAACTTTAACTTGCTTTTTCTGGATGGACAAAATGGATGTACTCATTGGTCGAATAAACCTTAATGACTGTCTGTCATCAAGCCACACCTACGACATTGATGGAAAGAGTGTGTCGGGTACTACAGACAGAATAAAAACAACCACTGCTGATAACACTGTAACTTTCAATATCTTTTGTGTGTCTGGTATTCATTTGTGAAGTCTTATTGTAACCCTGTATATACAGATATTAAACCATACTTTGAGGCATATGAAGTTCATGATTCAACAGGAAGAACCTTTAACCGCTGTATTTCTTTCAACTTAGGCTTTCCTCTCCTTCATCTTGTGAGGCAAACAGGCTTGTAAAGAAGGTGGACTGCATCCTGGCGGAGGTAACACCAGTATCAATCTGATATTCTTCACCTGCCAACTCACCTTATTGGTCCACAGGTATAGGGTTCCAAGCATTACGCTGGGCTATATCTCGGCTGATTTCCCATTCGTTACAGAACTGACGTTACTGCAACTGTCCGCCGATGAAATTGCACCTAATTCTAGTTATACAGCTTCTATTGCCGGCTGAGGGTAAGTTCACTTTAAGAATGTGTATGGGATGCATTCGTCGACAACACCTTGTCCAGAATGCATTTTGGCATACCAAGCTGGAAAATATTCAGCCTTCCAACACCATCGTGATCACGTTTGGCGTCACGTTCAGTCCGCAGCAAAAGTCTTTGTGCCGCAGTGCACACTCACCCGAATACTTGTTTGGTCGTAGAGTGGAGTTAGCTTCACCAGTAGCTAGATTTGCCTCGGACCACTGTCTCTGCTTTTTATACGCTCCGCTGTATAAGCAGTTATGTGGCTCCCATGTGCGAGTGGTCTCCTCTGTGATAGAAGATCCGAAGTCTTCGTTGAAGAGGAGATTACATCCTAAACTATGAGAGTGCCTTCCCGACATCTCATTAAATTTAAACCCATTATATAAAAATAGACCAGAGTGACGAGGTAAATTTTAGGTTATTTGGGCAAACTAGTGTGAATTACAGTCCTACTTGGATATCATTACAGTTAAGTTCCCATGCGCATTTTGCTGGGATTAGATTACCGAATTTAAATATGTTGCCAATGCGCACTATATTATTTGAACCTCAACCGGTATAGATGTTGGCGTTCCCAGAATACGGCTCGCTGGAACAAGGTTATACTGTGAGCTTGAGCATTGTTTGTGGTTTGAGCTGCCGGTGGCCTTATATGTGTCGAACGTTTAGTTCAGCCCGGTATCAGTTGAATTATTCGTCATCATCATACACCAGTCTTATAGGTTAGAAGTTAAAATACCAGGACTTCGTCATCTTAACTCAGAAAATACGGTACAAAGCTGTGTGCGAAAGTTCGGGAGCAAAGCTTATGCTTTCGTTTTTAATGTCGTGAATGAACTGAGTGGTGTGTGGCCGTGTGTGAACTCGCTGAAGTATCCAGTAACTATCGGCTCAGTCTGAGTGTTCATAAATCATCCAGCTTTCATCTCCTGGGTAACCGGGACACTAAGGTTAAGGCATTCAACGTTTTGAAAGCGGCTGCGTACTAAAAATGGATCTTCTTGACTAATTTGGTTTACAAAAACATTTTATGTCAGTTTGGTCGCGCGTCATACTGGTTAGTCTGACGCCAGTTCGAAACCAGTTATCGGTTGTGGCTAAGGTCTTCGTTTATAAATAAAATGGAGTACGACAGGTACATTTTATTAATCTTGCGGGTGAAGTTGTCCTGAAATTGTACAAACGAAAATATTAGAAATGTGGTCGTGAACCTATCTCTATCCTTGGTTTATCAGACAAATTGAGTAATCGTTACAAGTAAGAATAATTTTGGCGTGGACTAGCATGGAGAGACGTTTAGGTCGACATACAACAATCTAGAGATCAGGTTTCACGATTCCGGCATTTTGGCTAACAAGACTATCCACTGTTGTCCGTTTGGGCAGGCATCTCTGTTGCCGAGTCTGTTATTATACTTTCCATTTTAATTGCGTAATGTGATGGGAATCTTGTGTTGTTTGTGTTCAGCTACCCTCATCTGAAGTTGTTTAGAAAGTTCCACAATGTACTGGTCGTGTATCCTATTCACTGGATACTGCGTTTTTCGCAAAAGAGATTGAGAAGGATATTGGCTTTAGTCACTTCTGTGCTTTCCAAATAATATTTGAGGGGATGCTCCCGTAAAAAGGTTGTTCATCCAATGTTTGAAGATTTTTCTCTGTACCGCATTAAGGTGATGAATATTTGGTGATGTGTCTGCTTCGTAAATAATACGTCAACTAAAGTATCTCGGTCGTTTACTTCTGAATAATGCACATGAAAACAGCCTGTACTGAATAAATGAACATGTGTTGCTTCATGTTAACTTTAAATGTACTAGTTGTGGAGAAAAACAAATGGTTCAAAGCAAACTGGTTCCCTGGGTTCCACCAACCACGTGAGAATGGAAAATTCCTTCAGCCTGCACTCAGTATTCAAGAACTAGCTATTTTCTACTGCAGAATGCAAGAACCTATAGTTTCGAATGGAAATTAAGCTGTCTCTTGTTTAAATGCTGTGATTGCCCCATGACAGGCAGAAAACCTGAAATAACCCCATCTGCTGGTCTTATCGAGTTAATTGGTTTCTACATAAAAACTGCTCACCTTCAAGACACTTTCCCAGAAACCCGTTTTTGAAAACCCCTACTCTGAAACAAACAAGAATAGCGGACCCAAATGACTAAGTTCTGAGCCGACTCAACCGCAAAAGTGCGTAGCTTGCGCCTGACAGCTGCTAGCATTTCCACCTAAAAATATTCGCGTTGCATATTTTGAGAAAAAATTTGCCGCCAGCTCAAGCAGGGCTAAAATTACAAGAACTACTCTATTGCAGACTTACCAGATTGAACAGAACTACTGGCTACTACACGATTCCATAGAACCCATTTAGAAATCTTTCGGAATTCCTCCTGTCACCATGCTTTTACTTGACATATGGCCTTAGGGGGCTTTTCAAACCAAGTTAGTAGACTTGAACAATGTGCCCGTCGGTACGCATTTCAGAGAAGAATGTGTAGACGAAGTCAGTTTCCAATATCTTATCACTGAAAAATAGGTACTGTATCTCATGTTTCCATTAGAAAAACCTCCGGAAAGTTTCAGCGATACTTACGCAGCTGCATAAATCACTTGACTAGGCCCACACTGAAAATGGGTCCCCTTACGTACAAACCGGAGTTCCTTACCCATTACATATCTATTCATCTAGTCAGTGCATATATCTCCTGAGGTTTTCCAGTTTGCTGGTGTATTCTTAGAATACTGTCGCGCTTCTCTTTGGTCGGTCGTGTCTTTGGTCAGTCTCATGAACCATGTTTTGTCAAATATCTTGGGCATCCTAGCTCCAAACCAGGTTAGTCTCAACTACGTATCCGTCAATAATTTATCTGTGTACACTTGTAGACACAAGGAAGCGTTATTGATGTCCAGATATTATCATCCACCTTGGCACAATAATTCTGCCAGAGATGTACTCAAAAAGCCACAAGCGACTCCCGATACATACTAAGAAACGCACTATTCAGACAGAAAAGGTAGCTTCTGCCAACGTAAAGTAGGCTGATACTAGACAGTACAGCCGTGGATGCTTCTGGTGATGGTAGCCTATCATATCTCGCGACACATCCAAGCTACATAGAGATCTGTTTCTATTTGTTCTGCCCAATATCTCAGCACTGATCGCTTCACACCGCAAGCGTCCAGCAACGGAAGTAAATGAGTACTTTCAATCCTCAGTAGGTTGACAAGTTGCCGGGTCTACACACTTCATGCAACCAAAGCCTTAAACTGGTATAGCTACACTGTTCACTTAGTAGTCAAGTGGCTGGCGTTAAGAGATTCTCTGGTGATATCCAGTGACAACTTTTCAGGGGAGTGACAAGTGATCGGTGGAATTTTCTCAGCACTGAGAAGATTGTATAGTTTGTACGCAGTGAGAAGATACTGATGGAGATTGGTAAAACGAGCTATTTTCTGCACCGCAAAGTAATGCCAGCAATTATACATATATTCAACCAGTGAGCGAAGAGGTTACCACAGCAAGGTATAATGAACTGAAAAGTGTCTGCAAATAAGGGCTGTCGGTTCAACACTATCTCTTTAGACTGTAAAGTATTACACAACGGAACTTTCTCTTCCCCTATTCCACCACTTTGGTTGAATGATTAAAGTCACAAATCGTCAATGGGAAGAGAGCTGCCATATCAAACTCCTTATCAGCCTGCGAATCCACCAAATATCCGTTATTTGATGCATATAGGTGTTGTTTGTGTCTTTGGGAAAGATATTTCTTAGTACCACGCAGGCCCACTGGGTGCATCTAATGACACATTAGTTTGTCAACCAAAAAACCGACTACTCCCGCAGCTTATCGCCCAACGAATAAAGTCCTGATAGTTTTGAACAACTAAAATGAATGCATTTGTACTTGCTTTTGATGAACTTTAGTGGTGTTGTTTTCACTTGGTCGTGGTTTGCTTCCCCGAAATCCTCTTTGCACTGATCTGCATGGATGTGTTACGTTACGCTTTCATGGCTATTTTCTCGAGCCAGGGAATGAAAGATCAGCCACCACTGGAAATGAGGACGTTGTGCCTGAGGACGTCGTCCTGTTACTCGTTACCTTCAAGTTTTACACACGTTCTTTACATCACAAATCGAACTCCACAGAAACAGTTTATACGGCCTTTTTTCCGGTTACCTAATATAGGCTTTTGAACGGGATAACCATGTCACTTAAACCTGGTTGCGGGGACTTTCTCAATTGTGGTGAGGTTGTGATAACACTTACATGTTACTGTTAACTGAATGATTTCGCGGCAATTATCAGCGGTTGTCCCCGAGAGTAGCTGAAATGCCGCAAAGCTGGTTGTTGTCACATCTCGTGACATAATTAGACGGGGATGTATTTTTAAGGCTCGCGGGTTGAGCTTTTCTATCAGACATCCTCTTTTTAGCACCCAGAATTTTTAACACTTGCCAACGAGTTTCACATAAGTTTGTATTGATCACTCGCGGCTTATGTGGTCTACCAGAATTCCGCTCTGTCTTGAGGGAATCTTGGCCGAATTAATAGATCAGTTGGAACAAACTTGAGTAAATGAGGAATGTTAAAACACTGAATATTAGAGAGTGGTTTGCTGTATTAAGAAAGATGTGCTAAACTGACATGGCTAAAATCAGGTCATATGAGTATTTTATGGTTGCAGACAAAGAAATTTAATCATTCTTGTGATTCGAAAGAACTATCACAAGTTGGAATGTTTGAAGGACAATAGAATCCTAAACAAAAAATGTGTACTGTTTTGTGGTAAACGCGAGGAAAAACCCACGAACACTTTTAAAAGGGACTTGAAAGATGCAATAAGATACCAGTAACAAACTGTTAATTTCTATTTGAAGAAAAAAGGTGCACTTAAGTAACTTGAAACACAGTAGCTTCCTCGACTACTGCCGGGAAAAGTGAGACTAATTTCTCATACTTGAAACCAAAAAAAGCCGGGCGAATTGCAACGAGATTTAATTAGATCGCTTTCATATCACTCTTCACCAGTCCCAAAACACGTCACTTGGTTGGTTCCATTCAAGATCGTAAAAGTGGAATCAAGCCTTACTCAAACTAAGATTTTTCGGTAGTACACGTTCTGAACTTTGTCGGAACTTGAAGTCCGAGGACCTGACAAGCGATCAGCACAAACTGAACGCACAGCGATTATCATGTATGTTCAGACGAACGATGTTTATGGTTTAAGTGGTATAGTTTAAATGATATGTTTACTTCGGCTGATGCCTCGGATGATAAATCAGTAACTATTCTTTATGGACGTAATCCACTACTCATAAGGTTGCTCAAAACTATTCGGCAGCCCACAGCATCATAAATGAGAGATTCGGCTGGGTTCAAGGTAAGCCTCCCCTCAAAACCAAATTGGTATGCAGATGAGTTCATATATTTTAATTACCCTGCTTTTCCAACTGGCTAACATACCCCTCGTGACTTTCCAGTCACTGATAGCTGTAGCCATCCAGACGATCTGGCTGATTACGCATCTGATTGCTTGCTTAATTGCGGAGACTTCTGGCACGTAGACCAACCAACACGGTCAGAACGATTACTGGGTCTTCGTCCAGCTATGCTTGGGATAACACACTTAAATCGCATGTCAGAAGTCGGGTTTTTAAATCCTCTCTGATCTGGGGATGTTTACTGCTGACCAGACCCCTAGTGTTTGGACTCATCTTAACCTTTCGGCAAGAAGCATTTTAGACAGAAGCACTTGGTGTTCGGGAAGGAGAGCGTTGCCCCCAAGTTACATGCATGAAATCCCTGAACCGGTAAATACGATTAGCATGAACTAACGTAATCTTGACCCAGGAGTCTATGTTTGGAAACAACTGCGAAACCTTTGATCTTGTGCTGTGAACTTTGCTATTTGCATAACCTAGTTGGACTGTGACGCAATCGATTTTACTTGGTGACCTACAAATCCGCCTATTGTTCCTCTTTTTGGCAGTGTCGTGTATCCAAAGAAGTTGTTTGTAAATACGACATCAGAGGTAGTAAGCAACCTGAAAATGTGATTGTTATTAACTGGATGAGATCGTGGAAAACTCGGTTTAAAAAAGTTCTAAAGGCACCGGAAGTTGTCAGGTGAAAATTTGAGACTTCTTTCAGCTAAGCTTATTGGAATACTGTTCTCTCAGTGTGAAAACAGGGATTCGCCATGGTCCTCTTCGGGTCTGCGGGCAGGGCGAATTCAACCAACCACCCACCTGTAGCCTTATTTCTTTTGATATCCAAATTGACGATAGAACAATACATTGTGTCATCCAACAATATTTCAGCGGGATAACACTGCTTCTGCTAAAGAAAACCTTTGCACGTCCAGTCTGGTGAATGCCAGGAGTGACTGGATTAGAACGGTGGATTATGGAGAGGACTTATTTTTTTTATACTTCTCGAAGATGACCGGCCATGTAGATCACCCCCGCTCCCCAAGATACAATTGCGCCACCAGGTGACCAGTTCATATTTCCCGGAGAAACAGGTTTTTTTCACTGCTCTGAACTCGGTACTCACATACGTGATCGTCTTGTCTGCTCAGTTTGGTGCACTGAGGCATTCACTGTGCGAAGCATATGTCTATTTTTTCAAGCATTCGAGAAATTTGAGCTGGCAGTTCCGCCTTAGCTCATCTCAGCGGGTATGCCATTCAGGCTTGGCAACCATAGACAAAGGGCGATCATTTAGCCCTCACCTGCTGTAGTAACGGTACTTTCTCAGCTTAGTTCTCGGTCTGAGCCTCCCAAGCTAGCGTGTGTGCCAAAACAACCACCAAAGGTGTACAAGATATATTAACGCCCCAAACGAAGTCAAGAGCATTTGTACAGCGCTTCATATATATAGCGTAAGCGGTAATAACTTTCTGGAAATTCTGACGCGTTCTGGATGCACCATTGGCAACCGGCAATCGGCCAATACTGGGTCATGATTGGCTGTTGGGTCCAGATTTTCGACCAATCAGATCTGGGCTTGATGCCGGACAGGCAAGCGTCTCGAATTCCTGGCCAATCTTGCGTGGGATAGGCTTTTTGGCCGAAGCAGCACCCGACTGCGGGCGGTAAAGCGGGATCTGTGTGGAATTCCGCCTAACACCTCCCCCTCGAAGTTTGTTGACGTAGCTTCGAAGCCGAGGGTTCACCTGCAGTGGCCTCACTGGCTTGCGGATCCTGTCTGTCCAGCGTCGTGGTTGTAATCCGTGCTCAGGCCGGGCCTCCGACGAAGCAGCTGATGGATTTTCTGGAATGGTGCCGAGATCAAAGGTGTCCAGAAGCATCTCTAGACTCAGCTCACTCGGTCCTGAGGGCAGGATCTGCGCACCTGTCGGCCGGATTTGGTTCGTGTGGCGGATCCACCTGGCGGGGCCAACTTGAATCTCGTAGAGCACTTTGCCGCGCCGGCGTAGGATGAGTCCTGGAATCCACGTAGGGCGTCTGCCGCTGTAGTCACGAACCAGCACTTTCTGGCCTTCGCTGAAGGAGCGCGCAGTTGCTCCATGGTGCCGGTTGAACTGTTCTTCCATCCTGGCGTTGCGGTGACTAGCCTGCCTTTTTTGCGGCCGGATAGCGTCATGCGGTGTTCGAAGCCTCCTTCGGAGCAGTGCCTCTGCTGGTGACGCTCCATCAGGTGAGTTTGGGTTTGGCGTCGCTCGATATGCCAGCAGGAACCTTTGCAAAATTTCCTCCGTCGGTCCCTCCCCTTTGGACTTCTGAAGTGCCCGCTTCAGGGTGTCAACGAAGCGTTCCGCTTGGCCGTTTGACTGCGGATGAAACGGCGGCGTGCGGACATGGGTTATGCCATACTCCGAACAAAAGTTTGAGAACACCGACGACGTGAACTGGCTACCGTTGTCGGATACAATAGTCTCTGGTGTTCCAAAGCGACTGAACAGTCGTCGGAGTTCCAGGACTGTAGTAGCAGTTGTGGGGCTGTTCACTGGGAAAATTTCCGGCCATTTGCTGTAAGCGTCAACCACGACCAAAAAGTGCTGGCCACCAACTGGACCTGCATAATCGATGTGAAGGCGAGACCAGGGTTCGGTCGGTTGCGGCCACGACCGTAGGTGGGTTTTCACTGGTGACTTAGATGCTTCAGCACACCGCAGGCAAGATTTTGAGACTTGCTCGACTTGGGAGTCCATCAAAGGCCAGTAGACGTAACTCCGAGCAAGGGCCTTCATCCTGTTTGTTCCCGGGTGCCCTTTATGAAACTGGTTCAGAACGGCTGGTTGTAACTTCTTTGGAATGACAACGCGTTCTGAAAACAGAAGGCATCCGTCAGCTAGTGATAACGCGTCACGCCGGTTGAAGTAAGGTCTCAGTTCGTCTTTTGGGCAGGTACGCGGCCACTGATTGCGGTGGTACTTAATGACTTCCTGCAGCACAGGATCTTGGTCAGTCGCCTGACGGACCATGTCGGCAGTCACTGGAAGGATGCGAATCGTTTCGGATACCACGTGGTTGACCTCCGGTTCCAGGGCAACTGTTGCGACTACGGTATCTTCTGGTTCCGGCCTGCTGGAATCAATGAGTCGCGACAGTGCGTCTGCTTGTCCGAGGCTGGTAGTGGACTGGTACTTGATCTTGAAGTCGTACCCCAGAAGCAGAGTGGCCCATCGCTGGAGGCGGTTGGCCGTATACGCCGGAATTCCTTTCTTCGAGCCGAACACAGCAAGGAGTGGTTTGTGATCGGTCAGTAGAGTGAACTGACGGCCGTAGAGCATTTTATGAAACTTCTTCACGGCAAACACGATCGCCAAAGCTTCTTTTTCTATTTGGCTGTAGTTACGCTCGGCTGGTGTCAAGGATCTGGCCGCATGTGCAATGGCCTTTTGGCTGCTGTCGGGAAATACATGTGAAATCACTGCACCAATCCCATAGTTCGAGGCATCCGACGCCACAACGATTTCCAGAGATGGATCGTAGTGGGTGAGTAGCAAATTGGAGCTCAGCATGGATTTAACCGAGTCAAAGGCGCGTTGGCATTCTTCTGACCATGTCCACTTGTGGTCTTTGGTGAGTAGCTGGTTTAGCGGGCCTCGGAGGCGATGCATGGCAGGCAGGAACGAACTGTAGTGACTGACGAGACCGAGGAAGGACCTGAGGGACGTCACGTCTGTGGGTGCTGGCATACGTCTGATAGCTTCGATGTTCTCCGGGTCTGGTCGGCGACCATGTTGGTCGATGATGAAACCAAGGTACTTTATCGACCGCATGAAGAAGGTGCATTTCTCTCGGCGCACTCTGAAGCCATATTCTTGAATACGACCGAGCACGTAATCGAGACGTTGCCACAATTCGTGGGGGTTGGAACCCATGACAATGAGGTCGTCCAAATAAGCAGCAACGCCGGGGGCATCCTTCAGCATCGTATCCATGATCTGTTGAAATATGGCTGGCGCTGTTTTCACACCGAATGGCAGTCGAGTATACTGGAACAGACCGCGATGCGTATTAATCGTCAGAAGTTCTCGGGATTCTTCCTCAACTTCAACCTGGAGGTATGCATCGGCCAAGTCAATCTTCGCGAAAAATTTACCCCCATTTAGTTTCGCGAACAGATCTTCTGGAAGAGGCAGAGGGTATTGATGGGTATCCAGCGCAGCATTGAGGCCGGTGGAGAAATCTGCACACAACCGGATGGTCCCGTTAGCCTTCTTCACCAACACGATCGGTGCGGCCCATGCAGAGTAGTTAGTCGGTTGGAGAACACCAGCCTTCTGCAGTCGGTCCAGCTCCTGGTCAACGATAGGTAAGGCTGCATACGGTACTGGGCGTTTTGGCCTGAAAACTGGTTTGGCACTGGGGAGGAGGCACAGTCTGGCTTTTGCTTTTGTGCACCGTCCAAGCTCGTCGGAGAATACGGATGCGTAGCGTTGTACCAGGTCCTCAAGTGAACGCGTTGCAATGTGAGTTTGTTCGAGGGCATCTCCAGGTGCTGCATGTGTGAGGTTGCAAATAGAATTAATTGGCTTCTCCAGCAGATTAAGCTTTTCGATCCAGTCCAGCCCCATGAGATCAAGTTTGGGGCATGACGTCAGGTAGCACGTAGCTTGTGCCGTCGAGCCATTGAAGTTTATGGAGCAGTCAACCTCGCCAGTCAACTTCAGTTTACCACCAGAAGCATTACGGGCCCAATGTGTGGTCGGTTTCACGTGCGGCTTACCAAGGCGTTTCCACGTTCGCTCACTGAGCAGCGTGATGTCGGAGCCCGTATCAAGCTGCAAACGAACTGGGATGTTGTTGATACGAACCGTCACGAACTTCCTTCGGCAAGCAAAATCAACCTTAAATGTCGCCGTCACCGAGTTGGACCGCGATTTGTGGGATGCACGGTGGTGTGCGGGTGGCTGTGGCCTCTGAGACCGACAAAAATCTTCTTTGTGGCCACGACGATTGCACCTGGAACATTTATGACGTTTAAACCGGCAATAACGAGCAAAATGCCACTCACCGCAATGCCAGCAACTTGTGGGAGGCTTGTTCTGTTTTCGATCGGGCTTGTTGTCAGCTTTCTTAGGCGCACTGGAGTTGATTGCCTGTACACAGCTGCTTGGAGTCACAGATGACTGGCCGATCATAGCCGTGTCGTGCTTCAGATTGATGAGGCGTTGACATTCGGTGGTGAGGCTCTGCAACGTCATTTCGGCATCCTGTTCAATTCTGTTAAGCAGCCTGGTTCTGATGTCAGCATCCTGGGACGACTGGAGACCGGATACAAAAATGAGGCACTTAAACTGATTCTCTGTCAATGAGGTGAGCTTGAAGCGCTCGCATTCCCGATTGACAACACCGGCAAACGTGATGAAATCATCATCATCTTTCTTGACCAACTTTAGGCATTGGTAACGGATATTGAACAGTGATGTTTGATCGCCGAATATCTGAGACAGTGTTCCGACCGTTTCATCAAAGCTGAGGTCGCGGGGCAGCTTGGGGAGAATGAAATTTGTGTACCGTTCATGCTCCGGTGTGCCGAGTTTTCGCAGCAATAGTCTGACTTTCCAACCGTCATCAAACTTGGAAAAATCAGTCTTGAACATGTCTTCATACCGCTTGAACCAGGAGTCAAAAGTGTGACCAGAAAGAGGGTCGAATGTGAACTCCGTGATTGAGGCCGCGGCTGCATCAGTTGAGGAAACAGAAGACTCACCAGTGCTGGCTGCTGCTGTCTGGATATGCAGTCTCTGAGTCAGTGATTCAATGAGCTTCAGTTGCGCTTCTTCAAACTGCTTTTGTTGCTGCTGCAAAAGTTCTCGGAGCTGATTAAATTCGATTGACATCGTGGGTTCCCGTTCGCCAATTGTAGTAACGGTACTTTCTCAGCTTAGTTCTCGGTCTGAGCCTCCCAAGCTAGCGTGCGTGCCAAAACAACCACCAAAGGTGTACAAGATATATTAACGCCCCAAACGAAGTCAAGAGCATTTGTACAGCGCTTCATATATATAGCGTAAACGGTAATAACTTTCTGGAAATTCTGACGCGTTCTGGATGCACCATTGGCAACCGGCAATTGGCCAATACTGGGTCATGATTGGCTGTTGGGTCCAGATTTTCGACCAATCAGATCTGGGCTTGATGCCGGACCGGCAAGCGTCTCGAATTCCTGGCCAACCTTGTGTGGGATAGGCTTTTTGGCCGAAGCAGCACCCGACTGCGGGCGGTAAAGCGGGATCTGTGTGGAATTCCGCCTAACACCTGCCCCAAGAATGAACTAAAAGGGGCGATAGCAGTCTAACCGATACAGGAAAAATGACACCCTCAGCAAATTCTTTGGAGATCCGAAACAACCCGTTTATTTCCTATAGAATCTCAGGACAGTTGAAACCATCCTTGAAGCAACGTTTTCGGCCAAAATTAACCGCCGAGATCAACACCTGAACCTAGCCCACCGGCCGGGTTGCACTGTTAAAAAAATATCTTACTGCTACTTGCGTGTCATTTGCGTGAGCTTCTTTTATCCAATTGCATTTCGCTTTGCTTACTCGCGGGTACTTTCTTATCGTCATAGAGTTTGAAGCATCAGTAGTATCACTAATGGACAGGAATGTTTACTTTCCCTTTTTTATCCGGTTTCTACGACGCATTGTGGTAGCCCTATGAGAAATCTTAAGTGTGCGCTTCCTTATTAGAATCGCCATTAGAGGTCTAGTTGTCACAATCATTCTACGTACATGTTGTATAAAATTGGGTTCGAACATAGAAGGGCAGAGACCAAAACACTGTGCAGCGTGCGTTAATTTAGAGATATAAAATGGTGCTGAGCACAGTTTCTGCATTTACCTAATGATGGCTTTGAAGAGAGAGTTTTATGGCGATATTTTCTGGGTACCTCTTCGTTTTTATAGTCCGTTCATGTATTAACTTTCTTTGAAGACGCACTGTATTCCCCAGAGTGTATCCGCATCGGTGGATCAAAGTGGAAAACTCACAGTTCTTCGTCTCTCTCTAAAATATAGGTCTAACCTTACTGTAATTATCTAAGGCTTCCTTGTCTTGCTGCTGGTGCCAGTTCCTTATTTTTAAAGCGAGCTACATAACCTAATTATCGGCCACCCACCCTATACCCACGCCTTCTCCACGGACAGATTCTGGGACGGAAGCATGCCTCCTCTACTGAATGTAATCTTAGCCGATAAGGAGCTAACAATAGGCTGTCCCAGTTTCCTGTTGGATAGGCGACAACACTGTGCTTGTATTAAATATATGTATTTTGCTCGTCTCACCCGAACAACAAGTCTTGGTGAACTCGTGCAGCTCCGCCTTAAGATCGCTTGACGGAGTTGAGTAAGACAGAACGTGAGGGCTCCTGACGAAGGCTGATGTTTTTTGAGGACCTTGGCACCGTGGCTGATGAGACCCCAGTAGCCAGGTCACTCCGCGCTATAAAAAGTTTTATATGTCAGACCGTACATAAATAACGTACGAGTTTATCAAACACGATGGAGACGAGTAATTTTGGGATCGAGTGCTACGTTGCGAATATTCTCTCGGAGAAACGGAGCATTGTGTTTCTCACTGCGATGACATCAAAAGTGTCATAGTAGCTCTAAGGAGGCAATTCAACAATGGTGACACATTACTGGTTGAACTTCTGGTCAAACGTGTCGAAACTGTCCAGCTTAGTGGGCCGTTCTTTCCTTTCAGTGGAAGTAAAGGAAATTATCATGCATATGGTCACGATTCGCAACATAAGAGACAACTAACTACGGACCAGGAAACATGTTGTTGGTCACTATAGTTGACAACATTGCGGATTGTTGTGAGGACCACTGGCTTTTAGCTGCCGTACACTATAGTAGCCAGCATCAAACACACAGTCAGCCTGACGATTAGATTGGTTTTGGCTGGTTTAGAGTGACGGTTTCTGCAGAAGCCTACTTACTTTGACTAGATTTCTCAGATAGGTATACTTGCTGCAAACTGCTAAACCAGCGCTCCACTCAAGGAACATGTGACTTACGACCGGGGTCACTTTTGAGTCCTAAAAATTTTTTGGACCTTCTTGATAAACTTTTCGCTTCTCGTATTGATGGAAAAATCTGGGGATTACTTGCACCCTGGAAGGCAGAAACTCTCATAACATGGAGAACGTTTATCATTGTAGACAATGTATCAAACAGCAAATGCATTTGTTATACTTTGCATCCTACGGCAATCCGCGATATGTCATAGTGGTTGTGGAAACACTTCTGGGGACCTAACACAGCTTCCGAGTCCAGTGCGGATTTCTCCGGTGTAAAAATCCACCATGAAGTCCTCTACTTTGAGCATTTAAGATACTAGAACCACAAATTTCTCAAGAGATTCAGTCATAAACAATAGCCATTACTAGAAAAATGTCATTCATATTGGTAAATCATGGCAGCAGCATTGAGTCTGTCCTGATGATGCGTTTAACAACAGGGATCAACGAACTTCTTTTCTATCTTCTAGACAGCATTAGCAACCATCTGGTAACCTGATTATCACTCCTTCAGTATGAGTTACGCCCCACTTTCCAAGCTGCAGCAAAATTTTCTTCTCCAGAGTCATTGTTCAAGGGTTTCCCAGCGGCACATCAAAATGGGCTGAAGAATTTCTTCTTGGTGCGTTGTCGCGACATTGAATTAATAATTTTGCTTCTATAGAGTTCACCGTCTCACTTTTTGTTTTTAGTGTGTGATTTCATGTCAGTCTTGCACTATGGACTGCTCGATGTATCTATAACTACTTTATCTCGTTTACTTCTACAAGGTAATTTCGGGAGTTCTGAGGAGTAACCACTTGACATGCAGTGAACTGGGGCTTACACGTAAGACAATAATGTTATAGAGGTATTTATGGACAGCCTTCAGCGAGTTTAAACCCCTCATAACTAAAAATAACAGCTAGAACAAACCGTACAAAGTAGTTATTGATAACCAGGGGCTAAAAACCACCTAGTGTAAGTCAAATAGTTGCTGCAGATGCTATAGATTTCACACTGTTAGTATAAAGACTTTTCAATGCAAGATATTCAACAGAACAACATAAATTGGAAGGAAACGAAATGTAAATAATGTTGAATCGTTGAACGATGTACCGTTTGGGCACACAACAGTTTAGAAATTTATGGCTTGTTTAAATCTACCGATTCGCAAAACTTTTCGGGGTTTCGTCTAAACTCCAATGGCTTTTCAACTACCTGAATACGCAGAACTATTGAGTGGTGCAGTTTGACTAGTTTAGCCTGAATTTATGTTTCTCTCCTGGCACAGTTATTTTGCTGAGTCTACTCTGAAAGGGAGGGGAACCTGTCCAAAGTGGCGAGATTTAAGAAGTTTCCATTTGCAGTTTTGTTCTGCGAGTGAACTCAATTCATGCTGATGGAGTAAATCTGATTGACTATTTTATCACATCAGCAACATACGTTTTAAGAAGCCTACACGAGCCGTGCGGACCACTTTTTGCTTTTCAGTGGAATACGGCTCCATTCAACCGGGAATGACTAATCAACGGTGCGGCCGACTTCCACCCATTAGTCACTAGTTTAGCCCTTTTTCGTCATGATATTCTGTGGTGAAATCCAGTGACAACTTTTCAGGTAAGTAACCATGTGACTTGTGGAAAGTTCTCAACACTGAGAAGATTGCATAAAGTTTGTGGATAGTGAGAATGTATTGGTGGCTTACAAAACGATTTCTTCCTGACTGATAGCCACCATATACTACTGTTCAGACCAAAAACAGAAGCAGTAATGAGACCAAGCCTTAGCGGACTGTCTTACAACCACCCTGGAACAACCAGGGGAGTGTAAAAACCGCGATTTCTGCAATATCATGCTTTTTTTCTGGACCCTTACATTCATGGAAAGAATCTTTTTCACCTTGGCCCTCTCATTTTTGTAAAACAAGTCCACGACCAAAAACCAGCTGGTTAGCTATGTCAGTATGTCGAAACCAAAAGAATCACAGGAAGTGACATACGTGGCTCCACACACACTGTTGGTGTTCTTGTAACAGTGTTCGCGTTTCTAGCGTTGCACGTACTAGTGACAAAGAAAGTCTTCTCAGATAACATCCAGTCATATTAAAACCAGTAATTTTGGTGTGGAGGTAATATGGAGAGGAAGAAATATTTACGGTACTTTTACTCAAGCATATCATAGGGATGACGGAGCAGTTGCTAATGTTTTCACATTAAAGCTACAAAGATTCTGGTTGTTATCCATCGTTATTCGAAGCAACGTATAGAAACGACGGGCTGATATTATACATATGAGTCCAAGGTGCCCGGCAGCATTTGTCATAATAGCCTTAGACCTGGAAGTCTGTAACGTATGCTGACATTATGATCCTGGTGAGTAGCTATGAGACATGCCATGCTTTGGGGATGCAGTAATCCTCAATACACCATTTGGGCACCTATTGAGTCAGTGCTCAGTGGATATGAGCGGGTGATTTACTAACTCAGTGAAGTCCATGTGAAATCTATTTTAAAACGAGGTGCAAAAGTTCAAATAGAAACCGAAAAACCAGTGCGTTCGGCATTGTTACTGATTGATGTACCGATGAGGAAGTTAATTACCACTATAAACGGAGGATGTTGAGGTCCAACTCTTCAGCGGTGCCTCACAATTGCACCACTTTTGTGTTCTCAGCGTAAAGCTAAGTTGTCTGGCTCTTGAACCTCATTTCTATCCTCCTCATTGGTTGTGCTCACAGATTAAGCCTGACCACCAATGCAAGCCTAGAGACCCATTCAAGCGCTCTGAGGCGTTTAAACCTCAGCCGGTGGATAGGGCAACAATGTATAATCGTTTAGTTACAACTAAACAAAAACATCTGTGATCTCAGTTGTAGCTTCGCACGGAGAAATTAGATGACACGCTGATGGTGGAAATCGGAACGTTCGAGTGCAGTTTCATACCATTTCACTTTTTATTTTACTGTGCTGTGCAGAAAAGTTTCATGTGAAGTCAACTGATTTATTGTGGTCTACGTGACTGGTAGTGCGACTGGTTTGTCCTATGATTGCATAGTATCAGATGTGGGTTCACCTAGTACAGACATGAGGCCACTGGATGCGTGTGCATATTGACACTAACAAAAAGTGGTTTGCGCGGAACTGGATGTTCTACCTCGATTCGGACTGCGATCTCAGAGTTAGATCATTCTAATGCGGGCCACTAACCATACTGAGAACACTGGTATCACAGTGGACACCAGCATTGCATTTAACGCACTAAATCTTCCCAGTGGTCTGTTTCCGTATAGCGCTGTACTCTCCGCAGAGTCCTTAGGATTTGGATAAGATTTATTGCGACCTACCCACCAAAGCTTCACAGCTGATATAACTTGGAGGCTCTGGTGCTCACCTTTCTGATTTTGCTCATGCAGATGCATCCATGTTTTGAGCAGTTCCATAAATTTCCTAGTTTTTCCGCTTGTCGTCACGAGCCATTTGAGAATATAGTATCCATATTAGAGTCTTGAGACACCCTGAATCTTGGAATGCATTACACTAGCAGGTGTAGCATTTAACGAGGCGCCTTCGTCTAGCGGCGGATTCTCTCTTGATTTTAAGAAAACAGGGTATTAATCAAGCTGATCTGAATCTGTTTAGATTTCAAAGCTTTAGCCTGATTTGACTGCGTAGACCATCGTTCAAATCAGTATATACGAATAACTTCGGCTCCTTTCGAATCCAGTGCCATGCGTTTCACGTGGCTTACCACGTCCAGATGGTTGTGAATTATGATGCATTTGATTCCGTGCAATTTAGTTTTGGAAGGAACTTGAGTATTCTAGGTCCCGTTCGACTAATGTAGACGCATGGTCATCTGCAGAAAGTGCAGATGAAATCGATCAAGAATTCGTATGAGTTCGATAAGCCGTTCATGTAGACAATAAGGCAGCAAAATGTACGGTGTTTTTGGTTCACCCGTTATGTCATGCTTGATCCAGACACGTTTTTCAGGTAGATTACATACATCAACTACCTTTGAAATCCACAAGATTAGTCCTCTTTCAATCACTTGGTCAGTGACTGTGGTGCTGCCTAGGCAAAAACTTCGAGCAACATTCTTTCTCAGTATTACTCTTCTCTGTGTCCGGTAAATTTTGGTGCTCTTCACAAGTAGGTTTCCAGGGAAAACGTTTCACAGACACTCATACTTTAGCCGGCACTATTAATTTTGTTTGGTGCTGGGATTCGACTTCAGAACATGTTCATATAGCATAGTTGTTAGCATAAAGCTACATACGGACAACTGAATCATATGCGATTCGTTTGGCCAGGAAGAGTTCTCAAGTGAATTGGCTAACCTCCAACTAACACTGATTAGCCATACCATTTCCTGAATTCCGAAGCAGCTTTGCACACACTGCAGTTAGATATAGCTTGAGTAGGGTTGGCGCTATAACTGGACTTCCGGTGCAATGTCGAACTCTGCAGAGCAGATCCACACGCTCGACTAATGACCTCCATCATAGAGTAAAAGGATTCGGCTAGACTGATAGATATGTTTTGGCAACCTACTTTTCTAAAAACGATCCGAAAGTCTTCTGTGTTCACTACTTTGCAGGTTTTGTGGGTTTAACGAATTGCATTTTCTTCGTGACAGTCTCACCGAGAAAATCATTGATGCTTCTTGTCGGAATTTACGGAGCTTCAACCGATTGGACGATGTGTCGGAGTTCCACCGAGGATTATATCGGCAATACAAAGTAGACTGATTCCACGGTATTAGTCCGCTCTTTGCTGTTTTTCATTCCCTTGTTACGAGGAAGTTGTTGTAGCATCCCTGTGGCCCAGCAAAACATCTGCAAATATCCATAATGGACGGATGAAATGGAGACAGCAAACTTGTGGTTTTTTCATTAGGTTTGAACGGTTGAATCCTGGATTTCCCTGGATTTCCCACTTTTTATTCCAGAAAATGTTTTCATTCCTTCCAACTAGGGAGCATCTTCAGTGAGGTTTTGTACACTATACAGTGTTCGACTCATTTGATCACGTTGGACCTCGTACAGTCAAGCCAGCAGACTGCAGCCATCTATATGATGATGACATCCTCAGGTTATGTAGATTATCTGTCGGCCTGGACGTTTTGAAGAAGTGAAGGACACATACATCCTTTAGTGCTCCGAAAATCTTTCTCAAGGCGGACTGTCATCACTATCCTCCATTAGCCATCCATTCATTGGCTCGGGCATGCATTCTGTGAGATTGCTCATTGCAACACTCCCCAGCGCAGCTTCCTGCGAATGTTCTTATCATCATGGTCTGTTGTTCGTCTACTAAATCTGTAGAGTTGGATGCGACGGTTACTTGGGGAGCTTCTTTTAAAATTTTGTTACACTTGCTGAGACTCTCAATCATCCGGTGTCCAAACTCATCGGTTTTTCCTTTCCACGGCAGTATGGTCACCTTAATACAACGTCTATCGTTGCTCATTTCAAAGAATGATGCATGCTATATTCAAAAACGCGCATCGCTGCGCTCAGAAGAGCAGGCAAATACATAATCAGCATTAGGTTTGTGTTCACTCCTTGGGTAAGCTTACGTAGCCCCTGAGGTTTTTCCAGGGTTAAAACAAGTGCTGGTCAAGATTACTTCCACAGCTGCATACAGAACAAAGGAAGATGATTGCTGCCACTTTTTGGTTGTTAATTTCTTCTGAGTTAATGAATCCTGATGAACTCATTCACTGAAATTTGAAGTAAGATCGCAAAAGGATGTTGGCCAGCCAGTGATGAGTGAAAAGCATTCGTTATTTGAATGTGAAACTTGCTTCCTTCTCTTTAGACAAAAAAGTCAAAACTGTTCACAAACCCAACAGGACACTCTCTTGAGAGTCACTTCCGGTGCAACTTGGTGCACCGATGATATCCTTAGGCAAGTTTTCAGATGCTGTCAGTCCAAATGCATGATCGAATCGAGCGTTTTTGAGATTGCTTTCCAGAATTAGTGCATCCGGCTTTAAATGAATAAACTTTCACTAATCGGCTGGTCTGTTCTCGCTAAAAGCTGAAAGCTTGGTCATATAGCGGTTCAGGGCCTGGGAAGCAGTTTTAGACTGGACTTCTCACAACTCTCCTTATCAAGAACAGTGTTGATGTTTCAGGTTCTGTGCTTAGGTTATCAAATGACGCTTCTCCGTAAACAAAAGACCTTCCTCAATAATTGCGGTTTTGAACGTCAGTTCGCTTCCTAATGTCCATGATACGAATCCGTAGCAGTTTGAAGTAATTCACCTCGAGTAGCCGGTGTAAGGATTTCTGTGAAAGAACCTGTTAAAAGATAATGATCTGAGAGTCTAACTCACTTGACTTTGAGAACTGGCCTTTTCCGTAGGCGCCGGCAACAATGTTTTGGTGTCCCCCTCTGAATGCTGCTGCGTACTGCAGGTAAGTTTAGAGCCAGACGTCTTCCGAATGTAATTGTCAATATATCGGTGGTTATGGCCAACAGTTAAACGACTAGAATGTGTGGATTTCATGGTCGACACTTTCTAACCCGTCCTTCCTCGGGAAAGAATAGCACTGTAGCACCGATAAATAAGGAAAGACTGGTCGCCTGCAGGAAAACCTTAATGCCTTTACACGGCAGCCGCGGTGGACAGTACGACTTTGTAATAGCTGCCTTCTAGTTTTTTTTGCATGTGGTCTACAGTTGGTGATTGCGCCAATACATTTAGTACACGTATGTGTACGTTTATTCGTTTGCGCGTTCTTAGCCTGGTTATTATGATCTCAAGGAGGTAAGTGGATTCGCCTTGAACAGCACCAACGAATTCGTGCTGCCTATTATTCCCAAAAAACGTTACGTCAGATTCCAGTTCTACAAAACGTCTCCTGATATATTTTTAACCCTGTTTATCCGTAGGAACTTGCTACCAACTTTCCGCTTGTACAAGCCAGTGAACTCGCCGACCACCGGGGGAAAGTCTATACAATTCAAGACGATAGGGAATCGAAATGAGTAAATGGAATTCAGCTTTGGAAGTACCATGAGACACCCGAAGAGCTGCCAAATAGACTGGCTGCAGGGACTGACCGAACGGAGGTAAATGGGGATCAGTGGCATGCAAGCGACTTTTAAAGGGGGAAGGTGTGTAACGGCGGATACTACTGATGAGGCAAGCGAGTAGTATGCGATTTTCTCGTAACTCCGCCTTGCGCCCAATGTAGGTGGGGTTTATTACGGAACTTGTGGGACTGCTTTGCAGCGTTCGTCCACAACTGCGTGGTAGTCAATGAATATCCACGAAAGTTCAAGGACGAACGCGTGAGGATGTTAATTTGTAAAAACAAACTGCACGTGAGATATTTCCTTTTTTGTCCAATAATCTGTAGCTGTGTAGTTGGTGTTTGCTAATAGACAACTCCGCGGCGAATGGCTTTCCTCCTTACATTTAGTGCTGTGACCGAGATACGGATGAAGATCCCGTGGGAACTTATTTCATCAGAATCCTGTGTTTTAAAGAGGAAAGACCTCAGAATCACCAGTGAATCATCTGTACTTATCTTCTGACTGAACCCAGTGAACATCCCCCGGTTTTGTTTCCTAACTGTGCAGTTCGGGAGGGATTTATTGCCAGACAGTCACGTGACATTCCTAATGACGGTCCACTTTAGTGACTGTCAGAATTATCGCACTGGTCATGTGATGTCTGTTCCTCTATTATCAAAGGTTTGCATTATTGGGCAAAACTCGAAGATAATCTTAAGTATCAGGACAATATACAAAAGCGCACTTGTGAAAATTTTGCTATTGATCAGAGAATGCTATTTATATTGTCATTTGCGCAACATTGTCATTCTTGTACACATGAACGATAATCACACGATAATCACACATGAACGATAATTCTATCACCATTTCGCAGGTAACCAAGCTGTTCTGGCATAGCAAATGGCATAGTAAATTCCACTATTTCTAGCGGGCCAACCTTAAAGCCAAAGGCCAAACCAGAGTGCTCAATCTCTAACCCAAATGGTGTTGGTTGTATGCCGAATCAGTGTGAACTACATATCAGCACAGGTCCAAATTGAACCCGTTCACTCATGGCTAGTACAATGTTATTTCTGCTGGTCAGTTCCCACGGTACCAAACTGAACTCAACTGAGCTTACTGGTGCCGGTAAACGTCATGATGGCAACTGTTTTCGGTAGGTGGGTGTGGTATGACAGTACTATCTATGGGACCTAACGGTACGAGACACTCAGAACTATGCAAAATCACGCTGTACCCACCCATGTTATATCCTCATCCGCGAAGGACCAAGGAGAAACAAAGCCATTTGAAAAATGAAGATAGCCATGGACAAACAAGCTGGGCATAAGAGGTTTACCAAAAAAAGCAACAATTAGTATGTAGGGCAGAATTTCATATAGTATTACACTATTACACATCCAAAACGCGGGTCTCATTTGTCAGAAGCACGAGCATTTGACCACTGAATTTGATGAACTTTTCTTGTTTGCTTACGATCACTGAAACTCTGCAATTTACAGATTTATTACTGTAGGTGATATAGAATGTCGATATTGTCTTGCGGGACAATGCCATGGTAACTAAACGGATAATCTGTAGGTGGGAACTCTATGAGATGTTCCAGAAACTAATTCTGTCCTGCTAACTCGTCACATATACACACGAAACGAAACAAATTTTCACAGTCAGTTACTTTATTTCTTTGAACATGGTTGTTGTCTTCAGTCATCGTCGTCTTACAGGTTACAAAATTTTGACTGAATTACAGTTAAAAAGGACACTCCGGACTGATCAACCAAACATATTCAAATGTGGTATGATTATGGGATGCCAAACGCAGTAGACGTATTTAGATGCCTCAAAAGTCCCACAAGATGAATTCGAAAAGCCTAACGAAGGTTGGATAATATTGTCTAATAAGGAATACTAACTAAAGAAAACCAACGCAGATCCTGGCTGAAACCGAAGATTTCACGGTCTTCAAAAAACTCACAAGAAAAGCGTTCTTCAAAAGCCTATTCTCTATGTAGCTAACTTAAGGTATCACGCCACTGCATAGCTGCTATCAGATTTGAGGGTCCTTACGTTAATGCTTACGTTAATGCATGTGTCATGGTACTTTCGGATTATCCGAATCAATGATTGGCCCAATGTTGACTCCAAATTCATACTCGTCTATCATTGTGTGCCTTCTTACCAATAATCTATTCAGAGAGACTGTAAATTTCGTGTGTGAGTGCATCGGCCTAAATTTCCAATAGCTTCCTGAATGAGCTATTTCTTTTCTGAAAGTTTTGTGTACACTTCAAAATTAATTGAGCACAGTACCGGCGTAAGGAGGAAAGCCCTTCTCTGCGGAGTTGTTTATTAGCGAAAACTAAACAGTTACAATTTATTGGACAGAGAAGTAATCATCTCATATGCACCCTGTTTTTACAAACTGAACATCTTCACGCGTCTTCTTGAACTTTCATGGATATTCATTGACTCTCACGCAATTGTAAACGAACGCTGTAAATTAGTTCCACAGGTTTCATAGTAACCTCCACCTTCCATTGGACGCGAGGCGGAGTTACGAGAAAACCACGTACTATTCACATGCCTCATTAATAGTATCCACCATTACACCGGTAGGTTGATTTGATGAGACCTCTGTGTGCTGTTTGCTTTCAAGGGCAGTTCATAACGGATTTCGTTTTGTTTAAGGCTAACCCGGTAGGCGTAGATTCTGAGAGTTTCATCCAGCTTAAAAGATGTAGTTGATTCCAGATGCGAATGAAATTATTCTCACCAGCGAGTACAATTTACTGTGCGCCGTTCACATTACACTGATTAGCTTCACTATGTATGCCAGCTTCCGAATGCTGGCGACAGCCCCATTTGGAAAGTGGAAAGGTATTTGTAAACTGATCAAAAACGACACCTTGCAACTTGGTCAATATTTTAGTAGGCGCTCCAGATGTTCAAAAGAGTACTGTGAAATGGTCAGTAGCAGACGGCTGCAATTTTTCCGGCCGAACAGTTTCGACAATATCGATGGTGAGCACCACATATTATGAATTTGACTAATTACCGAGCCGGAACATGCGAACGACGACGTTTCCGTTTCATTGACATCACCGCATCAGATCTCGGCTTTACATCACACGCAGTGGGCCTTCATAAGGAACATTCAGCATGCTGACCTGGAAGCCGAAGACTCCGATTTCCGCAGTCATCATAGCCAGGCCATCTGCTTAGCCCGAAAGAATCACTGACCACTGGGGCAGCTACATAAATTGACGATCATCAATAGCTGTTCTTGTCAATCCACTGAACGTGGAGTTAACAACAATACGAGAAAAATAGTCTTAAAAAACCGTCGTCGTCAATCAACAGCGAAATATGAGAACTGAAGACAGAGATCGGACATTTCAACCTTTTCCTCCATCACCCCTTCAACCAAAACTCTACGTCACAAACCGTCAGTTACGTCTTCTGAAAGAATGAACTAGCAGAAGTGCTCTTCCAATGAATATCCACGAAGCACTGATTTCGGAAGGCTATCAAACCTCTTCACACGCCGAAATGTTCTCAGTGTATTGATGTACCTCTGCATTTGCGATAACACGTCAAAATATTGATAGGACGGTATAAATGCGATATGGGCATTACCCTGGTAGATATCACAGGCAAACGTTCTGTCATATTACTCCGTGGAAATACTCAGAAATCGGGTTATGAAAAGGGGTTCGTGTGTACACTGTCACTGTCGAATATCGATGAATGTGTGCCTGTGAGAACTGGTTTCTTCGAAATGATGACAACGATGAACTTGAAGCGCTTGTCTACCGCATTTCACTTCTGGCACTGAATATGCACTCGGACCACATAGGACACATTGAAGGTATCAGGAATTGATCTTACAATATCTCCAAGTTAATTCAGCGACTCTGACAATAATGGCTTATATAGGCCCTTTGTAAATGTCACTCTGAACTGCCCACCTACTTTTACAACAACAAAACACTCAGCTTTGAACATCTAAAGCCGCAGATGTTCTGCTGTGTCATACAAACAAACAAACAAAAATTGGAAAACCATATGCTCAAACTCTGTTGCTGATATAGCTTCATTGGTGTCAGAAATTAGGGATATTCATGGAGGCTAATCCTTCTGCCCGGGGAGGAAGTTGTCAAAAAATGAATTTGACAGAACAGAGTACGGTCTCGTTTCAAAAAGTGTAAAAAGTACTGGAAAATATATTGGTGTTTTCCAAGCGTTTTAAAACTGTAAGAATAAAATTTCGGGCTTTTTGTTAGGAAAGCGTCAACCGAATGTTTCTGAATAGCAAGGTTGGGGTAATGAACCTACTAAGTGATTTTGAAAATTTGCTGGGACAACTTATCGTTCGGTTTCGAGCGCTTTTCAATTATGGTCTTATTTGGTGCTTTTTACAAGTTACGCGTCATTGATAAAATTGCTAAAATATCAGCTCACAACTACTCCAAAAAGTATACCCTAGCATTGTGTATCACCTCTTCGTTCGTAATTTCATTACTAACAAGGTTATATTTACACGTTCACTTCGTCATTCACCATACAAACTTCAGTATTTTCCTCGTTCGTCAAGAGTGATCCCAATCACGGTAGTTTCAGTAATTTGGCTTGCAAAATTCCCAAAAATGAAGCCGGATATGGAAGTATAGTCACTTTATCAAATTTTGTGCTTTATTTACGTTTTGCTATGAATCTCCGAGTGCTTCACTTGTTACCTTTATATCTGGATATGAAGCGTCTACCTATAAACTAAAGAGATTCTTCATAACCCTTTGCAGTTATTTTTATAGTCTTTTCCAAGTCGGTGCACCGCAATAAAACGTAGTGATAAACAGAAGGTTCCTAGTGCCACATCCCTATTCTGCGAAAGATAGCTGAACTGAAGTGTGACAAAAATAAATTGAGTGCTAATGATGTCACTGTGAGGGCTAACTACATTTGACACCACAAAAAATTGCTTCTAGGAAGCTAATGGAATTATGCTATCTTACGTCTGAATCAGGTTGTCCATAAACGCAAACGAATATGATGGTATTTTGTCCAAAGTTGCTTCGATGAGATTCTAGGCAGTTCTCAGTTACACAGGAAAGGCTGATTTGGCTTTCGTTTGATCATTTAACCCACACATTACTGGGTGCTTGAAGCAACATCAGCGGTAAATCTCTCCGTTTTTAAATGACCATCTATTTACATGAATTAACTGAACGCAATCCCCATCACTCAGCTAGGTGTAATTGTTGAGGTTCAGATTATTGGCAGTAGACAAAATAATACAGTTATAACCAGGGTAGTAAATAAAAGCGGGCGCATGTCGTAGGATAAACTCTTGTATACTCCGGTCGCTTAGATTTGGACTCAGTTTAACAAAACAATGGCTAGCTAACGTGCGATCGTTACGTCCTCGTGTTCAGTTTTTGTTTATTAACCTTCGAAGCTTTCTGACTACTTTGTATCGGGTTATCCCGTTAGTACTGTTATGGTTTCTCGAGTTTTATTATACAGTATGATAGTGTCGTGTGAAGGGGAAGGACTTTTAAGATGTATTTTTGTTGTGTTCATCTCGGAAAACCAGTCGAATTATGGTGTACATTCATCAGCGCAGTAAATTAGGATGTGCATATGTCTAGTCTCAAATTAGTTAGTGAAGGACTCAATTTCTTACTTCAGTATGCCTGTGGCGATAAGTGAAATGATGAAAATAAAAGGTAGCAAAACTCACCTCAGTGTCGCATTTGAACCCATTCAGATATTTTCGCATGAGCTAATGATACCAGATGAGAGGAAAATAGCTTTTCCTAACTTTAAAGTTAAATGGGCCACCTCCTACCTAACCGGGGGAAACCCATGTGCTTTCGGGACGGCAATACATGTCCGGCCCAGATTGAAGCTGTAACAAATGCAGGTTGCAGACAGCACTAAATTTTAAAATAACGAATGGAGTAACAGTTTGGAACTGACTACGCCATCACGCATACATGAGTGCTGTAATTCATTATTGGTATTAAATATATACATGCCATGCACGCCATGTAGCTGCCGGGATAACAAACTGATCAACCAAATTTGGACTTGATTTCATGCTTATCGCTTGCTGCTCAGAACATGGTGCTGCCAAAGGTATAACTTACAAACCTATCTTTCGTAAACACTGGCACATTACTCTGTCACACACGAAACCTGCAAGAAAGTACCAGTTAATCCCGGAAAGAAAAGAAGACCGCTGGATAAGTCTTACGCAGTAATGACCGCTTGGTGACCAATCCCGTAGACACTGCCAACACCTAGTGCACTACTCATAAGGTTGCTGAAAATTCTTCGGCAGTCCACGACCGGTTTCGCCCTTCTTGGGACTAATCAGGTAGGCGCAGAGAAATACACTCATTTGCAAATCAATTTGGTTTTGCGAGAGACTCACCTGGAACCCAGCTGAATCTCCCATTTGTGATGTTTCCAGGCAACTGAATGTGCTGCACCAAGCTGCCTCATGTTCCAGTTGCTACGATATTCGAGATATCGCGATACATGTATATACGTAGTGCATTACTCATAAGGTTGCTGAAAATTCTTCGGCAGTCCACGACCGGTTGTCTAACACCTATTCACATGCCGAGGCGCTCCTTCAGATCGGACTTAATTTAATCAGCTTTACTAATTGGGCTGTGACATGCAAACAATGTCACCCAGTTAGCCAGACTAAAGTTATCATACGGCCTCTAATGAACTGCTGACAAATTAAAGTGAAATTCAACGTGTGTTAATTTGATCGATTTTTCCTGAACCACAGAATATAAATTTGTTTTAAATGTTCAAGCTTCTAGTTTCGCATTTGCCTTGGGTTGTAATAATTATTGTTTTTCCATAATATCTGGGAATAAAGTAGCTGATAACTTTTATATGGTTCGGCTTCATTAGATCTGTATATCTTGCTCTGGGGGGTGGCGTTTGTAGCGGATTAGGCAAAACATTCTATCTGGTACTGACAAAAGCTGTTTTGAACATTCGGATGTAACAGGGACCTTATGAGGGCACCCAGGATAGAATGTTCCTCGCTTCCTGTTAATTTTTCCTTCAACCAAGAAACGTCGAAGCTATTTTTGTTGCCTGCAGCAAGTTTTCTGGAAACGACACTGTAATCACAGATAATAGCGCGTATTGAAATATCTCGAAGAGCCAGTCAGACAACTGGACAGCTTTCAATGGTCTTTTACAAGGTTTTATTGATGCCAGCGATGCCATGCAAGTGATCCCGATGTCCACTTATATCAAAATAATTTTAAGCTTTGAGTTCAACACCCATAACTCCGAGGACTCCCTGCATCCACTATGTTTCAAACGCTGCAAAACATGGAGCAATCTCTCAGCCGATTTAAAGTGACTCTCCAGCGCTAATCACATTCCTCGTCCGTTGAAGACAGACGAGCAACCTTGTGGACAGGCAGGTGAAAGCCATGATAAACAATTATTTTGTGGAATGAGGAAATGTAGAACAAATCTACTCCTGGTAGCAAAACCAGTTTTGAAACATCAAACAAATTTAAATTGTCTGGTTTTGAGGTATACGCATACTGAGAATGACAGACACTGTATATACTTTAAGGTGAGGCAGAGAAAAGACTGTCTGTGAAGAAACGCAGTCGATTGTATCCCAACCAAGCTTCACATATCTTGTCCAACCGCGATGAAAAGAAGCTATTTATCATAGCGGCCAATATTAGAACCAACATTATCTCGAAAGAATAGAGGAATTTTTTGTGCCTGAATCTCAGAGCGGTGGACTTACATTCACACATCTTTAACATGACAACCATCAATTTATTAATATTACAATTAATGTTACCAGAAATGTTTTGTACTGAAAAATAGCTTTTAGCTCAAATACAAACCTCATACTCACAGCTCAAGCTCCAGCAAATTGCAAGAACTTTTTCTACTGTTATATTCCCTACTGTTGTAAGGAATATGACAAAAATTTCTGCATTGTGGGCTGTTTTCTTTGAAGGAAAAATGTGGATTGCGTATAAACACCATGTGAATTTTTATTTCCTTTAATTGGTTGAAATTGAAAAGTGCACTCTGCTACCTTTTATTCAACAAAGGCTACAGTTAGAACTCTTGAGGTTTTTCCAAATAACAGAAATATTGGTGAAAGCTGACTTACGCAGGAATAACTCAGTACCAAATTAGAAATTAGCTTTATATGGCTTGTCATCTTAACCAATACAATGGCAACCGACAGTCAATTGTATCAGCAACTCTGTGTAGTCGACCAATGTATATGAAGTCCGGTTTTGAATCTCCAGTGTTCGATTGGCACAAAACATTGATGCCAAACCCGGTGCGCTCCGCTGTTTTTTCCATTTTTTCCGGATGGGCCAAAGTAAATTTGTCTATTTTATATAAACTTGACGATTACATCACTCTGGTTTGAAAAGTCATCCACTGTCTTCGGTGAACCGATATCAAAGGGGGAAAACAGTGGACTCGAGTTTCGGCCTTATTAAAGCTCATCAGCAGTGCGTGACCTTAGCCGTACTGGGGTTTGAACTCCGTAAATCTGACATGCAAGGCAAGCCGCTTAGTATTCGCATAATGGAATTGATTTCTAGAAAGCTATGACATTTTCGGGGTTGCCATTGCCTAGCGTAGAATGTCTACGTATAATGTATATGTTCGTGTATTATTGCAAATTCTCTACATTGGTGAGTGAGCAAATCTTCAAGGTCAGTAAACACCACCGGCTGTGAATATGCTGCCTAATGTAATTTGGAAGAAGTTGACTCACTTACAATGCACGGAACTTTCAGATAGTTTCACAGCTGAAATAATTCTCTGAACACTCTAGAATCCACATGGCCCTTGTACATGCAAAATATGCGGAGGTGCCATTCCCGTAAAATTTTTTTGCTCGATAATTGCTGTTACCAGTTAAAATTGCGTAAGCTACGTTCATTATTGGCGAAAAATCGTGCAAGTTTGTTGTTAAACAGCAGAATCTACAGTTATAGCCTGCGAATTATGCTAGGAAAACCATGATGTTGATCAATTAGCCACATGAAACTAACGTGCGGTTGGGGGTCCACGATGCCTACTTAACTAGCCACATACGTTGATCATAGCGGACAGCTGGACGAAAAGGATGAAAAGGATACAGCCCCACCTTTCTCAACAAACGCGTGTGAAGCCATTTCCGAAACCATAGCACAACAAGTTCAAAGTCGAATGTGCGCCAAAAATTTCGAAAGGATATTAAAACAAATCGCAAAATAATGACGACAGACGAGGGTGATTTCCGGTCTGAGCAACTATGCGAAGAAATGCAAGATTTTGACGTAAAAAGTTTTATTTCGCTCGCAAGGGTTGTGCAGAAAAGCGCATTGTGCGTCCAAAGCGCGGCGCGAGGCGAGGGTTTTACCACTACTTCACCACCTGAACAGGCGAACATGTTCACATTTTAGCGGTGTGATTGGTTTGCTCGACGCCTCGAAAGACGCCTCGTTGACTGTCCTGGTTGTGTCGATTGATTGACCAACCTGTCAGAAAGCCCCAGTCACATAGCGCCATAGACATTTTGGAACCAGCTGGACAAATCTCCTTTATATGTTGTCGATCAGCAAGGTTTCCTTATACAACGGAAACAGTGCGGCGTATGAACGTTTCTGAACACGTTCATGAGTGAACAGTTCCTAGAGTTTGGCTGCAGCAGCAACACATGCTGTGGACCTTCACAATCCTCGGTGTGCTTGCACCCAGGAGACTGTAGTAAATTGTATAGCACTTACGCAGTTGCGAATAAATGGCGCTCGCTGTGAGTTGTAGTAATTAACGGATCAGATGTTGTGACAGCTCAATATTTGCCATCTTTTAGGTAGTCCAATTGAAGCTCAAAAGAAAGTGGTCTTTTTTGAAAAGTGGAGATATTTTCAAAGCACCCAGGATTTTGCAAGAGATTACTTAACCCAAAGATTTTCTTGAAGGGAGCCCTTTCAAGCCAATTACAGCCTTTGTTGCATCACCACAGGCCCTTAAACACGTCCGACAATGGTTTGATTAAAGGGGTCATTTTTTTAACATGTTATTCCCATCGGATTTGATTTGTGCTTCCAATTTGCCATGGTATACAAAAGCCTTAGTATTCTGATTATAAAACCATTAACGCCAAACTGTTTTGCTATTCATAAGTGGACAAAATTCAGTTTCGTTACAATGACAGTGTGCGAGCATAAATATGCCTGAACCCAGCTAAACAGGAATGGTTTCAAGCAGTACTAAATGAGGTGGTCAGAGAGTGAGCTATCCTTGAACAAATAACTAAATACCTTTTTAGAACGAATTTTTTCTTAATATCTCAGCATGCCAAAGTGACTGTAGTACTAATAACTAGTACGGAAAATCCACACTCTAGAATCGAAGCTTGTATACGACATGGAATATCACTCAGAATGTTTGTTTTGCTGTTGTATCACGATAACCCATCCAAGGTGTAGGAAACACAAAGTTTTACCTTCCTGATTGTAAGTGCATATTTTTCCAATAGGCTAATTAAATCTGGACCAGGGAGACTTCCCCAAACTTTGAGGCGTTTTTTCTTGGAGGAGATCAGTGTTATATTTGGCAGGAGAACAGGCTTCTATCTTTATCAAGCAGAATGAATAAAAAATGCTTTTCATCATGAATACAGTTTAATGCATAGTCGGTAACTTTTTTCATCCGTTAGTGTAGTTTTGAGAAAATAGATAATTCAATATTCAACGATGTCTAGTGATCAAAAGGCTTGTCAGAACCGACATGTTGGTTGAGAGCCACATGGGTTTCAAATGCAAATGGAGATTATGTAGCAAGCAGTCCTGAGTACCAAGCTGAGGCGTGTGAATATGTATGTATGCTTCTGGCCTTAGCAGTGGCTGAGAGACTAGAATCCTTGGATGCACTTCGTAAGCAGGATTAAAGGCCACTGCACCGTTGGCCTGTTGTCTTGTAGTGAGGAGGTGGTCAAAAACCTCACTGGTTTTGCAAGCTGTTGTCCTGTGACATTCGTATTTTTGAGCGGATTTTTGACTAATCCTGATTCACTCTTTTGATTTATTGCCTGTCCTGTGCATGTGTGTGTCGGGTACGGAGCTACCATAAAGTTTCGCTTCGTTTTTTGTGTGAGTCCTCATGAGACCATGGAAAATTGAGCCAATATAATACTACTTGAACCTTCTGGATTTCGTCCGCCATGAACTATTAGTGTGATATATACCTCCAGGCTTTCGCTTGGCATTTACTAATTCGACTTATGCCGCGATGCTCTGATATGTTCAGTGGATGCGACAAGGAACCAAACGTCCTTATTAGGACCCCTATTTGTTGAGCTGAGCGTATCTGAGAAATTTCCCAAACCTGCACGAAATGGCGGAGTGTATGTTTTGGCACTAAGCTGTTGCTTTCTGTTGGTGGGATTAAAATAAATTAGTAATTGTGAAGAATATTCCAGAAATACTTTTCATTAAGTGTCACAGTTGGAAAGTAGTTCAACGTGTACGGAAGAAGCTTCCATGTGAAACATAGGGGTTGATTTTTTTATAGTTGATTTTTTATTCCAGCTGATTTCGCTTAGAGTTCGAGATTAGGACACTCCATGGTCAAGTTCACTTTCAGTTTTAACGTCGCTCTTTATTTTTTATAATGGCCAAACCACATGACACTACATTCTTACACCTTTAAAGTTTCTTCCTCCAGTTACTGAAAACTGACTCTGTCCAAAGGTGTAATTAGTATACGACATGCAGGCATTCGAACAAAGACCAGATAGTTCTTGATTTTTCGATCATTTAGCCAAGTATTCTACCAACTAAACGCTGAATGTACAATCCACAAGTGCTCTTCTCTTCACAAAGACGAGGCTGGTAACTCAACGAAAAATCCCAGTTGCGATGTCGCTTTATGGTCATGATGTTTTAACTACCACAGATTAACTTCATTTAGGCCGTGGGACTGGATGAATCCACCATTGAATAGTTTGGGGGATTTGTTATTGGCAGGCTGGTGCCTACTTTTTGTGTTGTAATGGCCAGTGACCACAGGTTTAGTAGATCATTAACATTCCAGCAATAGGCAATCAGTTGCTTTCCTGACCATTTTTTCCTTAGGGCAGAGCAGAATTTGTTAGTTGTCCCTGTTCAGTGTCATGGGACAGCTGGCCATCTTTCGGCCCTGCACAGGTACATTGTAAGTAAAAGTCTAGGTTTAAAGGTCAGCCTAAGGAAACATGCAGGTTAAATTTTGCCTAAGCCAGATGAGACAAATAAAAGAAACATTGTGCATGTTAAATCTGCAGTGCGATAGAAGGATGGGAGAGAATATCAAGATCAAGTAGCGAATTTTATCTTCTGGTGGACCGCAAACTGAGGATACTCAGGTGAAGTTTATCTCTGGCCGTCAACTGTGAAGCGGTGTGCAGTAAAATCTGAAAATTTCCAAAAAGCATTTGATCTGCTCTTCAGCAGTCATTGTAGAAGCCAACCATAGCGACTTATTTGACAAAACACAGAGGTCTTGGAAGGTATTTTCAGCTTGGAACTGAATACACTGGTTATAATCGTTGCTAAACTTTTGTCTCTCGTATCAAGTGCGCCAACATTTATTCCAAGAAATAACAGTTTTTGTGCTCGATTTTGGAGAAGTTGAAGAGTTTGATGAGTTGTGGTGGACACGCCATGGAAGGTTCATCCATACAAGTAGAAACACGTACCACGAAGACAAAACGCGATTTTTTGGGACATGGAACTGTAGGTTTAGCCGTCAGGTCTACCTTGAGCAGTTCATCGTGAATCAATTTTTGGGTAAAAAGGACTCTGTGGGCCCCCTCAACTGGATTTGTTTACCAGGGATAAAAAATATAAATAAACACGATATTCTTACATTTATTCGGAGTACATAACAAAGTGGTTTCCAACCTAGATGGATTTTTTGAACAGGGCGCGTGCGATGCAGATTGATAGCATTAGCAGTGATCTGTGTAATAGAGCAGCAGTTGAAAAGCGTTAAACCTCCACGTACACGCAAAAAACCACATGCATGTAACTTTATGGCATGTGGTTTGACAGTGAAATACGAGCCTCATGGATGTAAATAGATTTTGGCACTTTTGGTTAGGAGCAAGTCTTTTAAAAAGTTTGTGGGACTGCTTCATGGTCAGCATTTTTACAATTTGTAAGAACAACAGTCTGATTTAAGGCTGCGCTATGTTCGTTTTTAGTAAAGAGGGTCATATTTCTCATTCAGGTCAATGGAATTTTCTATGCCAAAATGATCAGTCCCAAAGTTGTTTAGCTGATGTACAAAGAGGACAAACAACTTGTAAACTAGTACTCAAGCATTCGTTCATCTTTACACAGTTGTTAGGAATCCTTGCACCAGCATTTAGGAAATGAGAATAAAAATGGTGTTGAAACGATTGTTACTGAATGACCAGCGACCACATTGGTCAAAGCTCATGAAAAAAGTATATATGGAACAAAACCCAGTGTGATCGATTGAGATGGGACCGTTTTCTTGGGCAGTAGAAACGTAACTTGTGCTTACAAGCACAGTCAGCTGTTTCACGGAAGCAATCAGTGATTGACGATAAAATTCCCCTTGTGGCTTGAGAATCTTCGAGTGTTTTTCAAATGGTCAAGTGTCAGACGCAAACTTCGTCTTATGAGACTAATGTGTTGTACGCTGAAGTGCCGTTAAGTTCTTTGCGTCAGTTGTGTTACTGAGTACTGAGGCGCAGAAGAATAGTAGGATGTTCGGCTACTGTGCTTTTTAAATAGTCAGCGTACACCAAATCTTTGTTGCAGCACCATCCCCATTTTTACAGAAAACCTCTTAATCCTGTTTTTCCCCTAGTCCAGTTTCGTGCTTTTTTCCCTTAAGTTTTCCACAATAAGTGATCTTTTGGGGGCAGTACAAACTGTTTTGACCAGTTGATTTAAACGGAGAAAATAATATGTATTTTTTCTCTTGGCAGGTTCTGCTAACGACGAGTGAACATAATGAAATCCAGCTACTGCATCTTCTCTGACCCGAAAGACTTCGTCAGTCCAACACAAGGGAAATTGCTGAGAGCTTGTTAGAACATCAACTGGGATCGTTGTATCCCTGTTCGTTCACTCCACTAAGAGCACGACAGGAAAAGTGTATCAAATCGTGTCAAGAGAAGAGATGTTCAGAAAATCCAGCTGCGGCATTGCGCTAGTATGGGTTGAAATGGACATTTAATCAAAATGAATCACAAGAGCGGGGGGATCTGCCAAAAGTTATTACTGTTGGAGGTATCCACAACAGGGTTCACGAAATAATAACATGCCGTGACAATGGGTTTGACCACAAAACAACGCAACAATCCGTCCATCTTCTTATCCAAAATTTAGCATGGTTCAATCTTAAATTACCTACGCTATCGAACATTCGTTTTATTTCTGTTAGAAGCCATTGGTAGCGCGTAGCAGACAAGTAAAACGGGTTATTATTTTGTTTAATTTTGAAATATATTACCGGAATATTGGTTAGATTTACTTGACTATTTCTCCTTGGCATTGTCTCACCTTGGCTGACCAAGAAACCGATGATAACTCTTCGACTTCGGAAACCAGTATGGTTTGAGTCTTACCTTTATGCTACCAAAAGTAAAACCAATCCTTGGCAAGCTCAGTGTTGCCCGCCATCAGTATGAAATAAAACCTTCATGTTATCCGCTGACAGGGCGAATCGGGTTGTCTCTTCACGGGGTGTATGCTGTGCAGGAATTAAACCTTACTTCTTGTAAAGCACATAAGCAACACATTTTTTCAGTTCTTGAAAACAATAAAATCGGAACTTTCCACTAATAAGAAGTCTTTTATCCTCCTCCTCCTCCTCATCATCATCATCCGTCATTGTCAGCTACAAGAACTGCGTACTTGTCGTACAGAGGTTGCAGCTGCCACAGTTTCGTTCACCGATGATTTGGGGAGGCAAGGTAGGTAGCTGCGAATTGGAAGCGAGAGCTAATAGATTGGTGCGTAAATACAGCACTGTCAATGGGCTGGATTGGGAATGGAGCTATGCATTGAAGGTAATAGCTTGGATGCACGGACGCCACTGAGGGCGCGACTGGGCCATGTCTGATAATGTGGCCCGTCTGGGGTCCCCATCCAGGAAGACGGCAGTGACCAGCGCAACTGAGTTTGCTGGTAATGGTTTTTATACTTCGCTGCCACGTCATTGTTGGACCGCCTCTGGCTCGTTTCCACCCTTCACGTGGTTTTGCGGAAAGAACCCTTCGAGGAATTCGACCGACTGGCATACGGAGCACGTGGCCAAGCCAGCGCAACCTATGCAATGTGAGTTATTTCTCCCAAATACGATTCGACGTACTTCAGTATTCCCTATCCGGTGTTCCCACCGGATTCGGGCAATGCTCCGAAGATATCGATGGCCAAACACAGAAAGCCTTTTCACGTTCTCGGCTAGCAGCGGCCAGGTTTCTGATCCGTATAGTAATACGGAGCGCACCGCAGCATTGTAACCTCGACCCTGGACGGATAAGCTGATGTCACACCTACGCCACAGGTGATGCAGGTTCGCACAAGCTGCTCTGGCCTTCCCAATTCAGATGGAAATATCACCTTTCGCGAGACCACCGGGACTGATACAGCTTCCCAAGTAAACAAATTTGTCTACTACCTCAATCAGTTCACCCGCAAGCATGAGGCTAGGGTTCGGGCTCACCCAGTCTTGTAGTATCACTGTACACTTTGCAGGTGTGAAGCGCATGCCGAACCGTGAGGCGGAATTAGTTAGATTATTTAATATTCTTTGCATTACCACGGCGTCAGATCCAAGAAGAGCTATGTCGTTATCTGTGAGCAGACGCTCTGGGAGCACTTCGACCCCGCAGGCATTAGAGGCTGACTGTGAGTCATCCATGATCGTATCAATGGCGAAGCTGAAGAGGAAAGGTGAAAGAGGACAGCCCTGTCTCACACCACTTGATGTGGCGAACTCAGAAGAGAGCTTCCCGTAGACCTTCACACGGCCTCGGGATTTGGCGTACAGCGTCTTAAGGAGGGTCAGGAATTTATGGGGGACACCTTTGCTCCACAGACACTGCCATAGTGCCTGGCGGTTTACAGACTCAAAGGCAGTTTTCAGATTGAGAAACACAACCAATGTTGGTTGCTGGAAGCAGTGTCACTGTTCCAGAATCTGTCGGGGTGTGAAGATATGATCGATGTATCCTCCTGCAGAACGGAACCCAGCTTGGTTTTCACTGATGTGTCTCTTTTTGTGTTCGGTCAACTTTCGAAGGATAAGACCAGAGAGCACTTTCGATGCCACAGCTAACAGGCTGATGACACGGTGGTTTTCGCACAGGGTCCGCGTACCCTTTTTGAAGACAGGGATAACTGTCGACATGCCCCATTCCGCAGACACCATCTCTTCGTTCCAAATAGCACCAATAAGCTTTGTCAGATAGACCACCAGGGATTCTCCGCCTTCTTTGAAGATGGCTGTTCAGTCCTGGTGCCTTCTCACGTTTTAGTGCGGATATTTCGTACTTTATTTCTTCTCCTGAAGGGCGATCAAGGTTTATATTCCATTCGCCCGTATGCATTATCTCCACAGGCTGTGTTGCAGAAGACCAGCTAAAATGTTCTTCGAAGTGTTCGGCCCATCTTCCTGGTTGGCGATTTTGCGAGTGAATTAATGAGCCATCTTTTCCACTTATCGTTTTGCGGGCCGTTGCTTTCCTGGGACCAGTCGATCTTATCAGTTGATATACACTACTACTACTGCTATACTACAAAATTATCCCCACACACGTGTGAGGAAACAGGAAACAGAGCTGCCCATATACTTCCTAGCCCTTACATCGACCATAACCATTTATTGTGCTCAATATTCTGAATGACAATGGATTGATGTACTTTTTCTCGCGCTTTTGGGTGTCCCGAGGTTTGTATCTGAGCGTCCCTAGGTTGTGCAGACCATAGACACGTAGACATTTGATCAATGCTACACATTATTTAAAGAGTCCTTTCGTCAGCCAGTAGGCTAAGAGCCCAAATCACAACAGCTGTTGTCTTGAGAGTTTTGGACAAATCTACGACCATTGAGGAAAACCGAATCAACCCTTCTGAAGTTCGTAAATGGTCACTGACCACCTACATTTGAATATGGTGTCTTGAGGAAAGGTAGCCTGTTGATTTACCAACAAGTGTCTAGTGAAATGAGCATTGTCTCACTGATGGTAGTCTTAGGAAATTTGGTAATTTTTATTCTGGTAATTGGTAATTTTATTGTCATTGAGGCTAACCCATTTTAGAAGCCAAGCAGCACACCACAGCTGTTTCATCCTTACTGCGAATCATCAGCAGTTCGAAACTCACGAAATTCAGAGAACTCAGAGGAAGCATATTTACACAAGTTGGGTGAAACTCCCATTTGAGAGCCGGTCGATAAGTGACCACTTAGTGTGGATTCTGCCACTGAAGGATGAGCGGTGCTCTATCCTGTCCAAATGAGACGTAATCAAACTAATCTAACTGCTGTTCAGCTGTTGTGGACAATAGAATAAGTGTCTAAACACGGCCCGGAATGTCGCAGATCCAAAATTCTTCGGGTTGCGTTGATATTTCCTAATGAGGATGAAACAGCCGTGCAGTAATTCTGGTAGCTTTTACATTAGCTGGGCAGGTGAAAAATACCTATCCGAGAAGCTTTCGAGTCGCTAGGATATGCTTAGGCAACCAAGAAAAGATGCAGATTCAATTGGGTTCAATAACTGGTTGTAGAATTCCTCTTTTACTCATGCTTCGAGAAAATTAGGAGTAGTGATACTGATCAGTGTGAAAAAATTGCCCCCAACCACAAAGCTGAGCGCTTATCTTCCATGGCCGGGTACAAACTGGTGCATCTGGTGGTCATCTGCTTCATGTTATCTGTGCAAGCGCAAACCAACACTGCATCTAGATTTGCCGTCCTGTTTTTTTCAAATCTGTAAATATACCTCCCGAACTAACCTTATTGTGATCAGCCAGATGGATTCAGCAAGGCATTTCCTATTCCTCAGTTGGTTATTCCATCCTGTGCTTTTCATCCTTTTCACAGGTTCCCATTTTTCATTAATCTGGTCGTATCTATTTCCTATTTGTCCTTCTCTGTGGCTGACGTCAAATACTTATATCGGTTGTTAAGGTACAGATATACTTAGAGCAAATGCAGAATCTTTGGGAATAGATGAACTTGATACAACTAGCAATGTGCATATTGACAGTCACCTTTATCCGGCAAAAACTCGGTATGTTGAACCATTTTAGAACTTTGGAAAGAAGGCATTTTTACCGAAAGCTCCTCATAACACTTCTTACGTTGACTTTTGTGGCCACTTGGTGGCAGCTAACTAAATGATTGCATATGGCGAGTGTTCCTTGGACGTTACATGAAGGAAGATTATCATAACCGCAGCAGACCGGGAAAAAACGTTTAAAAGTAAAACTCTTGTATTGGGCTACCAAACGGGAATGACTACCTGTTTATGGAATGCTCGAAAGATGCACCATTTATGATTTACCGGCAATTTGTCTTGAGTCGCGACAAATGTCGACATCATTGTCAGGGCTGTTCCTTCCTGTCGAGAGTGAGTTGTTTGTACTATGTCAAATCTTGTTCGCGATTACTGAAGTGAGCCATTCCCTCAACACAAATTATGTGATAGGCAGAAGTAAGTGCTGGGAAATCGTTCTTTGCTCAATTTTATTGTGGCGTTTCAAATGTCTGGACGACTTAATGTTATTTTTTGGCTACAGTTCGCTTGCGTGTGCGCTCTAGACTAGATCAGTGCCAAGCCAAAATGTTGTCTTACAGAGTTGCTGAAGCTTGACATTTTAGTTTTTTCTTAAAATATTTTCTACTTAATGATTGCCCTCGAAGATTAGGAATCTCTCTACTTCACTTGCATGATAGTGCGATCTCCCTGTATTTAGGAGACATTTATCACCACAATTTTTAGTGAAGACACTAATCTGATGGATGTGAGCAAACATTTTTGTTCCCGCCTGAGTTTTGGGGAGGGTCGACAGTGTCTCTTGTTTTCCACGACACCTGTAATCGTGTTATATGAAATAAAGTAAAGTTAGAAAGTGACAAACTGTATGGAAAACCAAACAGTGAGGTTACGATGCTAAAGGAAAAATGTATGCAACAAAATTACAGATTTTGTATTGAGAGGATTTGACAGCGTTTAAACTCCATCACCAGTAACGTCGTTATACTCTTCACGGTTATCTCAGTGCGACCATAAACTCACTTTTCGGCTCAGACGCTTTTGAACCTCTACACATCTACTGTCCTTCACAAGACCTCAATAGCGCGGAATTCATGACATTCAGTCTGACACTTTTACAGGACCGAACAGAAACCAGATTTCAATAATCGGTGCACGGTCCTGTTAAAAATATCCAAACGTCCGCCTAGTCATGGGAACTAGTGGCTTAGTTGGGGAGTCCAGTATCTGAGTGTACGCAAAACAGAATTCACAACTGGAAGAACTTGATAATCGTTTTTGTCAGCTGAGGCTGCTTTCAGTACAGCAAATTCAAAACACCAATGCCCGCTGCCAGTGTTATTTGTGCCTCAGTCAGCGACTGAACAAAGCCAGCAATAATGGGTTAAAAATGAAAACATGACAATCATGATGTCCCCAGAAAAGGCATTTCAGGTTTACAGTGTTTACAGGCGTAAGAAATGAGCTAAGCTAAACTACATAGACAGGCTTGTACATTTGTGCACCAAAATATAAAGTAATGCTATGCTGGTCATCAGCAGGCAAGATGACAAAGAATAAACTGACAGCTTGATAGATAACTCTGATCACGTCGCAAGGGACCGCCTCCTGCTAATTTTTGTACAGAGGTTGGAACCGTGAGTTGGTAGCTCTGTTATCCATCCGACTGAGACCACATTGAGTATGGTAGGCAGAAAGGCCAACGTGCTCGATTCCCATAGCGGCCTGTTGACAGCTTCGAACCAGGAATTGAGGAGAGATGGTTTGAAAGTGACTCATGCCCACTAAACGCATGGCACTGAATACTGTTAGGTTTCAGCTTTCGTCAGCCAGACTACTTCAGCTCTATTACCAGCTCCTCAATGTTTTATCAGCTAGTCTTGGGGATGCATAGTAAATTCTGTTCATAGCTTTTTCTGGGAACTGTTACTATTGGACCAGATTTTACACAATTCCATTTATCGTAACTGAATTTGTGCTGAATGACATAGACAGTCACGTAATTTGGCCTTGTGGTGTGTTCTGCAGTGCGTGTTGTGAAGTCGTGGTACTCGGTAAACAGAAATGACAGTCCCTTGGGTTTTGAACCTCTGTGAAGCAGATATATTGCGTTCTCTAAAAAGAAAATCAGTAGTCGTCAGCATTATGCCTGGCTTAGTCGAGAAAGTAGTTGTTCATTTGACAGAAACGAGAGTTTGTGGCTTTCACCGAGTCCAACACACAAGTTAACACTGCATTAATTTTGAACCTAGACGAACATCATTTTTTGGATATACAGGGTGTTTCATAACAGACGCAATATTCATGTTAAAGCTTTAAAACCAATTTAAACATTTATTATTTTTTATGTGAACATACGTGCATTATGGAGGTTTACTGTGAATAAACTAAAATCACAAAAGATGTTGAAAAAACCGCCACTTTCTTCTATAACAAGTTGGAGGCGGTTTGAGATGTGAGACACAGCATGTTTAACTTCTTCAAGCGTCACTCGTGCACACTCCTCTTCAATTCTTGCTCCTAACTCCACCAAATTCTTCGGTTTATTTTTCATGATATACGCGAGCCTTGATCAGTCCCCAAAACCGATAATCCAGAGGTGTGGGATCGGGTGACCTTGTGGGCCAAAAGTTTGGAAATCCACGAGCAATGACTCTCTCATCAGAAAATTGCTCTCGGAGGTAAGTTCTCACTTGGTTTGAGTAGTGGGGTGGAGCGCCATCTTGTTGAAAGACGGTCGATGACTTTTTGTGCTGCTTGAGTTGCGGGATAACATGCGTCTGCAGCATATGGAGGTAACTGTCGCCGGAAACCGTAGCATCAAAGAAAAAGGGACGCAGGAGACACTTTGAGGAGAATCCCATCCACACACAGAGATGAGGGAAATGGAGATTATGGGTGAGGTACTCGTGAGGAGCTTCACGGGACCATATCACGCAATTGTGCTTGTTGATTATGCCATCCACAGAAAAATTTGCTTCATCGCTCCATAAAATGTTGGGAACGATTTCTTCATTGTCCAGCAGCCAGTTGGCGAACGTGACACGTTGCTCCTTGTCTTTTTCCGTGATGTTTTGCAATAAAGTAAAATGATACGGGTAGAGATGGTGGCGTCTCATAATAAGATGCACGCTGGCGCGGGGAATGCCGGCCAACTGAGACACCTGAGTTATTGACGAAGATGCCATGGTGCTCTGGGACTGAAGTTACTCGACGGCATTCTGCACAATGGACGCTCTTTCATCACTCAGAGACTTTCTCCCTTTGCCAGGAAAATCTAATACAGATCCAGTGGACTCAAATTTCGCAATCAAGCGTGTAATGGTCGACACGGTGAAAGGATCTTTGATGAGACCATGTTTGGTTTTGTAACCACGAAGTGCAGCGGTAGCGCTTTCACCAAAGGAATAATAGAGTTTCAGAATTTCAATGCGCGTAGTGACTAACGTCCATTGTAGACAAAAATGTTCACATTTACACTCAAAACCTCCTTTATGTGACTACTAACCATAAAAATTTTTGTTATCCTTCCTTTAATTGGTTACGTTTACTTACCCAATCAAATTTTGCGTTTATCATGAGACACTCTATACATGCACCACCATAACCGCGGCCTCTTCTCCGGCGATTCAAGCCCATCTTTCTCTGAAGAGTGCTTGTAAATACCAATAACACGCTGATTGAGTGGATTCTTCCCAAGTTGCTTTCTTTGCGTTCATTGTAAAGCAAAGGTTTATGTTGTTGAAGTGGTGAAATAGTTGAAGGAGTTTCGTTACTGTTTGTCACGTTGCAACATGATAACGTTTGGCCCACGGTTTTATTCAATAGAGTGACACATTCCTGGTGATCATCGGAGGGTAAGCTGCCCGTATGCAAACAGTCGATAGCTCCTTCGGACACGCTCTAAGTTGGTTATTATTATTTCATATCTGCGTGGTCGCCGGACTGAAAGGTACAGTGGCCACCAAACAATATTTCAATGGATGGATTGTTGGCTTTGTACAGTTTGCGGACCCATAGGAAGTTATATTTTTTCTTGCCTCCTGGAAAACACGTCGACGTTCATTCGTCCTGCACGAGTTGTTAGCTTCTGCTGAGATTGCATTTCGAATACTGATTAGTAAACCGTAATTCCGTTAGAGGCGTGTTCACTTCGAACAATCCTTATTTCTCTGAGGACTCAAAAATTCTCGAGCTTGGATGATTCTTTTGTGTTTTGGGGGATATTCTTTATCCAATGACACTCGACCGATGCCATCATTGTGTCGCTTGAGAATTAGCTAGCTACTATTTATGAACATGCAGTTCAGTAAGGAGGTAGTTTGATTTCCGAATGTGATATTTTGGTAGAATACTTCCAGTGTTGATCATCTTCTACAAACTTTATTAGTTCACGTACCTTAAACCGAAGTGCATTTAGTGACCGCCACTGCAGACCAAGTCACGTGTTACGGGGCTGGGATTTTTTGCAATACTCTGAGATAAAATGTCACCTTCTGCATGTACTGTGCCCTGTCAGTTGAATCATTTTATATATTTCAATATTTCTGCACTAGCAGCAGGTCTTTGTTTATATAAGTTGACTGACTTATAATGATATCATTTAGACAGATTTACCAAAGTGCACGACCCCATATGACAGCATCAATCGTAATAAATACATTTTCTCCCGTTAGAAGAACAAAAATATTAGTCTTTTTCGAACAATTTCAGCGGTTTAATACGGCAAATGCAGTGGGATATTTACGGTATTATGAAATGATAGGAAATATAAGGATAGTTTCTAATATTTTGGGACAATGTCCTCGCACATTGTCTTGTATAGTTCACTTAGAACAACGTGTGCTCGAGCAATAAAATTATTGAACAGATATTATTGCATGTTTTTTAAAACCCATTTGCTTAGTTATCACGGCTTTTACAGGTCTACAGGCTCCGTTGGGCGCCTGTCAATTGCTTGTATTTTAGGGTGGTTTCAGCAAAGGCCACACTGACACCTAATCCACTTGCGGGGTGAAAAATCCCTATAAAAATGAATCACGCCTCATCGTTATTTTATTCAGTAAATTATCCAATAAGATTGAAGACATTCAGTGAAGAGTTTTTAGAGATGATTCAGCCAGATGAAGTAAACGAAATTTTTGGTACTTGAACGTCGTTTGTCTCTGTAATTAATACCGTATAAAAAACAAAAATTTAACTTGTCAGAAAGTTGGTTCTTGCAGGAAGTGGAGGCTTAACCAAAACACCTGGAGTTTCTTACAACAAACCTGTGATGAATCTGCAACAGCAACGTTTCGTACGTTTCAAAGTTATAAACCTTGGGCACAAGTAAAAAGTTACCATAAAACAAACTTGTTTTGAGGTCTAAAGATGGGTATAATAGAAAAGCCTATTTTAGAATAGCGGATACCTGAGTACACATTGGTAGTGACTTGTATGGACTTATGTGCTTATGACGCTTATGTGCATATCAATTTGGTTTTGACGGGGGACTCATCTGTGCCCCAGCTAAATCTTTCGTTTTTGATCTTTTTATCTGAGCATAATAGAGGTCGTGACAGTTACTCTTTAACCGTCAACACCAACAAGTCTAAAAAAATCGTTACAGATTTACTTTTTTTCAATAACTTCCTCCAGCTGCACGCAACAGTAGCTTTCTTCTCTTAAGTGAGAAAAGTAGAAAGCGAGCTTCAGTTTTATTGAGGTCAAAATAGTCAAATCTCTTTTCCTTTTTTGAGTATTTTCATTTGTTTACGTTTTTACGTGTAGCAAAATATTACTGACTCATTGAAGGACAAAAGCCGTTGCATTGCTGAGCGAATTTATGTTTTAAATTGCCACTTTTTGTTTGGTTCTCGTTCAGTGTTTTTTCCAAATAAAACCAAATTCTACGCGCGTGACGAATGCATATGTTCTATTGTTAGTGCAAGGTGCTTCGAGAATTTTAATGGAAATTTTATTCTCTGAGTTAAGCAATTCTTATTGGGAATAGTAAACTTCGGGTAGTTTCGAACCCATGATCACCCGGCCAGTAGTTTGAACACCAAGTGTGAGTTAATTGGAGTGCTGATCAGGCACGCACTGCCGAAGGGTCAGGTGTTAAAACTACTAGCATAGAAGCCGCAGGTATCAAGCTCCTGAGAGTATCGCTAGGATGCACTACTGCGTGTTCGCAGTATGGGTGAAATAACACTAAAATATCAATACAATGCTTTCCATCTTTTCAGTATAGACTGGATTCAGTTACAGGGTAAAATCCTTATTGCTTTTTTATAATGCTGCGAAGTCAGAAAACCTAAAGAGACGTGAATCACGATCATTCAAAAGAGTTTTGTTTGCACACAACTCGGCTCGTCTTGGCATATCCGGTCCATATGTGTTGACATACCTATTTACCGGCCGTTTGTATTCACACAAATGGTAAGTCAAGGAAGCTTTATAATAGTTACGCTAGTGTTGGTAGGCTTGGGGAATTGGAACCATACCTATATGACCAAATTTGAATGTCTACAGCTACAAAATATTGCCTCGCTTCGACTCCAGACAAAAATACCCTGTGTTGGTGAGGTGAAATGCCCGTAAGTAATCCAGAAAATGAGTCTGACCTAGGCATACATTTGCGCGTAATCGGCTTTATATCCATAAATACGAGAGAAAACCGACTGACATTTAAAACCCTTGTAAATCAACACTCATGGCGGACGCCGGACCTCTTCTATCGCAGTGAAAGCCATCGAAGTTTGTTCTTCAAAGAGTAAACATGCATTTTTAAGGGACAAACTATGTATGACGGCTAAATTTAAGTAGACTGATCCTTTAATTTCTGCGAAAATGACTGTTTCACTATAGAGGTTTCAAGACGAGGTGGTATCTTAAACAAACATGTATTAGCATTTTGTATTTTGATAAGTCTATCGCTAGAACCCACGCAATTCATCAATGGTTTATCAACAATTGAGGAAAGTCCGTTCTCTTCAGAGCCATCCATCTAGGCACTGCCCTATTCTGTGTGTGAAAGATTGTGTTATGGGAGCATTTTGTTCCTACTGAAGAGCAAAATGACATGCATGGCATCTTTGAATTCGGAGAACAATACTTAGAACTGAGAAAAAACAACAGACGCAACGGCTCCTTAGAACCCCAAAACGATTTGAAAATTTCTCCATAGTTGTGTCTTCCTGTAAAAGCTTTGCACATAATGTTCCTCTCGGAAGACTTCTGAAATGGAGTGGAAAATTCCACATGTGTCTGGATGCATTTAACAGATTGGAAATAATTTTGTCGCTTCTCAAGTGTACCCTTCTGCTACTCAATATTCCAGTCTAACCATGACTGACGCATACTATTTAATTTCGTAAACTTTTCAACTGGCCGGATGCTTTATTCACAAAAGATAATATCAACTACTTTTGCAAAGTGCCCAACGTAAAATACGACAGTGATTGCCACAATGACATACTATACTGCTTACACTGCAACAAAAGCAATTGAGGTTACTTGGAAATCAATTACACTTGAGTAAGCATATACTGCTTGATTCTATCTCCCAGTTTTGTTACATTTAGTCGATATCGCAAATTCAGAGTTTTAGATTGTGTTGCTTTTTCAAATGCAGACCATCATGCGCATCAGTATAAAATGAGTCCATTTAGTAACGTGTTGGTTAACAAAACAGTGTCAAGGCTGTTGGATGTCCACATTGTCGTGTTTATTCTCGAGCATGGAATTATGATATTTTTCTTACAAGAAACCCATTGTATGCATTCTGGGGTTCATTTTTCCAGTGAAATACTCTTTTTAAATGCTACAAAATCACACATACTTGAGTCCATTTTAAAAAGAGCGGGGCATTGTCTAACTGGCAATGTGGAGTTCACGTCTTCAAATCTATTTAATTATTCATTAGGTGGTCAATGTTGACAGCTGCCAACTAGAAAGAAACATCTGTACAAGGCTCCTTAGCTTTTCAGAATAGGGCGACTACATTTAGGGGATAAATCCCCAGTGATATATTGAATGACCGGGTACTGCCTCAAAAATATGACTTCTTTAAAATTGTCTGTGATAATAAATGGCCATCCATGCGCACTCGAGCCTATGTCAACCAAGAGTGGATTTACATTTCATATCTTCCCCAAATTGAATGATTAAATGTTTCAGAATAGCGACGTTCGGAAAGCGAAAAGTAGATATCCGACATTATTATGACAGATAGGCTTCTGAGCATATTTATCGTGTTTCAAAGATGTTTCTTGGAATCTAATTCTGTTAGATATGTTTCGCTTGCCTCGGAATCCGAGAAGCCAATAAATTGGTTTTATCACGCGTATTTTCTACAGCTATGCCATCAAGGTCTGTCAGAACTAATAATGTAGAGTTAGGTGAAAATGGTTTAGAAATACTCAACTACCAATGAGCACTGCTTTGGAATGGCGTAGTAAAAACATTGGTTGAAGAACAAGCTAACAATTCTCCGCAATGTCTGCTCACCACGGTAGCGCATATTGTGAGTACAACAGCTCCAAGACCATAAAGGTTTCTGGCTGGTGACTGAATGAATGGGATAATGCAGTGGTGCAAACTTTTTCTCGTCCAAGACAAATTTACAGCGATTTCGGAATGTTGGTAATTGAGGCAAGTTTATTGTTCGTTGATCACTTGGTCATTCAGCTGCTGTCGGAGCTTGGCAGTACCCATCAGATCACCGTTACATGAAATAAACACAAAATGATGAGTTTTATAACCTTTTTGTATTTCACCGCTAACAATTTTGGACGCAAAGGCGTATTAGCGTATTACCGTGAATCAGCTGATTGCAGGAATAATGATTCTGGTTAGTTATGGTCACCCAACCGTTTAAATTGACTTATACAGCCTGGATCAACTAAAAACAATTCAGCTATCTTGTTGTACTTGAAAATGATTCCAATACATGAAACTAACAAAGAAAAACGGAATAGATGACCTAGTTATGCAGGTTTATGCCTACCGATGGAAGATCGCAGGCAGAATTTATACTCAAAACTAAGCTCTCAAGTTTGCAGAACCTTGTATACAGAATAAACTGAAAGAATTATAATGAACTTCAAATTTATTTGGCCTGAATTCTAGCAGTTTGTGAACTTATTCCGCACTAATAGGCTTGCTCAGCGTTATATTTGTCCACAAGTCCTGGTCGTGCCTAAGAGCTATCAGCAGCTCTCATTTGTTGCATCTTACCTGAGCCGTTTTACGAGAATCACTACTGAGTACCTGATGTAACACAAAGCGACCAAAAGTAAAACACTCGGTTTGTAAGCCCCGTTGAGTAGTATTTTTGACATATTTTTACGGAAACACACTTCAGTTACCCAGGAAATAAACATTTTCCGGTTCGGTTATTCAGCGTATCTGCTTTCCTTTCTAGGCGTAACGTGGCTTCAAATAGTACATTAATTGTCCTATGCTTTCAGTGGTGTTGTTTGCCATTTTAGGGGTTGCTTGTCAACATGGAGGAATTGAGTAAAAGTCCATGCTGTTTTAAAGGCGGATGCCCTGAATTTGTCACACTATGTGCAATGATCAGCTTAGACAATTCGATTCCCGGATAAGCCAAATTTTCACAGCATCCTCGAATCAATTCGGCGTCAGTATAACCTCAAATTAGTTAAAATGCTACTGTGAATTATGGAGATGACCTGTGATTGTTCCTGGATAAGAGCACAATGCATGAATTAGGGTTCATTTCGTCCGGTGCAACATGCTTCCGCAACCATTGCTGTTGTGAGTCCATGTTGTGGCGTTGCTGACTACTTCCAATGTTTTCTTCACACGGTTTTGTCACCATTTCCGACACAGTGTCAGTTTAGCTATACAACGGAGATATTTTCAATATATTTAATCACTTGAGTAGCTGGTGAGTCAATTCATGCACGTGTATAAATCATTTCTGTCCATTATATCTACCACGGCTCACCGTATTCATACGTTATAGACCCTCATTTCACAAGCGAAGCCCTTGGGTAAACTTGACCAATGGACGAATAAACATAAGCAAGTATGATGTAAGCGGTCCTTCAGTCTCTTACTGAAAGGGACATCGCGATTCCTGGGAAATACTGACGTGAGTTTCCTTGCTGGAACAAATCAGCATAACGTTTTGCTGAGTTTCCAAGTACGCACAAATGCTTTGTCAGAACGGCCTATCGCCGTGACTAAGCTAGAAAAGCATGATATACAAGTGGGATTGTAAAGATATTCCATTCCGATACATCGCTGATTAGATTTTCTTTTCAGGAACGAAGTCTCCAGATTTCACAAAAGCTGGTATTTTGCAAATTAGTGCCTAGTTTGGACAATACACTGTGAAGCGAAATTTGTCAGTAGATGTTATCTCCAAGCACGGTAATTGCGGAGTAAGTACGAATACTTCTTTGTGCAGACAAAATTGTTGGTGCCACCTATCTAGCTGATAATAACTTCTCACTTTGATTATTTCAGGACGGGTGCGCAGAGACAGCTCGATTTGGTCAATTTTCCCTTTCCTACAACTACTGCACTTCCTTTTTTGTCGCAAAAGAAAAAGAGGTTGTGGGTGGCGCTTCAGGTGCACAGGCGAACGTACAGACTAACTGACGGAGGCGAAGAATGTAGCTCGCAGGATATACTTTGTTTGTGGTGCTTGATTTATAACATGTCTGGCTTTAGGCACTGGTTCAATGGTCAACTTCGTTCAAGTAGTTTGAACGTTCTCTATCCTGTCGGTTTGGTGTGTCATTCACTTAAACTTGGAGTGACTGCATGAATACAGATGTAAAGTTGAATAGAGTCGGTTCTTTTTTTAACGCTCCTGTACATTTTAATTTTTTGCCTTTTCATTTTATCCCAGACCCAGGAACAAATTTCCGCGGGGCGGATATCGCTTCAATAATCTGAGTGACAGAAATGTTGACGTATCGAAATATTTGGAAATGTATTGGTGCAGGAAATATAAATTCATTTGGTTAGAAGAGCGTTTTGAGTAACGGGGGAAAAGGATCTGGTCTTTTGGAATTACATCCTTTACTGATGTACTAACTGACTAATAATCACAGACGAAACGTACATACGCAATCCAGATGAGTGATTCGTCTGACTGCATTTTTTTCAACCCATACATGCAATTTGTTTTATTTTTTAATATTCCATTTTGGTGCCATGCAGGATTCCCAAGGAATTTATAACCAAAGTGATGGAATAAATGTTGAAACCTAGGACATGTTGTCATTAAAGTTCCATGGTCTTAAAACTTGGAAGTTCCGGCTACTTCCTGATAAAAATAAACGCCGTTAGACTGAACGCTGCTGATTTGCTCAAATTTAAGCGGCAGTGCACTTGCAACATCAGCAATCTTCAGAGGAGTTCAAATACAACCTAAACCAGGTTTATCAGCGAATTTTCGAACCATAATTGGGAAGTACTAAGTTGCCTTCACTCAGTGTAGCCTGAACCATCCGCCCACTGTCAGAGCGCAAATATTCTAATACGTTCACGCCCAAGAGAAGAAGCGAAGGACTCGAGCTTGCCAGAAATACATGTTCTTTGTGAAGCTGGAATTCGAGCCGCGGATATCTGACGTGCAAAACAAGTGCACCGTCGCTACTCTGTCATCGCAAATTAATGGAACCAATAAGGAAGAATTCTGTGGGTATATACAAGAATTTCGTAGGCACCTTAATTCGCGTATCGATTTCTGCATAAAATGTTATGCCGTTGCTAATGAATTGTTTAGAGGAAGTACATCAGACAGGTATGATGCAATCCAGCATACACTGCGCGTGCGCAAGTACTGAAGCATTTATCATAGAGGTGTTGTTTATCTCAGTTGCTACTTTTACTTCTTGATCGCACCTTTTGGAGATTTTTCACCGATTCCAGAACCTGATCTCACATTCACGATAAGTAGTAATGAATGACTAACATTCCACAAATAACATTCGGAAATGGATGTCTGGTTTGATTTTCCAACCTTTCAAACAACAGCAGTTTTCTTCGTATTAAAGAGCACATTTTGTGCCTCTGTCTGAAGCCAGTTCACTAGTAGTATTCCTCTGCCAACTGTTATTCTGTACTAGTTAATCACTGAACGCTCAACACTCATGAGGACGAAACATTGTTTTGCGGCAGTGGAACACGTTTTGGCGCCATTGTAACACAGCTTCTACCCTAACTGTCAGCAAGATTACGGTGAAGTCGATAAATCCGGAATGAAAGCTACGGTTTGAAGAATTGTGTACAAGGAATTTACAAGTCTCCTCGCAATCCCCAGAGGCAGGAACTTAGGAGCCGTGTGTTGTTAAAGTTGGACGCATAGACTTTAAATATATGGTTATGTCCAATGGTTAGACACTTTTTTCGATTAGGTGGTAACACCTCACAGGTGGGAAAAATGAAAGTTGGCTGTTTGATAGTGAGACGGGTAATAACAATTAAACAGCGTTTAAAGAATCGAGTTGGCGTCAGCCAACGTCAAGCGGGCAATTTCGCGTAACCTTCGCTTGAGCAGTCCTCTTCCTGATCTGCAGCAACCATTTTGGGGGACAAGAAGCACTAGATTCGCGTTTCGCTCATCACCAGTGCACACCGTTGACCTGTGTGAGGTTAGGGCTCAGGATATATGACATGCCAAGCGACTGGATGACCACTACTGCACAAGCTCAAGCTGCATGTCTGAATTTTTACTTCTAAAAAGGAGAATGTCCTAACGCCTGAGGGATATAAAGCAAAAACACAGTAGCCGTTTTGGTTGCCAGTCGATTGAACTCCCTGCAGACCTCCCAAGTGAAGTAACGCCAGTGACACTTTGAAACTTGCAGGGTTATTTTTACTTGGTTAATGGTGGTTGAGGGATTCTAGAATTAACTTTCACATCACTCTTAATCGAACAGTCGTTTTCCCTTCTTGGCGCAATTATTTCTGCTGCTTATATCTTATATGAATTTGGCAAGCCGGCCTCTCTCTGTGAGATCAACAAACGAACTGCAGAAACTCACTGTGACTACAACCAAAATTAGCATTTTTTGGCTGAAATGAGTTATCTGCAATATTGTTAACCAGACGTAAATTTGAAGATATCAAGGCAGATTATTTCGGCACACTTGGCTGAACAAACCGAAGCAAACAGAATTTTGGTAAAATTAGTTAGTGCAGCGAAGAAAGGATTTTCATTAAAACTATAAGATTTTTCACTGCACTTATGTTAGTCATCAAATGTTAGCTGCTGAAGAATTCTGACTAATTCCTTAAGATTATGGGGGTCTGAAACGCAATGGAGGATGCATCCCCCAAGATGTGGCGATTACCTCACCTCAGCAGCACTGACAGCTGCCGTCATGCTGTTTCACAATGTGAGGTTGCGTAGCAACCCGAAACAGACACACGTAAACTAATTGCCAACTGCGAAAGATCAAATTGATAGAATTGGGCCAGATAGCAAACCCGATAGTTAAAAATGCGTGGTTGTCTCTAAGTTCATTTGGGCCCTTGTAAAGTTGTTAGAATTATGTGCTCTGGGCGGATTTCTGTTAATTATTCGGATTCACTTCGGTTTTTTATCGACAACAACATGCTGGTCCCACTCCTTCAAATCCAAACAAGCCCTGTGACGAGGCCTGGTAGGAGGGTGAATCAGGCATAACTCTCCGCCTGTTGAAATTCTAAAACGGTTAGATTTCTAGTGAGTAACCGAACCGTTTTATCTGAAAGGCCATCAATCCTGGTCAAGAACGTGATTGTCGTAAAGCCGTGGAGTTGGAATTTTGCCTAAATTTGGGAATGAAATAGGCTGGGTACTGAAGGAGATCAGCCATGCGGAACCTCTGTCCCCAGTGGGACTGCTCAATTAGGTGGAACGTGATCAGACAGATCATCAGCTTGCCAAACAAGTAATTGTCTTGCACAGTCCTAGTAAGAATAAAACATCTGGTTTGCTCAAGTTTTTTTCCAGATCCTGTAAAATTTGAAGTCAGTTTTTTGGTAAATGCCAAGTTCTTTGTGAGGATCGGTGTACGTTCTAAGGAAACAATCTGGTTTTTCATGGGTATTCAGTTTGCCTGAATGGGTAAACAATGCTTGCAGCCAATATTCACAGCAGATCGATAAGACGTTTATCCTAATCGTTAACGTTATAAAACAGTCGTCAGTTTTTCGTTATTGCGATAGTCAATCCAAGCCTTAATTAATGTCTGATACTGTCGGTGGGAACCGGATAAACAAAGAATTTCTTGCCGGAAATCCATATTTTGCCCACAGGTTAAGTTATACTTTGAAGGTGGATACACTTATGCTGACCAAATACGGTGATGAGGCTGAAGTAAAAACAAATTAAGCTGGAAGCACATAAGTGTTAACTACAACTGTACTACTATGGTATGACAAAGTGCGACACGTGCGAACCCAAATCTTAGGATTGGATCACTAGTTACTAGTAGCAGAGTTGTGTGATAGTGCGTGTTTCCAGAATAGTGGATAAAAAGCAAGATTAACCTCAGAGACGGTGATTTGGAACGAATATACGGAGTGCTATTATTGTCAACTAAAACATAAAGTAGACCTCATTGAAGTTCATTCATTACAACAACTAGAAGGTTACAAACGATCGCCTAAAATCTGAATAAAGAAACTAAATTTTAAATGACTTCCCAAGTGTATACAACGGTCAAATGCATTGCAATTTAATCACTGTGGAAATTTTAAGTCAACGTTCATATTTTGGGCGTCCAGAATGAACGATCAAACTAGACAGTAGAACACAACATTAGAACACGACAGTAGAACACGACAGCTTCTTGATAGGGTTTTCGGGTTGTCTGTTTTTGGCCATTGCTTGTCTGCTGCAACTAAAATGGAAATTCATCCAGCATGTCGTCCGGGCATTAGGTGACCGGATTGTATTTCGCTCTTGAGTGATACCTATCTCAAAGCACTTCTAAACTCTATACGATTACGGAAGTGAAAGTATAGTTTCACCTTTAACTTCTACGATTTTTGTTATAATTTTAAAGGAAACATGCCATCCGGGATGATCTTTCATTGGTATTGTTCATTCACTCGAACTACCTGCGCGCCTGTTTTGTTTCCTGACTGTGATAGAAATGGATTTCGCCAGCAGTTGAGTGATTTGACGTAGCTGATATATCTCCGCCAATGTAGCAACGCTAACGTATCGCCTGCCAATGTAGCCCGAATCGATGTAGATGGCTCTGAAATGTAAAACATCTCGAAAGTGGACCCAAGAACACATACTACAAACAAAAAGACAGACTTTCTAGAGTGAACACAATCCCATGACGCTATGCTTACCAGGAAGATGTCCTGTTGATTGTGCTACCACTGATGTGAAACATTATAACCGCGGGGGTATATGCGCGACGTTCGAGTTAGACATGCTTTCCTTGGCTTGAGTTTCGTTCATGGTTTCTTTCTCTTTGTTCGAACAATATGTGCTTGGATCCCTCTCTAAGACCATGTCAATCTGTGTGCCTTCGCACTTTTTGTAGAGCGTTTTTGGTCTCGCCTTGTTTCCTTGATCATTCGTAATGTGGAAACGAAACAAAACCTTATCAAGGGAATGTTGCCCCCTAGAATGAATATGCCACCGTAAAATTTGAATTTACACAATTTTTTGGAGAGAAATTGTTTAGAACAAAGTCGTGCTATTTGGCCTCGTAGAATCTTTAGATCGGACGGTCGGATCTTGGAAATGTGAGACAGCCATTTTGACTGTTTTCACGATATTTCCCGTTCATAACTCCGATCGGCATAGAGGTCAGTTACTATTGGTAGTCGACATTTAAAGCTCAGCGGAGTTTGGATACGTCAAACGCGGTTTCAGTGAGCACAGCTCTAGCATGAACCTACTGATCTGTGTGGAATAGTGTTTTATCCATGTGCGACATATTGCGGATTTTTTTATTTCACGATAAGCTAGTCCTGCCTTCCTTGTGCTGTCCATGTCAAAATGAACACCACGGTCGGGGCGAAGTGAATGTTAATCAATATTGAACGCGGGGGAATTCGTGCAGTTCAGTAACTCCCATGGAATGCATATAGTGGGTTTTTGCAGACAAAACCACAAACGACATTTCTAACATACATGCAGTACGTGCGAGAATGTTAGCCCAGCATCTCCCCGTATAAACAAGGTTGGTTATTTTTGACAGCATCCTGTCAGACTGAACAAGGATAATTTGATAAATATTCCAACTTTCTCAGTACGTGGAGTGACTAGAGCGCTCACTATAGCATTACAGATCTGTACTTGTGGACATTCTGTGCATAAGTCTGACTGCGCTAGATTTTACCATATTTCTTAGCAATACATGACAGAAAATACCTCTAATAGAAAATTGTAGGCTGTTCTCACCAAAATCATTCAGCTCCCTGGACGTTTACCAATATCATAAATACAAAGCTGAAATGCTCCTGCAAACAAAGAAGCGATCCACTAACTTGGCGGAATTCCGTGAACGTATACGAAGGTAATATGTAGAAATAAACAAATTTCACTTTTTACAAGAAAAAGACTTGGTATACTATGGATAAACACATCCCACTTTCTCAAAGGCCGACCAAATAGTCAGCGTTCACCTTCACCTGTTACACCATGATTGTGACGTTTTCGTGGGAAAATCAAACATCTGCTGCTAATGTGCACAGGGGACAGGAAGCGGGTCAGGGCTAATTGTTAGGTAAGAAAATTCTCATCCTGGCGCAGTATAACGTAGGCAAAATAAAACCGGAAAGTCTGAACTAGTCCACTAGAGTAAACGTTCCCAATCATAGGTGAGATAGACGATTGTCGTTTCCTACAATGATTTTGACAACCGAGCTAGAGGGGAATGTATTAAGAATTCACAGAATCAGATTGCCGCGTCATAAATTATGTTTTTCTAGTACCTTCTATTTTATTGAACATTCTTATTCTGCCGTTATGGTGTTTGTGTTTAAATCCTTTACGACCTTAGGAATCAAAGTCAGTAAAGTGCATGTCAGGATGGTCCTTACGTAAGGATCGATATCTTCCGTCACGAAGAGACTGGGCCTTACCGTGGCGTGACGGTTTGCGCACTTCAGCGACCCATTGAGCTATGCTGGGGAGTGTCCCTGCGACACTCTCAGAGTCTCTCATACCAGGTTGGTCAATGGCTAGAGGTCTGACGAACACAGTCTCCTGGTCCTCCAGGTTGGGGGTTGGAACATGTGGCGAATTGTTCCGTAGGAACAGTAATTGCATTTGCATTTCCCGGCAAACCGCTGCCTTGCGGTTAGGCTTTTGAGCCAAAGGCTTTGGTTGAGGACCCTAATCGTCCTCCTGTCTAGGTGTGGGCGCCCTGGCAGTATCCCAGCCCTCGTACAACCATGACATTCACAAATAACATGCCACATCGGCCGTCGCGTGGTGTCATCATCCGGGTCGCCTTACTGCATACAGCAGGGCGGGTAAGCGAAAACATGCTACTGCTGACGCCTCCCCTCTTACACTTTCACGTTTTCCGTCTTCCACCCTCCCCCGCCCCAATTTTAATACTTTCTCCGCAGGTCCCAGCTCTAGGACGGACCGTTTTGCACGCCCTGCATCACATTTACCTGCAGATTCTGTACGTCCGAGTTCATGGCGCCGACATCCTCAGGTATCTCCAAATCACTCTTCAAGCCTCGACACTCCAGTCTATGGCCGCCTTCAATGTCCGCTCTGAAGCAACAGGACAACAAGCTGCTCTTGCTCTCACACTGGACTCGCTTGGCATTGATGTGTGCTTGTCTCAGAAACAAGAATTCAAGATGCAAGCACAGTGATTGAGCTAACCGCCCCATCAGTCTCTACTCGCTTCCGACTGCACCTCTGGTGATCCAGAGGCTGCTGCAGCTAGATGTGCAGGAGTTGGTATCGTCCTGAGTCACTGGGCGAAGGTATCCGATCTGTTTGCCAAGCTCGGCGAACAGATCAACAGCCACCTGATCAACAACCAATGAACTTGTCTTTCTCCTTCGATCAGACGCTTTACATGCAATGAAAGTGACGGTGATTGTGAAAGTGACTTGTCCTGAGACCGGTCTATCACAGATCCAGTGGTTGGTTGCCCAGTATGAACAATAGAAACAGAGGAAACGATAACATGTATCCTGTCGGGTTAAAAACGAATTTGCACATGTCTGCAATCACTCAAACGTTTGACAACCACATTTCCAACGATTGGCTGCTAGACTTCCACGTTAAGCTGTAGCACGCTTTCAGTGCATAACTGGCTTGTAAACATAGGGGAACATGAGAGCCAAGGAACTGACATATTGCCCAAGGCCAGAGAGGGGCAATCGAAAAGCTACAGTTGGGTTTGAACCATGGATACTACGGTCAAAATCTTGTACCCTGACCACCGAGATATCTCGAGTGGATAGGTTGTTTTTCACTGCGTAGCGTCTGAGTGAAGAGTGAAACACATATTTGCTGCCGGTTTCCTAAAGAACATGTTTTTGATTCCCACATATCACACTTCACAGTGGAAAGAATGATACTTCTACCGTTGTTTGGTAGCCCTTCGGTAGAAGCATTTGTAGAGGAGCAGTTTTAAAATAACCTGGAGGATATTTTGGAGCAGGGGTTTCGGGGACAACCTGTGCTGTGTACTAACAATATACACCTTAAGACTGCAGACAGTATTTTATAAACAATCTTTGATTCCACCTAGCTCAAGCGAATATAACAAGGAGACAGCATCTTGCAAGGATCGTTCCGAAAAAAAGTGGACAAAATTCTTAACAGGCTGAAGCACTGTACATTTGGTGAAAACATCCGGAAATTGGTTTGAACAATAGCTTGATGCTGTTCATAGCGCACGGCGAATCAGCTTTCACATAAAGAGCTCACTGTTTTGTTTCCCTTGAACAGCTAGATTCTTTCACAAAGACGGTACTTCAAATTTGGGAGCATAATTATGATTAGTGTGGCAGTCGGAGCTTTGAATAAAATACATAATATGGATTGTAGGATTGCAGGATCGTCATAAAGATACCCCGATCTGGTATCATGAACAGACACTGTTTTCAAGAACTGGATTGTCCCGCATATTTTGTAACCGAAATAAAATGCCTGGATACATTTGTTCAATTCATGTATGGTAAAGAGAGCAAGATTGCTTCCTTTCAACATTATCATTTCATTGAGATTCCTATCAGTACATAACTAAGGTGGACGCAAAATGTTTGTCCTCCAAATTTGTTCCGAGAATTCTCTATTTTGCCGAAATCTGATATAAGTAGAAACTAGAGATTAACAACGCAACGTTTCCGAAGAAGTGACAACAATGCAAAGAAACTGGTAAGTGGACCTGAAGGTTGAATATCCTTTCACAACTCACAACCATATGTGTTGGAATACAAAAAAAATAAAGCTGGTATCGTTTTGCGTGTAGGGAAGAAAGGGTGGCTTGAGAACAAACTTTGCTGCAATCGTATTAGGACCGCAAGCTGATAGCATGGTAAGTGTAAAGTGGCCTGGTGAGGAAAAGTTACATCTGAAAACTGCAGTGTGTGAGCAGCCCCGAGAACACGCCGGATTATCTAGGCGGATGTAATTGTCAGATTTCCTGCTGGGACGCGGGTAATCAGAAGTGTTATGCTAGAAATAACTGAATAAAGACACACCGGTCTTAATATGAGGTGTGGCATGTACTCCATTATCTACAAATGATTTGTGTGATAAATACGCAAAAGTACGTATGGGGCACTGACTGGCCCATCGTTCATTACCTGAAAAGTCAACAAAAATGCGTATGGTGTGTGCAATTCCTATAAGACCAACTGCCTAATTTGTCTTCAGTTTTCATACTCGAATCAAGTTTACCCTTGCGCTGAATGCCTATCCAAGTTTGCGGTTAAATATGCGTAACAGGCTATGGGGATATGAAGCCCCATTTCACTCCTAGAAGGCTGAACACACCAAGGGCAAATCATCAGGCAAGTTCACCGTATTTGCTCGTGAGACATTATCCCAAAATTTTCCACAATTAACCTGCGATTTTCGCCCCTAGTTAGTTGCCCGTTTAAAAGTTGAACGATGACACACAATTTGACACATTTTGCTAAATGAGGTTCAGGCTTCCAGACGGCCAATTTATGTCTATCATTTGTTGTAAAATAGTCGCGACTTTGTGGAATTAGCGGTGCGTACGGTTGAGTTATCAAACCCAAAATTAAAATAATTATCGGAATTATAACCGATAAAATGAGTGGGTAGAGTTGAAATGTTGTTACGTAGAGATTCGATATTGCCAGGAAACACTTGTTGCTTGAAAAATTTGCTTCCTGCCACAGAGTCAATATTCTAAATTAATTCGTTGGAGAATATTTTTACATTTTTCATGTCTTTTGAGTAGGATAGGCAGAAATATTTTCAAAAATCCACGGGCATTTTTATACACCCGAAGCGTTTGGAGACTATTTAGGGGTCTGCTTGATAGTATATGCGTATTTATACTAAATAGGACTGATAAGAGACCACCTGGCGTTTAAAAATTAAACGTTGAGTACAAAAGAGTGTTTTGAGAATTATCCGGTTGCTGCAAGACGTTGAACGTCTGATAAAGGATCAAATCAGTGTTGTCCAGAAAAACTGACAGTCAAATAAGTACTTCGGCCTGAATTCAATGGAATCTATTTGGATGACATCAATGCTTTCGACAAACGTTTGTCAGTCCTCTTTTTTCACAGCTATGCAACTTACCGGGAGTTTGGCTTTTTCATTAGTGTTTTCATCCGTTCCTCGCAAAATTATGGAAGCAGGCTGGCGAGCGATTGATTGATTTACTTATATCTGCCCACAGTACACAATGCTGCACTTGGTCAGACCCAGTAAGCCTGGTCAACGAATGCATAAGATGCACTCATTGGACAGTATATTGCACGGACACACTAGCATATCAACCTGAGGCGCTACATTCCACCTGACAATCATTCCTGCCATAACATTAGGCTGACCACTTTCTATGGATCTAATTACGCAAAACTAGCACCTGCTTCACATCAGACGGTAAACCAACGCTATCTCTGCTGTTAAACAAGACGTATACTGTATTCATCTATTCCTCTCATTCATGTACACTGATAGCCGTCTTCTGGATAACTCTGGCGTTTTTTCCACATTCAGGTTGCTACCGGCTGCGCTGCGGTCCAGACCACTCTGCACATCAGAGTTTGATATTTTTGCACCCGGCGGAAATACTTTTCCGGTTAATCAGAACGCTACAAAGTAGTTTACTGTTTAACCTAATTGTGCATAAATAGACTCTAAGGACGTAGGATTTCGCAGGGCATTCTTCGGGCCTATCCTCAGCAAATAGGGCGTTTTGGAGATGTTTTCATTTATTCGTTGACGTTTTATCTCCACGGAACGGCAGAGCTGGCGGACCTAATTGCAGTCAGTGGGTGTAAGGCGCTCGACCTTCCGAGTTGAGTGGTTTGGTTGAAATTTAGGCACACGGTTGAATAGTCCATATTGTTTTAAGGAACCGTTACGGGTGACTTCATCCAAAAGTAACACACAACTCATTGTCTAAAAACTTTTCGATAGCTCAGGACTGGTTGAGTCTCCAGTCAAAATCAAATTTGTGTGTTGGTAGGTCCGTAAAAATGGAGCCAGCGTAATGTTACTGCTGAAATGATTGTCAGGGGGAATGTAGCGGCTCACATTGGCATCCTATTACACTGGTGAATTGATTTGGAGATCAGCCCTTCCAACGCAGTTCCCCAGATGTTTCCCACTGCAACACTACTGTGTTCGCAAAATGCACTGTGCAATGAATGCATCTTATGTATTCGTTGACCAAACTAACTGGGTTTAACCAAATGCAGCATTGTGTAGTGTGGGCAGATGTATGTAAATATAACATTTTCGCATCAAATAAGATACCATAGTTTTTCGGGAAACCGGTGATGTAATTTCGTGAGGACTGCCCCCGGAATCTTGACCTCCTTTTTCCCAGTCTCTTGGAGTCTTCCACGTGTGACTGTACTTATGTGACTATATGGGGCACTCTGCTGGCAACCAATGTTTTGTGAATTCTGATGGTGTTGGTTCAAACATTCCAGGCACCGCTGTTCTCCCCCGCTTGCATGTAGGTAAAACAAAACCGTAACTGGTTTTTTAAGCTGTTACTGCGTATAAACTGTCACTGAATACAACGGGCAAAATCATTTATAGCTTGTGAAAATAGTGAATCAGATTCAGCCTTCGATTTGTCATAATCTTTCTACAGACTGTCCAACGTACTGTTTTACAACACGTTATTCAAGATAAGTTTGAGTTCGATACTTCCCTTGATGCCGATTCATACCATAGAATAGTGCCGTCATGCGTAAATAGCAGTCGAGGTTTTAAGATTGAATGGACCATACGGCTTGCGAATAGCGTTCATTATTTATTCATGTGGAAGCTTTTTATCATCCAGATTTGCGAGTTGCAACAATTGATCAGGGATTGTGCGCGCGTTTTGCCGATAACACAGCCATCTTATAATTATAACACTCTCTAAGCATATATGTGTTGCTATTCGTTTGACTGAGTTAGTGTAGGGATATCTATATATCTTCCGAAAGATGCCAATCGTATTTTGAAAACCGCATTTTTCCCTCTGTCCAAGAGGTCACCGATGGTCTAAAAGTATGCTTGATCTCTTGAGTGTTCACGTTTTGAGAAGCTGGCAATTTTTTGCCGTTGAAGTATTGGCATATAATGAATTTCGGGCTTTGCACGATCTCGACGATACATAATCTTGCCTGAGAGAAGCTAATCGTTTGGTCGTTCCCGAATTGTTTCCTGAATCAGTCTTTTTGGTACCTCATTCCTTTAAGCGTTTGGTATTCCGTTTTGCAGCGTATAAATCTCGGTTGGTTGTTCTTTGTCCAGGACCACAATCATTGCTCGACGAAAGTTCATGCAGTCCCGTTTAATATGTCCGTTGTGGAAGCATCAGCGTTTTAATCATGAACAAAAATCCACTGCAACAAAACTCCTCCAACTCCTCCATGAACATTTCGGAGACCATCTAGCAATGACATGGTTTCACTTAGTGTAGAATAGGGCGCTTGTCAAGTTTTGCACATTTTTCCATTTCGTTTGCGCAAGAGGAACGGTAAAGATGTTTCACGAGATTTGTTCCTCCGTACAGGTATGCGTACCGAAATCAGGGACTCATTTTTAATGGTGGGATAAATATTCGAAAAGTCCGGGAACACGAACGGTTGTCTGTTTGTAAGCAGGCGTTTTGCGTTGTAGCAGGCCTGCAAAATTCAGGGCTGTATATTGCATTTTTGTGCTCGAAGTCGCAGGTTGATTCTCTCACGAGATCACGCAATTCAAAGCGACAAAACTGTGATGCGTACTTGGAGCTTGTGTGCGCGTGTTCAAACAAAAAAACATTCCCCGCAAAGTAGGACAAATTAAAGCATAGTTTCTTTGTGCACTTTCGGGTAATAATTTGTTCCCAGCAGTTGATTACGAAATCCGCCAATTCTTTGGCTGCAATCACCAACAGTTTCTTTGCTTCCGGCTTTTGTGAATATTGGTGTGGTGACAAGGCATGTTCTCTCTTTTTGTTTCAGAGTGATTTATGTCCCCTAAAACTGGCTACCAGACCCAAGACATCAAAACCCGATAAAAGTATATGGTTCTCGGAGGGGCAACTGCGGTTCTCAATGTAACATTACGGCTGTACAATAGTCTGCCTTGGCTGTTTGCTGTAAAGCGTTGATGGGAGTCTAAAGGAACTTAAGGCTGTCTAAGTTATCATACGTCTGTATTTCGCACCATATCTGATTACAATACTAGCGTTATAAAGGAACGTCCCAAAACCCATTGTCGCTATGGAAATGGAAAGTGTTTGTCTGCGTGAAGTTTCTTCCAACTTGATCCCACTTTAAGAAAACCAACATGTTTCGGGATAAAACTGGACCAATTTACTACCAGAGATAAGAAGTACACTTCATGTTCCGCTAACCTAAGGCCAAAAGCGCTGACTTGCACAACAGTTTGTCTTTTTAACGAGATACTCATCTGAATCCCTACCGAGTCTCTCCCCGGAGAGCTTCAGCAAAATTATGTGCAATGTCCCATGAAGAAAATAAATGTTCAACTTTATGATCAACGCTGACGCGCCACGCCGGGATACCCACGTTCTTCCCCTGATAAAGATATTTGAATTCTTCGGATACTGGTATATTGTAAATGGACACAACATAAAATTCGACAGATGTGTGATTTAAACGGAGGTAAGCCCTGAGAATCTCGAGCAAGTTTTGTTTGCACTCGGATACCATGGTTCCATTTTTTGCGGTTAGCGCTTCTGAAGTAGCCGCACCACACTTATCCTGCATATAAAGTCATCAGACTTGAAGACAAACAGAGAAGTCGTGCTATCGATGAGTTTAAGTAATGAATTAGAACCCAGTCCAATGATTTTTGCTTTGATGTGAAGCAAACAAAATGGCTACTCCGAGATAGAAGGGGGACATTATAAAACAGAATAGCATGACCAAAATTTTGATGCAGGTCTTGGATATGACTGTTCTATTATGTCGTTGTGGAGGATTTTTGAAGGAGTACACTACTTACTCCGCGTGGGCGTCTTCGTTTGCAAGAACATCTATATGACAAACATTAACAGACTTATTTCAAATAATTCAAACTTCCAGAAACTTTGCGCCACGATATTTTTGCCCCCTTAGGACCAAACAAATCGAGGCGAATCTACTGCCGTTAGATGGAGGTGAATATTTTATGAGTGAGAGAGGATTTGGAGTTGGTAGAAATAGTCATATTCACTGTCAGAACCATTTTTAAAACTCCAAATTTTGGAATAAATACTAGCTTCTTACTTGTTTCCATGTATATCAGTGCAATTTCCTTTCGATCATCTTATAGCTTTTCTGAATATGCTCCAAACTGACATCTTGCTTATCGATCCAGCAGTATGCTTGAAAGTATGCTTTGAAAGTATGCCACAATGTCTAAATCTGCAGCTGGAATGTCAGATCTGTGCTTCCAGGATAACATCTATCATTTATGTCTGCAGTGATATTTTCATTCTGATCCGCCAGTTGTATGAAATGCATGCGTTTGCACCTTGATAGATTTATACTAAGGTGATCAAGGCTGTTGCACATGCAACTTTTGAAAAAAATATTTACTGTTGCCGTGGTTGAATCAATTGTTTATACATCTGGAGCTCCAGTCTGTCCTACTTTATGGATCAGAGACATGGCCGCTGATTGCGAAAAATCTTCGGAGCCAGTTTGCTTGACCACCGGCACCTTCGAAGATTTTCGCGCGTCAGGTGAGAACATTAAGTGATTAATTCAGAGACAGGCCAGATGGTCTTCGACAGAGTCCACTGTCCATCGATATTTAATCTTGTCACACTCCACACGCTACACTTGTTGGGCCAGGTTGGCCATCGCCTTCAACGAGTGGCCTTAATTCGTTTGTTCTCTACGGTGAACGAAGCTGAGGCAGCTGGAACAAGCTTTGTGAGCTGAAACGCTGACCTTAACTAAACACCTGTAGTTACGGCATGTCACACTCCCGTTTTATCAAACAATCGTGCACAAACAGCTGGAGATAACAGAGATTGGGGACAGTTACTTGGTCTGGGCGTTGACATGCTATTTAATTTCTTATTTTGGGTTTCTGAAGAAGAACAAATAAGCATCGGTGTGGTTTGTCAGAATGTCATAGCAATACGTTACTTTATTCCGTATGATGACATAATCCAGTCCAGCTGATCTGCCAGTTCCTGTGCTACCCATACTTTTCGATGATTGGAATTTGAGGTCCACAATGGACCAAGCATTCAGGTCGTCATGTAGATTTTGTTTGTTGCATTCCTACAATATATCGATGTAGTATAGAACGCCAGCTTCTTTTTCTTCATGGATGAAATTTTGATCTGAAACCTTTCTGCTGCTACTAATCAGAAGAGACGCAAGCCCAACACGAACTGACAAAAGTGATTTCCGTTTTTTTTATACAAATAATCACGTGTTCCAACTGCGTTAAATACAGACGTACTGTGCACAGAGGAGTCAAAATACGATGGTGGGTAAATCTGTTACTGTAACCGCGTGCAGCTACTCGGAAAAGTATGTTGACTGTTGATTCAGGTGTTAAATGAAGGAAGGCGAGATTAGACAGGTCATAAGTGGTCGGAGAGTCATCAACCTAAAGAGACGGAACACAATACCAGCTATAATTGTTCTCTATTTTCTAACGACCCTCCTGGAGGCATTTTTGACTGTGTCACAGGAATGTAGTTAACTCTCTACATAACGTTTTTGGGTTCGCCGTTCGCCATCAGTATGAATGCCGCTGTAATTCTCCTGCTCTCCTTATAAAATATCATTACTTCATTGAAACTTTCTTCTTCGACAACCAGTGTGCTAGACCATGGTGTTAACACCACTCAGCCAGCGCGTGTCATATGCATTAGTTTTGTGAGGTGTCAATAGGCGGAAATACGTGCATTATAAGCAACGTGGCTAGCTTGTCTAATACAGCTGGATGCAATGTGGTAATTTTCTAAGTCGAATTAAAGGTTGGAGCTGAATATCAGAGTTTCACAGTCGGGCTGCCCCACGGAGTCTTGTAACCCGCTGGGAAATCATGCTGGCTAACGAACATTTGTCAAATCTGATTCGAGTTGTTCTCTATGAGAGTTTTATTTCGATGAGAGTTATTGTCACTGCGATGGCTAAGTTGTAGACGTTAATTGTTTGGCTTCCCGTGACACGTAATCAATTAGTGGCTCACCTTCCCAATTCCGCTTGGATACATCTTACCTGGTGCGCTGTTTGCTCGTTTTACATTAGGTCCGCCTTTTCAAGCGAACATCCGGTTGCCAGTAAATGTTGACAGTCCTTCGTAATTTGATGTGAGTTACGAAATGGGGCTAGTTGTTACTGCCATAGACCAGTGGAATTTGTTTGACTGGAGATCGAACGAAATCATTGCCTCCCTTTTTAACCTAGTTGCGCGGAAGTTCACTGTGAATTACGTTGCAAACTTGTGTTTCTTTCGAACAATACGACTTTTGTGTGATGGATCCTTTTCGTCGTAACTTTTCTTCCCTGTGGAAGCTCTCTGGGTCTCATTGTTGAGCCTAATCAAACTTCAGCCAATGCGCATTAGCGTTGGTTGCTTAAAACGTATCAAATCCTCACCGTGCTCTTTGATTATTCACCTCCGTTTGATTAGGTGTATCAAAAAAACTAACGCACAACGGATTGTAGCTTTTCCTTACACTCACCAAACACCAGCGATTTAAGCTATAAAGCTGGGAACGCCAGTGTCAGTCAACAACAAGAAGGTCAATGTGAATGAAGATTAGTGTGTAGGCCAAAACCCGACAATCTCTGACAGACTGCACAAAAGAAAGATGTTTTAATCGACTGCTTAATGTTGAATTTTCCGCCCACAGAAAAATCAATCAGAACGGTTCAAACTGAGTTACGTGTTCTACTCCCCATAAAGTAAGGTTGGAGTTAAAATTAGTAAAAGCTGCAAACATAATAGTATTAATATAGTAAAGATACAACTTGTTATTTTAAGATTAATTTCGATGAGGTATGAAAGCTTTAGCTTTAAATACGTAACGTCTTCGGATAATCACCTGACTGTTGGTTATAAACTTTTTATGCAAATAGCTATCGATTCTGGCATGGATAAAAAACAAATCACAGGTTTGGGGAGGGCTCATGGAGCTTAATTGAAGCTGTTGAGCAATGGTAGCTTGCCCGGTCCATCTTCACCAACTCAATGTATCACAGTTTGTAGGAATCCTCTAGCTGCGTGGATCAATCAGTAGAACATCATTCTAGACTGATAACAAGGAGGCCACATGTTTGCCGGTACTACCCGTAAGGTATGTGAACCTATCGTTGGCCTATCCTCTTTTCCGTCTCTCCAGGTGCTAGGCTTAAGCTCCTGTTTTATTTTTCTTCGGTTGGCTTGTGAGTAACTAGTGGATCTCATGATCCAAAGAAAACATTGTTTATTCGTCATTTTCTGCATCGAATGGCCTTTTTTACCTATCTCATAAACACACCTGCGAGAAGCTGCACTTCCCATTAGAACACCGTTCGTTTTTTTGTAGCACCTGTCTTTTGAAGGAAACCGGACGTTGGTCGTAAGACAGCTGCAAAGCTCCGCACAGAAACACTTCTTTGGGGCCTGATAAAGTCTGCTAATTGTGAAGCGGCAGAAAGAGCTCTTTTTCACCAGACCTCTGTATCTAGCGATGTGAAAAACATAATGAAAGGACAAAGGCATTCCAGGAACCAATAGGAAGGACAGGTTTGTCAACACAACTTTGTCTTCGCTATCAAGCAGCATGTTTGTTTTGGTACTATGTTCTGAGTGCATTACGGATAGCACAATTCTTTTTTCCTCGACGTTTCTTCTGATAACTGCCTGAGGGTCGGTTGCAGTAATCAAGAGGTAATCAGTGCCCTGAGGCAGGGTTTTCAAGTGAGGACGATGTGTACCCTGGCAATGAGCAGCTCAAGGGAGGAGGAGTGCAGGGGGGAGGAATTTTGGTGGTGGAGATTTGTTTTCTACCCTAGACATTTTTGGAATTAGTGGCACGTTATTTCGCCTATCAAGATTTTGCTTTGGGCCATCATGCACACACCATCCAAAAAGCCGTAAAATTATCATCCCATGTGACATCATTTTCATTCATTTTCGTTTATGTGTATTTATCTGTGGCTCATGGTTCTTGAGTATGTGCAATTAATCTGGAACGTCCTAACACCTTTTATCGGTCCGAACTTGTGTTTTTATCAAACCGAACGCGTTCTACGGTGAGCGAACTTATTCTATTCAGTTTCACTGTTCTTCATCATAGTGGCAAAGCAGCAGGAAGCTTTGTAATGCATTGACGATGCAGCATCTCTCGCCAGTGACAGGCGTCTTTTGGGCGACTTATTCTTAACGATGGTCTACCGCCGACTACTTTTAATGAACTACCTTGCTGATCGCTAAGCTGTTATTAATCTGGAACAAAATTTTTATATCTTATTTTGGTGAGTCCGTTAATCAGTATATCAGTGCTTTGCTAACTCGCTGCGTGTGTCTTTGCATTCTAAACCACCTGCGTTTACATTTCTTTGTTTAGTGTTAGTGATTGTGAGTTTATTGGACTAGTTACCCGAATCATCTTTAGCATCATCCTTATCACTATAATTTGCAGAGATGATGCATGCCTTTGAACAATCGGCTAAGGCTCGACAACTGCCGATAAAAAGAAGTGGTCGGAAATCACGTAATTTTTAGGAAATAAAACTGGAAAAAGGAGCCTTCCATTCTAGAACGGTACATTTGTTGATAGAGTTAGGCCGTTGACTTAGACTTACTACCACATCAAACTTTGTTTCAGACGTCGATAATAGTTTTCACCCGACCCCTATCCCGATACACGTCATCGGCCACTTAAACTAAATTGTGAGTTCAGAGCTTTCATTCTTCATGACCGTGCCAATGGTTAACAAACACTTTTTCAGTTGGCTTAGCAAACAGCTCTCGGTGTGACAGCTCTTCCATCAATAGGTGAAAACTGCTATTTCAGCAGATCGATTATTGAATGTATGTTGAGTCAAATTTCAAGTGTGTTTTTACTTACCATTTCATTTTTGACTGGATCAGTCGATTTGACAGACTCCATCTGGTAAAGGCTACGATTTTTATTGTAAACCTGTTTGTTAACACGCTGTTTACAAACTAAAAGGAACGACAACGGACACTATAAATCCTCCTGTGTTTGACAACCTGACATCTCTTCGATGTCAGCACTGATGTGCAGCAAACGTTAGGTTCGCATTTCTTATCCTGTCGACCAATTTATGCCGCAATACTTCCCAAACAGGTAACCTTGTCAAAAGCCTTGTGCAAAGCGCTCGCCAAATAGCCGGGTTATTACAGAAGCACTTCCTCTACATGACGCACCTCATATGTGCAAGTCCACATTCCATTTTCTTAAAAAATTACCCCATTGTCTGCATTTGAAAGCGGCAAAAACTGAACTGACGCTTCAGCATCTGGGCATAGGACATTTCAGCTGGATGAAGGAATACGCAACCGAGTTTCATACCCGAATAACAGTGAAAGGAAGAAGGCCTTTGATGAAGAGTTGCTCATTAGAGAGCACACCAACTTAACCGTTACAGACTATTGGACAGGGGAGCAAAACCCTCATATGCATCTTGTTTACAAAACTGAATATCCATCTTCTCCTTGAACGCGTTTCCTGAACTTTCTTGGATATTCATTGACTGTTATTCAAATGCAAGCAAATGTTACAAAGTGACTCCACAAATTCCGTAATAGATCTCACTTTTCAAGAGACGCGAAGCGAATTTACGAGGAGACATTCTACTCGCATGCCTCATCAGTAGTATCCACCGTTACAACAGCAGACCCACTGACGAGGTAAGGTTGATCGCGTGAGACAGTTTGGACTGGCCACATGACCACTTCCAAATAAGTCTGTTAACTTATTCTATGGAACATCCCGTAGGTTGCCTGTATCGATCAAAAGCCGCGGCTTGGAAATACCAGAAGCAGTCAAAATACTAGCACGTGATCCGGCACGAAGTCGCAGAAAACTGCTTGCGAGAAGTCTGTAGTTGCTTTGCTTATGCTTAAGACACTTCCAGAATCACTCGTTAAGAAGACTCTTAGAACATTCTCCGCCTACCTGCGTTAGGTCGCAAAGAATGCCTTCAGGGAAGACCTCAACTTCCAGCCTTTTATGTGGATTGTTAGTTCAAGCTCCTTGGTTAGTATATCGGTTAGTCTATCCCTCACACCCTATACACCACTGCTCCTTTCAAAAAGTCAAATACCTGAGGTGCAATATCCATGGCTTGGGAAATGGTTTAAACCATCATTCTTCATCATCTTTCACTTTGTCAGTTTCGTTTAAAGAAAATAGCAATTCCAACTCAGCGATCCCACACACCCTCAGTTTTACTGGCACCCAGCAAGATAAGGTTTTCTTCCTAGGATTGGAGACTTTGCTTCGATTTATACCAGTGCCTCTACATTAGTCCTGATTACTTACTGGCATGTAAACATTGCGCAACGTTATGGTTTGGCTAGTTGAAAACAGTTCCTTCCTTGAAAACGTTCCTTCCTCTCATCACTGTTTTTTTGCACACTCCGGGAGTTTCTTCGTTCTAATCAGACCTTCAATCATATATCTCCTCGTTCTTTATCTGTACTTTCTAAAAGCTTTTGGCTTGTCACTAGAGGTGAAATTTTATACTATTAGAGACTCTAGGAAATTAAAGGCTTCGTATTTCCAATCTGCAAGTATTCCTTCTCCCCCAAATTGTGTTCTGTAAGTCCCAGACCTGGTATTGGTTTCATTTTTTGGATACAACTCTCCTTACCTATCCTTTACTTGACGAAAAGCTGCCTGAACAGTAATACGAAAAGCCTTCCATTATCTCCCTGCCTGATCACTATCTGCACCCAGATGCTTCACACAGCTAGTTGCTTTCGTCCAACTCCCACAGTATTCGAGTTGCCTTACTAGCCTTTGCTTCCCCAGTCACCCAAATCTAGTTTCTGTCTGAAAGCAATTATTTGTTTCCACTGCGTCCTTAAACTAGTGTCATCAGAATTCTGTCCCATTCCTTCGGTCTTCAAATTTTCAGTACCCTGGTAAACAATCAGTTCTTCAGGCCTTCACCACATTTTACGGTTGCGGTTTGTTTAGTGTTGTAATTTTCAGTGTATTTCACTGCTTTCTTCTGTTTTTATTCAACGTCAGAAAGAAAACGTCTTCCCAATTCTCGAAATACCGCGACAGATGATAAAATATGGGGGAAAAATTCTTGGGTTCAATTCGGTCTGCATCTTATAGTTTGGATAAACTTCATGGCTACTCCCACAGAATAGTTACATGCACGAAATTTCCAGTCTACTCAGCAAACTGGCATCAACCGTTGCCTCACTATATGAGATTTTCAGATCTCAGATAATTTAACGTCAGGCTGTAAGGATGATGGTCTCTGAATTCATCGAAATGTTATCGCAGCATTATTGTTGTTGTCAAAGGGTGAAAGCGCCTCGAGATCGCAAACATTACAGAATTATAAGATGACGCCTCTGACCTGTAGCCAACACCAAGATTCGCGCTCTCATGACAGAACAATTCCGCTTTGCAGGTTGGTCTACTCCATCAGTTCCGGATGACATGCCAATGACTGTCAAGGATAGTGAGAATAACTTCCACTCTAACCATACCACAAAGTTTGAAATCTTTTTAAATCACTCACCGGCCACTGCTTCCTCGCTGTAGTCGTTCACAATCGAAGTTTCCGAATTCAAATGATCTAACCCTGCATGTTTTTTCATGACTTTTTGAATGTACCTCAGTACGATTATATCTGTACGAGGGTTTGAGCCCACAACATTGCCATACTCCGGGATATTTAAAGGATAGGCTCTGCACCTCTTTTGCCCCTGATGTTGCTGTGCTCTCCCGAGTAAGCTAATATGTGCACAAAACTGTAACCCGTAGACAGGTTTGACAGTATGCACACGAATGAAAGCTCCGAGCAAATAAACTTCCCCATCCAGTGAGCACTGTTGAGGAAACGACCGATATAAACAAATCCGGTTTGAAGGACTACGTTTTCCAGTGGGTGACCGACATTAGAAATGTTCAAGCATTTGTAGTATTGTAAGCATAGTTGTGCAGCGTGCAGAGATGCTTGCCCGTTACATGCAATATTACGATTTTTCTAGGGCTGCTGTGTCCGTGGTCAGTGGTGTGATGAGTAGATTTATGAACTTTACTCGTAGAATCTGACAGCATACTCAATAGTACAGTCGATTAAATCAATTCCCGATATACTCGGTTGTTCTCGAATACATTCCAATATTCCAATATATTCCAAGGAAGGGCAATGTAGGGCACGAGGGTTTGGTCTTTCAGAAGGTAATTGAAGAGTGACTAGCCCTTCTTCCGGATTGTACAACGCTACCCAAAGTATTCACGTTTTTCGATGGAGGATTAGTAGTAGTGCAGGTGTGAAAATGGTTAGCATCTGTGACATGCAAAGAGACAAACCGTGCTTCCAGTTCAAATTATGCTATGATTATGTCAACTGTGTGGCCTTTCAGGTTTACTGTCCCTAAAGGCATCCAGAAGAACTCATTTTTCTCACTTTACAGGGCTACATTCTCCTACCTGAGGTTTTCTAATGTGTAAAGCCACTGCCGTGTCATCACCTTTAGCAGTCTTTTTTCGGAGGGTTAAAAAGCCAGATTAGACTATTTTTCGTGTGAGTCCAGGATTTAACCTTAATCTTTGGACTTCACAGTGGTGGGGTTCTCTTAAGCACTTGCCAGTTTAACGAAACCGTCTTAATAGAGTCTCTTATATCCGGCAGAAATGCTGTGTTGACCTTTAATGTGTTACTGTAATCTGCCTCGGACTTTGTAGTCTTTACTAGTGCTACGTCAGGGCCATTGGCGTCTGTATACTCGCCCACATATCACCGAACCTCGTGTGTGTGCACGATGGATGAGCAATATCGCCGAACATTATATGTCCCAAATGTAGTTCAGGTCCAATCCAGATGAGACCGTAATTCTTTCTTCATTTCAACTTTTGTAGGTTTGGAAGTAGAGATCCTTGGGGGTCTTCATTACCCTCACAATGCAATTCACAAGGAGGGGGTGGGCATCACTTGAGAAATTGCCTTTGGAATACTACTCATCGCGAATTAGCGTTTCGTTTGGGTCGACTCCTGGTAGATCCCAGAATGAGCTATTTCATGACAACAATATTCACAATCTTCACCTTTCCCGAAAATTCGAAGCGGCAGATAAGTTTACTTTCGATAGTTTGCGTGCAGATATTTCGGTCCCCAAAGTTTTTAACGATACAGGATGGTATATTTTTATCAGAAGAACTCTGCACAGCACGTAACACAAAGGTAAGGAGAGCAAAAGCGGTCTAAGGTAGTGAGGCATATTATGTGACTGACACGAAATTACGCGATTCGCTCGAACTGGCTGGATGCTTTCCACCAGACAGATCACGATCAATCGGAGGTGGGATACGGCGTACTTTCTTGTCACGAGTTTTCGGCTGAAATCTAATTATTATTCCCCTGTTTTGGCCGGCTCCAAGCTCCTTGCTTCCCTTTTTTCATCCGGTAAGATCATATCTTCCAGACATTCACGTTCCTGGCTTCCAGAGAAAGAAATACGTGAGAAATTTAGACGGACACTATTGCATGGTGTAGCCGGTGTGGAAATCACGGCATAAAATACCATATTACTCCTATCAGTCCGATGGAAGACTTAACTGGGATTTATACCGAGACTAGTGATGCTATTCACAAGAAAACCTCGAGTTGTATTTCGGAGACTGAATCAAATTTAATCCACTTGCTGGTCACAGTTTACGATTGATGTGGCGTTTATATATATATTTCTTATCCATTTGTTCGCTCTTTTGCTTTGTTTTTAATTTTAGGTAAAAGTTCCACACCTAAACCTGCTCAGTAGCTTTTCGTATGCTCGCTTTACATTTCTCGAAAAATATTTTTGTTTATTTTATTATTTTTATTTTTATTACAGACAACGTACTTCCCAAAAACTGATGAAATCATTATTTAAGAAATGGGGTATTTTCACACAAAGCTACTGATAGCATTATTTTCATCAATCTGTCGTGTGGTTCCTACGTCGTTGCAATTTGTGATCCGTCCTGCAATTGCAGTGATAAAAGACGGTAGGGCACTTGAAAAAATGGAATATCACTTATAGTGGTTTTTCAGAGGATTTTCAAACTTTTGAATGGCCACATAATGAGAGTGAAGGAAAGTCGGAGACCGGTCATAAAAAATCCAAAGCGAGACTGGCGATGCTCTCACTCACGTACATTTCACTTTCAGAAAATCAACCAATACGTCTCTAAGAATGCGAAAAAACAATGCTGTGGGGCTTGCCTCTTAAGTGAATCGGCAGCGATCGACAGACATTACACTTCTGTCCAGACAATTTCACCCGCGTGTATGCTCAAACGTTCTGCTTTACAAAATGGACTTCGGGAAAATATAAATACTAGAAACAGTGAATTTATCGGGCACGTTACTAGCGAATGGTTCACTAACGACGTAGTTCCTCAGTCCAATTGTTTGCCTAAACCAGAAAAAAGTTAAAAGTGTGTTTCGGATCCGTTACTTTAATTAGTTATACCAGCAACAACCTTTACAGCGATTATCGTACATGCACGCTCTAAGTAAAACAGGAAACCGCAAGTGTGCACGAACTTTAGTTGTCGTTTCCATCTTTCAGCCATTAATCAACAATTCCGTAGACGCCTCAATTTTTTCACATTTATTTTGCCGTTCCAAAATGTAACAGTCAGTTGGTGGGAAGCATGGTTTAGGTCAGGCAACTTGGTGACATTTCTAGCCTAACCTAGCGAACAGTTGGATTATTTCTCACAACTGCCTCGCACCAACAATACATTTGTTAGCAGAACACTGACTTTCAGTATGCCTACTAATAGGGTCTGCACGTTTGGGCTGTGGACCAGGGGGCATACACATATACGCACAGTTCAGTCAAGAAGGTTGCATTCCAAGCACCTTACAACAAATTTAACGTAAAGTTCATGGTTATTTCATTATCCATTTTGATCTGTCACTTCACATGGTGCTGAACCCTGGAACCTCAAATAGAGTCATGTTAGCCCGACTGATTGATCAACTGGGTTGCGTCGGGGTTGTTACTCTTAAAAATGTGAACTTCTTGACGGAAGGATTAGTCTTTCCGTTGGAAATGGGAGCCTCCTGATACTCTGGCACTGGTTGTGGGGTGTGATTGCTCACACGCTTTGACTTGGATAACCTGGTGCTTCACTAGGTGAACAGCTGCTGAATACAGGTTAACGTTTTCATAAAAGAAACTGCTCACATGGTTGCTGAAAACTCTTTGTCAGCCCACGACCGGTTTCGCCGTTCTTGGGGCTCATCAGTTAGGCGTAGTGCCCGAGTTTCTGTCAATTCGGTGTTTTACTTGAACAAATATACTCATTTACAAATCACTTTGGTTTTCACTGGAGACTAGACTGATTAACATTGGTTACGCCTCTATTGGCAGATTTTGTGATTTTATGATCCTTATCCAAGGATCAAGTTCAAACCTCACAACATAGTCTTTGTTGAATATGCATCCCATGGGTTTCAGCTAACAACGTAAAGCATGCTGAGCTGAGCGGAAATCGTGTCACCCTGACCTACAAAACCCGAAAATCCGAGACTTTTTTGAGGATGTTCATGTTCCATGGCCAGTAAGAACGTGGGTCCATTAGGTTTCAGTGTATCGTAGCTCGTTTAGATATATTTTCTTAGCATGATTTTTCCTGTACATTTTTGTCTGTTTAAAAATGCAAGCTGAGTTAGTGATGGCGTGATTTATATAAGTTTGGTAGTGATAGACGAAAACTACATGGTAGACGAACTCCAAATATAATGAGAGCGGATTTCATGAGTTGCTTGGGCTCCACCAACATGGGGGTGGAAGAATTCTGGTTTCCGACGAATAAACGTATTACAATATGAAGCGTGTGTTTGCCTCCGAATAGTTTGATAGATTTAGCGCGAACAGTGAGCCACACAGAGACAGGCTCAACTGGAAATGTGCGACCATTGATAGGATCCTAACAGCTCTTTCTAGCATGCTTTGGATAAGTTCAGTTTTACCTTTCACATGTTCCCTGAGAACAGCAAACCACAATTCATGCAGAGTACTGAAGGCACGGAAATCTCTCGCTAACAAATGTATTTTACATGGACTATGAGCAGATCGATCGAGAGTTTTGCCCCTATAAGACAACAACAAAATTTTGGTGATATAGTGTCTACATTTTCATTGTTCCCCTGAAACATCTAAGATCTCATCCAATTTCGTGGAATGAAGGGAAGCGAGGGGCCATCCAGTGCGCTTAGTTGGTTATCACAAACAGACATGTTGTGCGTTACATGGATACTTTACTTAAATATCCATCGACATTCTACGCACCACACCTAATTCAGATGCCCAATTTAGGTAGCCATGTCCAATTAGCTAGCACTTTTAAAATGTTCCAAAAGTTACTACTTAACTGAAAAGACCATGTTGCATACTGAATTCCACTGTCCTAACTGAGAAGGATAGGTGTTTCTAGTGCCGTTCTCCGCATCCTACTCTATCCGTGACAGTTACCATCCGACGTCCAGTCCCATGATGTAAACTAGTGATATTATTTCAGTTACAAGGCAACTGATGGACACGGGAATTCCACTAAGCAAACGTCCCAGTAACTGTATTCACGGGCGTTTTTTTACAATATACATGACTGCAGTTCTTTGTGGACTTTTGTTTTCACGAAGACGTTGTGCACCTCCTATCGGCTGTGCAGTATCCAGTGTTGAAATGGGTGAAAAGTCTGGTAGCACAGTTGACAAAGCAAGGCCGAACCAAGAATCCGCAAAGGCGTTAAGTAGGTTGATCCATTCCACAACACACTGGGAGTTTGATGCAGATGTCACAACTGGGCAAGCATTCCAAACAAAGATGCACGTTTATCCTATTATCCCAAAAGTAAGAAGGATGAATGGCTACAGAAACTCAGCGGAAGCAGATAAGTGCGTTATTGGTACCAACGGATTCGGACCTCATGAAAAAAACTTCCTTCTGGTTAATTTGGAACCAATCCACAGCGGGGTATTATTGGCCTAAACAATTCTGCATCACGGTTTAGCATGCGCTTCAGACATACAAAGCGGAAAGACAGGTTTCGAAACATGACCTCATGCTTGCGGATGAGCCAATTTATGTAGCAAACAGATTGGTTTGCCTGGGTAGCTGCATCAGTCTCGTTGGTCTAGCCAACGACGATGTTTCGATCAAGATTAGAAAGGTCAGGGCAGCTCTCGTGAACCTGCATCACCTGTGGCGTACGCTTATGTATCAAGGGTCGAGTTCACAATACTGCAGTGCACTCCATATTATTGCGCAGGTCAGAAACCCAGCCTGTGCGCCCTGAGGACGGGAAAACTCTTTCAGCGTTTGACTATTGATATCTTTGGAGCGTTGCTGGAGTCCGGCAAAGAATACGAGGTTACTAATACTGAAGCAAGTCGAATGTTTTTCGGATGTATTACCTCATTCTCGCTGGATGACCTGATCACACTCTGTAGGTTTTTATGTCTCCGTAGTCTTATGTAGCTTATTGGACAGTTTTATCAGTAGCATTTTATCTGGCAAGCAGGTCGTGTGAAGTTCTGGAAACAAGCCAAACATACCCAGTTGGGAAGAAGCATGGGAACTGTCCGCATTGGTGACATGTCCCTGTGTTTAATAGCTCCGGTCGTTTACCATTGCCTCATGCGACCACTAATTACGATTACCTCGTCAGGGTTATCTATTGTGTGTCGGCTCCCCAAACAATATACGACTTGCTGTCACACAAATCAATGTATCGCCCTGAGCATGCATCGTTCAAATCAATGTTTTACCGCTGCATCTTTTTTAAACATATTTTACTGAGTTTAAAGCTTTTAGGTACACTAACTGAAGCTGGATTTATATCCTGAAAACATGATATAACTCGAAATAAAGGTATGAGATACCCTTGTTTTTGAAACCTCGGTTGTTCGAAGAAGAGTGTAAAGCTATTGCTGCGAATTGCCTAAGTGTAATTTTCTGGTTGTCAGGATTAAAAGTTGTTTGACGCAGTGCACACACACACCTGAGTTTTTGTATCCATACCGCCTTGACGTTTTGTTGACCTGTGCTTGGCTCGCAATGGTTACGCCTTCTTCTTCGACGCGGACATCTTGAGATTATTGCTGCCAGTCACATTATTTGGGCTGGAAGATTGTTGACTGCTACGACAGTAACAAATCACTGGCCGGATACAAACATTTCATTTTGAGCACTTTCTTGGGAAGCAAATGAGCATTGCTTATCTGGCATCGAGTAAACCACTCATGTCGCTCAAACTTATCAGTCTCATTAACAAAAGAAAACCCGACCACACCTTTCAATCTGCAGCCACTCAGGTTGATCGGTAACCTTAATACTAAGTGAAAACATGATAGCAACCGAAGACCCCACTGACACCCTGTATAACGCGGTTGTTGAGAGCTCTTCGGAGCACGTCATCATACTGGAGGTGAATTTGTTGATAAGGGACACGGGTGGAGGAAGGTCGTTTTCCCGGTTAAGGAGCTTAAATAAAACACTGGGTAGATTTTTGTACACGGATTTATCCCTAAGCAGACATGATAAAGTTGGTTAACATTACTGCCACTTTAATATCAAAAACTCAGTACGAAGTGACCAAATTTAGCTTTACAATTCCTCACCGTATATTTTGCGTAGCTTTTGCCAATAGAGGAAAAGACCTCACAAAACATTCGTTTGGTCCCGTTTTTCAAATACTAAAATTTTTTTCAGTTATGTTGAATAAGCACTGGGCCAATCACTTCTGTCAAGTTCAGCCCTTACGCCTGAATAGGGTCGCTGGCTTGTTGTCCAGTACTCGTTTTTCGCTACAATGTATTGGGAAGAAATGCAGAGACAAATGCGCGAAAACTCAGCAACTTTTCCATCCATATTGATTCCACAGACGTGCGGTGATTGGTGAATAAATTCTGGATGGGAAAGATCTTTTGTGGTTTCCAGATGACCGGTAAGCTCAAAAGTATTACTGATTAGTGTTCCGATATGTAAGTTCTTCCAGGAGTTGACCTTATATTTGAAGACAAATATAACATTGCTGAGAAATGTAAAAGATCAGTGTTGGGTGCTTATTACTTTTCAAAATAGTGGGCCTCGAATTGTTTCGGTCAACTCATTAAGTTAGCTTTTCCTCAGAAAATTTTGATTTGAGTGGTAAGTCCGAAAAACTGTGCTCAAATTTTTTTTGCGGTTATTTTTCTCATTTACGTGGAGCTCATTTTGCAGATGCTGGGGTATCAATTTGTTGCGAATTAAGCACCCCTTATACTTTATAATCATGGAAAAACCACTCTATGTGATATTACGTTATAATTGCGCACAGTCTAAATTGATCGGCTGTTCAGAACAACTTGAGAATAAATCGTCTTCCAGGTTCGCTTTGGTAGATTTCTGATAAATTATCTTTCGTAAGTAAGCCAGCAAATCCGCCGCTGCATACAGTCGCGCACTGCCGCAAAATGACTGACGATGGTCTGTCGTAACCGACAACAAAAGTGGCGAGACCCTTACAAGACCAACTTCATAATAGAATATCGGCAGTTTCTGTCTTACAATACCTAATACATACACAGGAACTAAAGATACCGTACGCATGTTACATCCGAAAGGTTTGCGCGAAATTCGACCGTTTAGATTCATTATGTGCACCTACAAGGACCACCTATATGTATCACGTCGATCAAGGTTAATACTTGGCATCCAGAAGCAAAGTGAACGATCACATGCTGACTTATCGTGTGTTACTCTAACAAAATGTTTAAGATCAAACCTCAGGTAAACGAGAGATGGCTCATTAGGTACAGCACGAAAGGTACAGCACGGAAGATCCGTGATTCGAACCCCGTGCTTCTCGACTTCCCCTAGCTGGGCTTGGGCAACCTGACAGTATCCCACCCCTCGAGCATTTTTCGAATGGCATGACAGCTAGGCACTAAAATGTGTTAGAGCTGAAAGATCTTTCTATTCTCACGTAAACCCAGAAATAATATTTGCCCAAGTTTTATAGTTCCCACTCAAAAGTTCTGACGTGCAAGCATCCGACCTGATTTCCTGTTTCTTGTGGCGTCAAAGACAATATCAATCGAATTTGACCAAATGCTTTCAAGTAACCACTGCTACGAAGCAGTACAAGCATACTTGCATACGAGTGCAAGTCCTATTAACAGCCAGGTAAATCTGCGCCGTAAAAGTTCACATTAGCGGGATGAGGATGACGAAGACAAAAATTGGACAGTTTAAACAATACAGACTTACGAGAGGTCCTCATTAAGGTTCCGGCGAAGTTCAGACTGACAGTACAGACTGACAGTCCCAGCCAGCGCTAATGAATAAGAATCATACAGCCTTTTAAAATAATCTACGAAAGAGGCGGGGCGTGACGTGCGCAATCCAAACAAAACAAGAGAATAACTGTCAATTGGTATTTTAAAAGCGGCACGCCCTGAAGACGGATAAAACATAAATTTAACTTACAAAATAAACTAACAGGACTGGGAGTAACCATAATTGGGGGAATGCGAATTACATTCGTACAACGAAGACTTTTCATTGCGGATCGAGACCATATTTATGTTTGTTGAGCCAAATGGTGCATTGCCTTGTCGCAAAGGAGTCACACTGAATCGTCTGTCAAAAGTGACTGAACACCTGACGAGCATTTAAAAAAACGACGAGGTTGTTGTTAACTTCCATGAAGCAAACATTGGTTACACTGCCTTTGTTTTCAGATAAGTCAATGTTTGAGAGGACTCCATCAACCTGAATGTGAGGCGTTCCTAGATTGACTTTAGATGTTGCCTGTATTTCTTATTTGGTTAACACAGGGAAACCTGATTGGGGTTATTTCCTCTGAGAAGAAAACCGTACGTGATCTTGATCTTACAGATGCTCAATAACCTGGAATAAACTGAACGTTTAAAGCTAAAAAATTTCTCTTTTTATATGCCACGTCCACAACAAAAGCAACACAGTTGTTCTCATTCTTTTATTGTAGACACAAATTATACGTAGGTGAACTGTATGGAGCAGAAATTTGAAGTGGATCATTTGGGTTCGACGGTCTTCCTAACTCGTCTTGGCCTCGGGATACTCATATTCTCAATCATAGTGTTGCGTTGATCAAAACCTACTAATCACTCTATTATTACCTGGCTTTTCAAGGGCTGAAACACAATTACTACTTACTCAGATTAATAGTAGATCTTGGAAATAGCACCCATCAAAGCCTTGCAGGAGCAGCACTTCCGTAATGCTTCATCTTTGACGCTTTATCTGTGAACCTATTTAGCAAACGTTTCGAGCAAGCGACCAGACGGTTCATAGTTTGTAGTGGTACGTATCGTGCTGCAGTGATGTGCATTCTTTCCACTATTTGCGGCTTACTAATATTGCACACTGGGTGAATAGTTTCCCATATATACCTTGTAACTCTATTCTTTTGTAAACCACACAGCTGTCTTATTTAAACGTTCGAAGTGCGTTTTTGACTCAAAATTTGGGACTCCAAACATGAGCAACCATCACTTGCAATTGACAGCTTAAAGTGGTTCTGTCGGAAACTGAAAGACTAGCTTAATCGTAATGGTAGCTGGTCTCTTAGTATATATATATATATACATATATATATATATATAATGTTGTGAGTGGCCGGGACAACAGCATTTTATGCATCATGAATTCGGGGCAGGATGGAAAGTGGGGTAAATACCTAACACAGCATGTGCTTTTAGAAAGACGGTTTCTCGCTTAACATGAAAACCTAGTCGCAAAATCATACACCCTCATTCCGCTTTATCTAGTCCGATCAGAATCTGTGACTATTTACCAGTGCGCGGTGCACCAACCTCCAACCCTTACATGCGGACCTACGTCTTGAAAATCCACCGTAAAAAATCTAGTGTATCCACGTCCGCTGAAATTTATAATCTTATCATCACCAGTGCTCGTCATCCTCTTGTACTAGGGTCACCAAGTAAACCTGAGCAGTTTGAGCAGGACCGGTTTGCTTGACGAAGTCTTTCCGGCAGGTTTTATTTGACCCATCGTAAGGCGTCCCAGTGAAAAACAATTCGAACCTAAATTGGAGTTTAATCACTGTGTGGTTAACAGTAAAACGAGAGAATAATGAAATGCAGCCAGGACACAATTAAGAGGATATTCTTATGAAGTAATCATGTAGTCCACCCTTACACGGAAGAAAGATTTGCGTTTGCGGCCGTCTGCTGGTTGCACGTAAAACGGCCAGAGGTCAAACATTTTTAGAACCAAACCACCGAAATTCGCAACTGTTGCATCTTGAGAAAGTCTAGTTAGTAGCGACCGAATTGGTTCTCTCAAACCCCATAGAAAGGGAGTTTTCATGCAGTGGGCATTTGGTGACAAAAAGCATAACAGTTAAAAGCAGCTTGTAAGTAGTGATCAACAAAGGCAGAACCTTATGTTTTCTGCAGGCCTGAAAAGGCGGAATATGGCTAGCTAATTCTAAATAAACAACTGGATAGAAAACCATCACATTTTCCCTGAGGTCTTCAGAACCAAACACAGAGTATTCAAAAAAATACTACATGCTTTTTCATCAAAAACCTGGTTCGTTTCTTAGACTGCATTCAGGGACCAAAAAGGAGCTTTTACTTTCGAATTAAGGAAAATATTTAGATGACTAAGTGGTGATCAAAAATGGCGTGGATGTTGGGGGTATTTTAGAAACTCCTCTCATGGTTGAGCTGCTGTTTTTGGTAGACTTAGAAGACAACCGAATTTTCTACTAACAGTAATATGAGGAACACGGAGTGGACAATAATTGAACCCAAACGCAGACATCGAAAGCGAGGTCAGGAGGAGAATTACAACACATTCATTTTAGGTTCGTTTGAGTAGTTCTCTCTCTTAATAGTCTGTATCAAACCGAACGAACCGTTCACCAGCGCAAGATGACGTACGCCTCAGTCCTATGTATTTACGTTGCAAAAGGACTGAAGCTGCAAGGAACGTCTACTACTTTTCACTCGGTATGTTCACGGTGGTTATTGCTTGTTTGTTGCGCCGAGCACTGCCCGCTTTCGAGGTTGTTTTTCAGACAGGCTGACCCTCAACCATCTCAGAATAATAACTCAACGCAGTCCCACAGACAGATCGCTCATTGTGAACCTCAGCATTTAAACCACTTCAACCTTCATCCATCCTGGCTTGCTCACTTCCGGTTTACCCGTCAGTAACGTATGCAAATCTGGAGAGTATTGCTGCTGCTCATGAGAGCAATCGCGTATGCAGCGAACACATGTGTCTGTTGGCAACCTGATAGCATACAGACGGTTATTCATGTCCTAGGCATTATCTGATAAAATATCAACCTACTCATGCCTTAGTCGGCACTACTTGCTCAGGCACAAAGGAGGGACACCAATAAGCTGTAACTGACCTCTCCAGGGCTGAACTCCGGGTAAGGGACTAGATTGAGATAGGACAACTATTACAGTGCAGTGAAGCCCCAGCTGAGCTATCCGGCTGAAATACGAAGAGAGCCAAATCTTGTAAGTTATTGTGTTTATCTTCGTAATTACTCCTTCAGTGTCGCTGGAAAAGCAACCATCAGAATTTAGTCTTCAAAGTTCCGCTCCGTTGCTTCAAATTAATGTAACCCCCTAAGTCGCCTTCATCGGACACTTCAATAGCATTTCCGATTCGATAGCATCTTTGCCTAAACCCAACGGTCCTTTTGGCTGATAACCTAAGGACTTCATATCTTGGTAGTGTTTTTTAACTCACAGATCATAAAGACATATATCCGGGATGCAAACATTGGTAGCTTTTCAACCTTATTCTGATAGCCGATAGTGAGACATATCGTATCTTGAGGCATACGGAAGGCATTTGCTAATTTTCAAATTAAAATTCATCTTGCAAGTGAAGTCAGTGTATGCTGAAAAACCAAGATGCACTGTGCAGCAACCTCATCCTTACTGAGAACTTTTAGCAGTGTCCCCCCACCAAACCCCAGCAAGTTTCGAACCAGCCATATCCCGTCTAATATGTAGCAAACCTTCGTCCGCGGGTGACGTGATGAGCTAGTACAAGGTGGCGCTATCCCGTCCAGTTGCGAGTTCATCACAAGCCGCTCGTAGGTGAAAGAACTGCTAACTCGTAGGTCACGGGTTCGAAACGACACATCGAAGTATACTCGTCTGGGTTCGTAGTACATAAGTGGAACATAGAGCAAAAAGCTGAGTGGCACATCTGAGTGAAATCGAGATCCTAAAGGCGCACATTTCTACAGAATTGAGTATATGTTGAAAAAGCCGGTACAGGGTAACTATGAACAGAATGTTGAGGCACAAGAAAACACCTTTCTAGGATGGGAATTTTCGATAACAAATATTGGTTATTTCATTCCAAAATGTTTCGACATACTTTCTTGATGGTATGCTGCTTTAGAACCGTTTACAGCTGAGATTTGTGTTTCCCGAATTTCCTGCTTTTCAGCAATAGTCGTGAATTTAGGTCCCGAGTTTACCCGAGTTCAGCTCATGACCATTTTCGGGCTAGCCTACAACATACACGGTCTGGAATAGGATTCGGTTTTTCGAAACGGAGGAAAAATGTCAAATGTTACTGAATTGCAGAACCAGTTCATTCAGTGTCTCAATAAAAAGGACACAGTACTACAGTGTTGCACAATACCGTTAAACCCCGAATGCCTAATTGGCATCGTGAAGCCAAGCGAGACCAGGAAACAACTTTCCAGCGTGCTGAATCATATCGACTGTTGCAACTATTTGCTGAACTTGCGTCAACAACACTTCGCAACATACGCCGTTTATCAACGCAAACGTGTATTAACGTACTTGAACATTTGGGTGCTTCGGTCTAAAAATCAAAAGGGGCAGATCTGGCTCTCGTGAAATAGGAACCGGAAGCACAAAGCAGAAGGATGTGAAGAAAAACGGAGTTTGTCAGCTCGACGATCGACGAATTCGAGCCTGAGAGCCGAAGCGTGCAAGACACAATGCAGCTACTGGGTCTGTTGGACTTGGAAATCTGAGTTGACAGCAGCTGCGGTTGTGTTTGTCATGGCTGCATTGCGTTGGTTCGGAACCAGTGGATACACAGTGATCCGTCGATGACTGATCATACTGTTATGCAGTGAATCAAGCCGAATCGTGGCTAACTGCAGGACGCCACACTGGTGCATTCTGGGTCATCACTGGATCCAACAGTTAGGCTATTTCCATCCTTGTTCACATCCCCTGATGCCATGGATGTTCCGGTGATAAAACTGACATTCTGCGACCATCGTCTTCAGCCCATGCTAAATAACAACGGGACAAATTTGTACCTAGGTTTCGTGTCCTGGGTAGCGCAGGCCACTAGATACCTCTTCACATTCATTTTGAGGCTCACATGCACATGGGCTTGCTTATGACTTTAGAGCTATCCCCTCCTGTGCAAACTGCAGTCTTATTCCATCGAGTTTACACAGGATGCGAAGCGGTCAGATAGATTTATCTGCAGTTCATCATGAACTGTACGGGACAATGTACACTGTAATTGGGTGTCCATCGATGGATCTTAATGTGGCGGATGTTAGCCCATCATCTGCATATATATATATATATCTGCTTATCGCAATAGTGTCACTAAAAATGAGTCTCTTCGTGAGAGGGCTTATTATAACACCACTAAAGGAACGCCTGCCCCAGAGCTCACTCACTGATTATCCAAGTCACCTCAGTGGTAACATGACTCATCCGATATTTCAATTATAACTATTACTTATCACATCTTAACATGTCCAGCTTTAGCACATATATCTGCCACGTCAGGCGAAAGGAGCACGAGAAATGAGCTACTGTCGAGTTGACCAAGCACAAAAAGGAATAGTCGAGACGAAGAGGTCGGGTTACAACCACGAAACTCCCAGTGAGTGGGTTTGCGCCTCAACCACTGAGACAACTCGAGGTCATCTAGTACGTCCTCGCTAAACTCAATTGGCCGAGAATTATTATATGGACGAGAATACTCAGAAGGGAAAAGGTAGTGATACAGCACCAAGATCATGCGTTTTCACCAATAGCAATCTTTAATACGGAGGGTCTGAGTCTTTTCTCTGAAAATAATGAGAACCTTTTCCCTTACACCAGTTTTATTGTTCCCGATAGGTGCTTAACTGACAAAGTTTTACACATATACTTGAGAGAAATAAACAGTCCCGTAGTGTTAACATTAGTCATCCCCATCGGTCCAACGGCCTCGGTAAGGCGTGGTCGGAAATTTCACAACTAACTTGTCCATAATGTTTTTCCAAGATTTTAATGCCCAGTGCTATCGATTGAGTGTGGTGCACAAATAGGTGCTAATAATATCCCGAATTTTAGCTTCCCAGGCACCAAAGAACTGACGTGTTAAACTGACGTTTGAACATCATTTCTGGTCATTTTTCTCAGTCACTCTGGTGGAAAATGTGGCCATGTGTTTGCAGTTGACTATATTTTGGCTTCGTAAGTACATTAAAAGTGAACATAATTTGTCCGCGTACCAAGTTTCCGGACCGATGACAAACACTTTTAACCAAGACTAAACTCTGATACAACACGCGACCGGATGAATTCATACCTGATCTGTCATGTAGAAGGTCTTTTACAACAAACACCTATTACTCGAACCTTGACACAAGGAATAATGTTCCTCTACGTTTTTACATCAGTTGAACTTACTTCAGATGAACCATTATGTTGTCACATTTCAGTTGGAATACCACTCATAAGCTCAGTTGCCCGCTTCTTGTTATCCACCACGGAGATCTAGTTTCCCAGTTCTCCTCAACTATTAGTGAGACGTTGAGAGTTTTTGTTGACCTTGATATTGGCACCGTGTCACAGATGGGCATATTAAATACCATTCCCACTGAAGCAAGAGGTTACCTTTGTGCTACATATGCAGTTAAATAATGACACAAACGTGAGCTATCGGTGAATTTCAGATGAGTCTCGCGCCAACGTCGAGTTAATTTGTCACTGTGTAATTTCAAAATTTCAAATTTTCTTCAAAATACTGTGAGGAGGGTAAGAAATAACACATTCCAGCGTGTCCAATATTGACGACAAAGCAAACAAGTTGAGGGCGCAAAACACATCCTTCTTCTCCAACATTCAGTTTCCTGTTTGAGCTTGTCGACATCTAGTGAGCTGCCGGAATGTCATCGGTCAGAGGAGGTTTTTAAAATAAATTTGTAGTACCACGAGTGAAGAGCTGGAATTAATTTCGTTGTTCATTAGCTGAGTTTTATGAATTTGGCAAACTTCTAGTCCATGAAGTTAGTTTGTAGGGAAGTTTGATTCTCCACTATTGCCCGGAGTTCTGCTACCAGTAAGTAATTAACTCTCAGCTGTGTAACTGTTAAATGCGTAACTGTCCTCCAAGTTTTTACTACCTGCACGTTTACTATTGTTCAATAATTTTGTTTCTTATCATTATTGTTAATTATTGTTGTTTCTTTAATAGTTTCTTAAATAGTACTTCGTTGTTAAGTCAGCACTGCTTGATTTCACATAGCACATACCTGAGCAGTCTGTCTTCACCATCAACGACTGGTTTTCAAAGAGCTGAGAGCTAGCCCTTGTCCTGTTCATACGCGATTGATATTTCTAGGAGACGCTCGGTGAATATACCAAATAAAGCTTCCATCATCCCACCCACGTTACTTCATAAATGATGCAGGACATATTATAACAAAAGACATCATATCTAGGTGCAGTTCTGGGTGTGTCGACTATGAGGTACTTTTTCGTATACACGCTGCAGCCAACCACGCTGTTTATCTTTGGATCACTTGAATTAACATACTTTTTTAAATTGTGTCAAATCTCTTGTAGATCATTTGGCAAAAGGTAGTGCAAGATGAGCACGATGAGACAGTAGACGAAGAACGTAGTGGGTCTCGACACATATTCGTTTGCACATCAATTTGTTTTTCACGGCAGACTCAAATGAATGTCTCGTTTATGATATTCAGAAAGATTGTGCATAGTTACCTTTGTGAAAACTTTACTTAAGTTGCGAAGAAAACTAGCACCCGTCCAGTATTGCCAGCTTCCATTTCCGTCGAAGACACTCCTGAAGCAGAACAACACCCTACCGCAACGAGCGAACTTCCTGCATACACTATGGTATCTGAAAAGGAACGCTTGCTCGTTTTCTCGAAGAAACATCAACTAAGCTGAAAAAGCAGGTTTTGAAAGTGGTAACTGGTTCTTACTAAGATAATGTCTAGTTTTGCGTGTTGCACGCTGTGTGATGTGGGAAGGTGAGATAACGAGCATTATCACTACCGTCGTTATAATTAGTACGATTAGTGCTTCTGAGATTCACTGCTTGCAGTACTGTGTTCACTAGATATTCCATCACAAAAAGACTAAATCTTATGGTAGCTTAGCGGTTTGATTTTCTCAGTAGCTCATTTAACCGTATGTAAAGCAAGAATACAAAGACTAACCACTAAATCTCGGAAGGACAGGCATGCATGGGGCAATGGAGTGCTGCTGGACATAACTAAAGGCAGAGTGATGGGTGGCGAAATGCTTTAAATGCCGCCCCATCCCCAGAATGTCGAGGTTTTTTTCCTAAAACCTGTCAGACTATTCTTTTGGAACTATTTAGGAAGTATTAATACCTTCTGCGTTGCACTGAAAATATGTCCCCCTGGTTATCCGTCGTAATATGGAATTCGAGCACAGCACCCCGAATAGGTACATTAGGGTGACAACATACAAATTTTAATCTCCAAATTCTGCCACATTTGTGGCTCCTAAGTTGACGCTCCCAGTGTCCTGGTGAGCAGATCAAATTCTCAAAGTTAAACAGTCAACAAAACCCCCGGTGACCTGCATAGAGACGAAAATCGATATGGTCCACATATCTGCATGCAGATTTTGATTACAAAATTAAACCAACGTCAAAGTGTAAGACAGAAGTTGTTATTTGCATCTATTTGAGCACTGCAGTTTTTTTTACTATCAACAGGACTTCGGACGATGTGTCTAAGAAGAACAGCAGCAACTTCTCATAAAAAATATGTTGGAATTATACTTTCAGGAGCCTGAAAGATCCAATCCTGGCAAATGCGTTCACTGACGCATACAATAACTTAAATAATGAGGTCGGAGTTAGCAGTAGACATTGAGATATCGAATATCCTGACCATACCTACAGCGGCAGACATATTTGATCCCTTCGGTCGAACTAAAAAATCCAAATACAATGTGAGAATTATTTGCCGTAGTTTCTGTCTAACTCAATTAGTTTTGTTTATGGAGGACATCATCCCATCCATTTCGGCCGAAGATAGGCTTGTCTGTAATCAAGCTTCTATCGCATTTGCACTTTTAGCTAACCACCACGTTTCTTTCACTGATACCTCCACAAGTATCATGTAGTGATCGTCCTGGAACTTGCAGGTGTTGACGTATTTCAGGTTTCGTCTTACCCCTGACTTCCACTTACTTCACAGGAGTTTCCTCAGAAATGAATGTGTCGTCATGCATTTGAAAAACACGAACATAATGCAATTTTCTACCAGCTTTTGGAAGAAAATTAAAAAAACACCAGCATATAACGTGAGAAAGTGCGGATTTTGTAATAATTGTGGTAGTTCCATAAGTGACTGCTCACCGACGTGTACCACATTAGAGTATTAGTTATGAAAGTGAAACCACATGCTTTTGACTGTGTTTTGTGCAGATATGGGATCACATACTCACATTTCCTTGACATCCTGGTGCAGACCAGCACAGATCTTTATAACATCCTGGAGATATTAGAGTTTCTAGAATTAGAGATTCCAGACATGAGAGACTGCAAACGAATTTTTGCGCTCAGAGGTGACATATATTCTTTTTTGTAGAACAGCGGGATGTATAAAATTATTCACGCTTTTTATTCTCTATTTAGTTATTTATATTTCTCAATTCCTAAACCTCATTGACGTAAAGGCAGCTGCACGCCAGATAGTTGTTAGCTCTCGGTCCACAAAATGTTGGTAGATTGCATTTTCCAAAAAAAATGGTATAGCTGTAACATTCTTTCGGTGCCTAACTGCTATGCCACACGAAGGTTGCACGAGGGCTGAGATACTATCAGGTTGCCCAAGCCTGGATAGGGGAAGTCGAGATGCAGAGGTCGGTTTCGAACTACGGACTTTCCGGTCAAAAAATTCGCGCTCTAACCACTTTGGCCATCTCGGCCCCGCATTTTCCAACGTTGAACCCATGAAACGTCCGCTCATTATTTGAAGGAAATACCCCACTTGACTGGACTACTGGATCTTAGAAAATGACAAAGCACTAGATTGATAATTCTGATGAGGGGCTGACTCCATGGTGATACAGAAATTTGAGTTATTCAGCCGTGTGGTAACGATTTGCTCCAAGCGGATCTTTCCATCAACTATTGTGACCAGGCTGGTAAAGGCGCCACCTACGAAAACTAAAAGTGATGTTGTCGTTTTCCATCGTTACATGATTGCTCTGTACAGAGTTGGAATAGAAATCCTATTCTTTGATTGGATTTTAGTCCAATTAGTTCATATACCTGTAAATATTTCTAACCACTTCACGAGTTATTGCTTCTTTCATGACCTTTCTCAGTCGTTTAGATAAAATATTTGGAATGGTCTCTTCCCGAGAAATTTGGACTGCTCTGAGGTAAATCTGTGGTACCATTTCCAAATATTACTCGCAAACCAGGGATCATAATACTTTGGTATCCGAAACTCAGCCACTAAATATGTTACCCATTAGGAGAGTAACCCTATGGTGAGTACTAGAGGTGATGCGGTTCGCTGATAACTTAAATGGCTTAAGGCTGACAAAGCTAGCAGTCTCCGTCTTCAGCCCCCTGTAATATTCAGAGATTGCGCTGACGCCATCAGTGAATCCACAGCAAGGCTATCCAAGCAGTGTCTATGCTGAGAAAAGTGCTGATATCTGGAGGATGGCAAGTATAACAACCCGCCATAGAAGTGACCGCAAATTCTAAGTCAAACGCTTGCACACCTATTCCTCAGAGCGTGTTTAAAATTTTTTGGATTCTGCTTTCTGAAAAATCACATCGTTTTGTCAGTTGAAAGCCACGCTCTAGGCTGGGTGTCGCAGCATGCCTGTTCCACCCTGCGGCTTTCTAGAGGACCAGCTTGCATTACAGTTGTTTTTGGAACATACAAGTGCTCCTAACGACATCGACCTGGATGCGTCACAATAGCTGATTGAAGAAGATGATGCTAAAGAGCATCCACCTAAGCCAATCCAAAACTACTGTATCGACAGGACCAAATTTGATGCGGCCGAGAAGCCGCCCTCTCTCCAGTGACACTAGTGTGTTTGAAAGATGAGTATTATCTCCCTTCCCGTCTTTCTCCTAGGAGGGCTGCACTATCTTTAATTACGCTAACCAGTTATACTGGCCTAAACCATTAAACATTTAAAAGTAGAAACGGAAGTGAGCAAATTCTCGAAGAGCGATGTCCATCTATCACTATCCCTGAAGGTAGTGATTTCCAGTGATTCTAAGTCGGTGTCGTAAGCACACTTTCCCATCCCCTATTGTTAACAGCGCTCGAATATCAAAACTCTACAGCGTAATTTGAGATTAACCATGCGAGAAATTCCAGCTAACTGCTCACTATATTAAAACAATGTTCCTCAAATTTTGACACTAACACTTTCATTCTTCAGACTGCAGCAGAAAATCAGGCAGTAAAGTCCACAACCAAATGAGCTATTTAACTGTTGCATTATCTCAGTTCCTTGGGAGATACTATTGCCTTGTTACAGGTCCCCAAATGACACTGAGAAAGTTTGAAGATCATGATTTTCCACTCAACTCACTCAAGGTTTTTCATTTATCCGACATCCGCCTCATCTCCAGTTTGTATGTGTAGGGTAAATATGCTCATGTGAAAGGCTGTCCAAAACAGATTGTTCAAAATTTACCACGCTTTTAACAGTAGTTAACTATTTTTGAACATTTTCCACGTCTGCAAGCCTACTACAATGAAGCCGTATTGCGGACTTTTGAGACTGCAAATTGATGCACTGGAAGGATTGTCTCAAGCTTTTGGAGCTTAACTACTAAAGCTAGTGCCGAAAACATGCAAAAATAATCTATTTACATGGTTGAAGGCATTTTGGATTTGAGCTGCTTTCCGTCTCCACCAGACCACTTCTATGACGGGAAAAGTTCACTCATCTGGTAAATGCAGGTAGTTGAGGGTAATTGGTAATTAGACGTGCAAGTACCAGTTTATCTCTACCGACCTAAGCAGATGGATGTCCAGCACAGGTACATAGAATCGTCGGAACACTCCTGTTTTCGAACAATTTTGTTGATCGAATTGACTAAGCGGTTCACCTGTTGAGACGTGAAAATGCAGATGCGTCCAGAATGCGTTGGTGGAGTAGCGGTGACACGATCGTTTCGCATGTACGGAGTTCACAAATCTGCACGACTAAGGAAATGCACTGCCGATGACCCCTAATAAGAGAGAAATTCGACTCCAGTGCTTCCCCCCTTTGATATGAACTCGCCAGAAAGATTGCAGCATGACAGAAGGATGACCGTTCAGACAGATTGATATGAGCGTCTATTCTACGAATCTGCAGCCACCCGCAGTCCTCTACGCTCTCGCAGTGGTCTCACACTGTACACCCACATTAACTGTGTTCTCCTTGGTGAACTGCTTTGATTACCAAAAAAGTGGTTCCAACAGTCCCCGAAGATCGCAGCTGGTATTCACTTATGGACAGTAATGTCACACAGAAACACGTCGGTACTCTAAGTTGATCGTTGCCTGTCTATACAGGTTCGCCCTTCCACACGTATTCTGATAAAGCACGAGTGGGAAGTGTGTCCGTTCCCAGATTGATTCGTGTATTCCACGAATGGCTGAAATGCGATTTAGCATAATGGAGTATGTGCTAGTAGGGACACCCACAGAATCCCTGCCGTGATATCCGTCGTCGAATGTTTCAAAGCCACCTATTACTGGTTTGGAAACGATATTTGTCAGCCCAGCAGTCGATTATTTTGCTTGCAGTTTCAAGTGGCTTCTTGTAAGTAGCAAGTTTTTGCGTTGCTGACAACCATCAAGCTTTAACGTCTTGATTGATTTTGTTAAATGCACTCAAGCGGGCACTTAAAACTTTAGTGCTGAATCTCCTTTGTCCCATATCCTTCTTACAAGGGTTCTCAACCCGATTATTGTATGATTGAGTAGTCCCAACACCAATCTTGAGCGCCATGGTTTAGTTCTCGCGTACTCATTTTCCTCTTCAGGACAAAACGTTCCTCGTATGAGGAGCCTACCTCGGTGGATTTCATTAGTTTCATTTTACCCGAATTAGCGGACTTTATACTGGATCCTCTTGCCACCACTGAATTGAATAATGCAAACTCAACCCACTCAACCCCGCACAGAAGATGTCACCTCAATTGGTGATGAAGCGTTTGCAATCCAACTTCCAAGCTCGGCGAACAGATCAACAATCAATCGGCGCACCCGAGCTACCTATATTCCACAACTGAGTCCTAACCTATTTACTCCCATCCGTTTGTTTATCCTTTTACACGGGATCGTTTGCCACGGCTAGGATTTTGTATACTAGCAATCATCCCATGTTTTTTGTGACCACCCACTTAACGTAAATTTTCCGGAAAATATGTCTTTGTGAACTCAAAACAATGCGGCTCTAAGGATTTTCGTGGTATAAGGGGGCAGCCTTCAGGGACAATTAGCACGTTTATGGTGGGTAGCGCTCAAATTCAAAAATATGTAGCCGTTTGAAAGTTCAGATTTAGGAAAAGAAAAGAAACTTCGGTGTTTAGATGTTAAACTAGTCAGTTAAATGGTGCATTGGTGCAGACGGCAGCCAAATTCTGAGGCATTTTCCCGACTCTCTTATTGAAGATAACTTCAGTAATCTCCCAAAGGGAGGGCTCTACGGAGAGTATGATGATTTGGCCCCTCATTCCCTTGGAATATAAATCCCACTTTAAACCTTTGACGTCTAAAACGCTCTCCTGACGCCTGTAATCAGTTGACTTCTCTTTATCAATACTTCTTAATGATTGTGGTATAAATCGGGGGCGAATACCCACGTGAGTGAATAACCACGATAGACTTCGGCTGTTGTGCTGGACCGATTAGTCTTCCGTTTTTAATTTCTCTCGAGCATTTGCATACAATAACCAGGTGAAATGTATAAGTTTAAAAGCTGTAAAACGCGAGATATTTGCATGCAACAGACAGGTTAATACTACTAGCTCTTAGCCTGCTCGACATGACCACAGTTCTGTTGGAGAAATACTGCCTATAAACGCAGATTGGTAGCGTACATTGGTTGTCTTGGTAACGCGCCAGTAATCTTCACTCAGCCGGTGATAATATCCATCGAATAGACTTGGTTGCCAGTCAGTCTCCATGACCGTCAAGTAAAGGTAAGGTCGTATGAAGGTTTGGGAGGGAGGGGACAAACCAAGTAGTAGCACACTTTGTACCATGCTACAAGTCGTCCGATGCCTAGGCTAACAACTTGCAGTCAGAATAAGAAATGGCGCACATTCTTTGCTCACATGAACGTCTTGTTATCCCAGTTGGATTTCATAACCGGTACTTCGGACGAATTCCTTTCGGAATGGCAACAGTCACAGAATGCCGCCAAGAGAGTAGCAATTTTCTTCCTAAAGTTACTTTCATCGCGAAGAACACAGGACTGCAAAAAATAAAATGAATTGATGTATAGTTTCAAAAATTATGTTTGCGTCCTGTTACCAGTTTGGTCACCATAGCAAGCGCGTGCAAGAAGTGTTTCTCATCTACCCGATGAACTTGCCAAGTTTCTAAAAATTGGGGACGGTAATGCGTTGAAGGTAATTGAAATTGCTTTTGATAACCACCGCCTCTGGGTAAAGTTCGCAATTGCTGCTGTGAATGATTATTTATGGGCTAGGTAGAGAATTCATTGTGTATTTTTGCAAACAGCTGAACGATGCGAAGGCCCCCTTCTTTATATGAATGATACGAACTAATGTTGAACAAGCTTGCTCTGGAGACTTGGAGTGCGTGTTGTTGCGCAAAATTATTCGGCAGGGAAATGCGTACCGATCACTCCAAGACACAGGCCGACTACATCACTGTTACTTCGCTTAATTCCAGGGCGATGACATCCTCGAAATATTCGTGCACCAAAAGAAATGTAGTTAACAAAGCTCTTGATTTTCGTCTTCCTGTAGCACATTGCTCAGAAGAACCCTGAAAGTTTCTGCTAGCCCATTACCGCTCTCGCATTTTTGTTGGCTCATCTGTGAGATGTATTCCGCGAGCATCCATCATCCTTCTATTCAATGTGCTATCTTAGTCGAAAGCGTGAGCCTGATCTCCTTTTTCCTACAATCCATTGTCAGAAGCACTGAAGTGATTAAAAGGATTTCGAATTTTGGTCCATTCGGTGAATAAAAATTTACAAATTTATTTTGATCCTTTCATTTACCTGAAGACGTGTGTTTAGTTCACAAACGTCAGTTATCCAATCATTGTTTACTGGAGAGGAAATTTTCGTTGTGCCATTTCAAAAGCCATCATATCATGCAAGCTACAAGCTGCAAACTGCCGTCGGACTTCCATCAGGGCAGGTTGACCGTGTCCTGTTTTGTAAACAAAAATTTCGAACGGTTGATTTTGCACGGGACTGAATCAGAGTAGCATTTTTGTGCATTTCGTTTGCCTTGTTCAGATGCAAATTCGTGTTCGAAACCGTTTGACCATTTATAATTATAACTGCTTAGTGTTCCATTCCAAACAGTCTGTTTCAGTCAGCTGAGCTGATGCAGCGAGACAAAACTGTTTGCTTACTGGATTCGATTTGCAACTAAATCACAAAACTGCTGCCAAATTGAAATCCAATCTGCCTCCTTTAAATATGGAGAATACCAAGATCATTTTGTTGTGCTGCTTCATGAGTGTCTACTTTTCGAAGCACTGTTCCTCCAAAGGAACCCTATCGGAATAGATAATTAGCCATAATATACCCGTTTTGGTATGTAAATCACCAGGATACCCGAGATGCAAAATTTCAACGGTTAGGTATTGATCCGTCCTGAGGTAGCGCAGTTCTGCTACTAAGAGTTCCACTCCCCCACGACAGACGGTTGTTGGGGGCTTTCATGCAAAGGAACGCAAGCTTTAGTAGTCCTAGTAGTTGAATTATGAGTTGGCTTGCAGTTGAGGTTGTACTATTGTCTACCAGTAGAGTGATCCCTAAAGCTATTAGCGTTGCCATATTTACGGAAGTAGCTATGCCGTTTTCCTATCATCACCCACTGATTGACTGCGACCGCCGGTGGATAGTCTAATAGGGCCGATAAATTATTTCCTGTTTTGAAAAACCGGATGCGATTTTAAAGGCGTATTTTACGACCAATGACGTCGAAAACCAGACCGTTTTAGCCCAAACCCTTGACAAATCATACAGCCGAGTGGGTCAGACCAGTGAGTCGCTAATTCTTGGTAGGATATTCCTCGAGAAAAGACTCCGGACGTATTGTTAGTTGAGTTTGATGGGGGCATTCGAAACCGTCAAAATTGAATGAATATCACGACAGATGTACCGTACAACCTTATATCGCAGTTGGGAGGACGTTACGTAAGTGAGTACTTTTTTCTGATACACTAAGCTGATTTATTTACCAAAGTGCAACTGGGTGTTCAAGTGGAAACATGTTTGTAAAGTTGGGGAGTCGTGCTGCTTGGTGGGCATCAAGAATGGCAAAGCCATAATCGGAATTTTGAGGGGTTTCATCAACGTCATAAGTATTGTCATGCCAAGATTTATACTCGGCAGAATAGTCAGTCAAATGGACAGAACCCTTAATCCCGTCCGTACCTGGTAAGCTCAACTTCTGTTAAGAAGCTTAAGGTGGGAAACGTCAAATTATTTTATTTATGCCGTGCGCAGCCGGAAAATACCATTTGCTTTACAGCTGTTCATCATTTATCCGGAAGTAAACAATCGTATGGATCCAGGATATCATTAAAGGCCAACAACATTATTGTGAGTTAGTTCAAAGCCCTCATGAAAGCAACCAAGAGAATTCCATGACAAAGTGACATTGCTGGTAGACTATACAAACACAAAACATGGGTAATCTGAGGAAAGAGGGAAGAAGCTCGCGAAAACCAAATTCAAGGGCTGAAATCGGATTTTACCACCCAAGTGTTTTGTACCCTTTACTAGGTAGTTCAGCCGGCCGGCCGGAAGAACGCCACAAAGGATGAAACAAAACAAATTAGCGATTTACTGGTCCAGTTGGTGTCCGAATAGATGTGCTCAGCACTCTCAGCATCTGTGCGCCTGGTCTCCTGCACTGCGGTTAATAGAGATATTAGATGCGGATGAAAGTTCGTGAGAAGCTTAACGTGACATGTACCCCCTGAAGGACGAAAAGCTGTCATACCTCGACAATTTACAACAGGTCGCACCTCGAACAAGTCGAGAGAACTCCGGTAACATTTCAAATGGTACTTCTTGTTATTATCTGGAACAAATAGAAAATGTCTTTTGGAACAAGTCGCTACCTATACATGGAAGCTGCACCATCCACGGAATTTCTATGTTATGGAAAATGCTGGGCCACCTTGCGTCACCGTTGGAGCGCATTGTATCCCTGAAGCTTGCTTATAATCATAGAGTGCGTAGACGCTAATGGACCTCTGCACCGTGTCCTAATCGAATTCACACAGTGATGCATAACTCAAATAATTCTGTCTTACCGCCTGGTATGCTCTTCAAACCTTGTACAACTCAGTGAACAACCCAAAAGCTATCAATAAAACTTTATTAGTATTTTTTAATCAAAGTTTTGTATGACTGTTGTAAGAATGGTCGTGACGAACCTCACACCAAATATCTACAGATTAATCAGCCAGTACTCTCACCGGGACAGTCGATTTTACCACTTTGGTCTGATGACGCTTGAGTAGGGAGGATTTTGGGCACCGGTGTCATCGAAACATTTGAGAATAGCAAATCAGTTACCCAGGAGTTCCTCCAGATTGTCATTGGGAGGAATAACTCAAGCACAGCAGATAATTGAATGAAAAATCATGGGTTACTTTGGCTTGGCCAAGGGCTCCAAATACAAGAGGAGAGTCCACCTCTCCAACACACTTCGCCTAACTGTATAAGAGGTGGCTAGATTTCAGTGAAATTTCGTTAAGCTTGACAATCAATAGCAGCAAACTCAACCACGTTTGCAAGTGCTGAATGGGTACACACAGGCACTCACTGATCAGACATTTTGACGAAAATACAATATTCACCAACCCAGTGATACTTTTCTCGACTCAGCACTACAGCGCCATGTTTCCGACAACGCACAATCAAATTGGAATTTGCAGCTGAGTATTCTGAGCGCAATTACTTCACCCAAAACCTTTCTACCATAGCGGACCAAACCGTGGTAACTGGCGATTATTATTTTGATGATGAGGAGTAGAAATGGATTATGATGATGGTGTAAGTGAACCTGTTAGAAGTCGCGGAATTTTATTCCCGTTTGTACATTTTCCGGACACGCTCAAAAAAAGATACATTAGTAAGCATGAAGAAATGATTAGGAGGGTAAAATTATTCTGAAAGTTGAGTCATGTTCTCACGGTGGCCGAAAACGAACACAGCGCAGATTGAACAAGATCATCTGCGCTAATCTTCGATGCGACTGAAGGAATAACTTACGGACTGTGTTCGCAGACTCCAAAGCAAGTAATCATCTACGCTTAGTAAAAGAAAATATAGTTGCATGCCAATTTGGTTGTAACTGGAGACTTAACGAAATCCAAGCGGAATCTTTTAGTCATCTTATTCTACAGAAAATGTTCAGAAGGAAATCCGTCCCATGTTTTAGTTGGTAAGAGGCAAGAAATCAAAATGTCTCTGTAAAAGAAACTACTCGCAAGTTTGCTGAGGACTGTTCGACAGCCCACTACCGACTTCGCCCTTCTCGGACCTCATCAGATAGGCGCAGTCAACCTTAAGTTCTGTTTGAACCCAAGTTATACGGAATTCCGAAACGCACCCATTTGCATACCAAGAGAGGCTAAACCAGTCATGGGCTGTCCAAAATTATTGGGCATCCTTATAAGCGGTCTGGGTGGAATGGTATTCGGAGTGCCTAAGTAAAAATTGTTCCTAATGATTCGTCAACGAGGTCCATGGTAGTGATTTCTACCAACACCCTATCCCACTCTCTATCCCTCATATTAGTAGTCCTTGCATACATGTTATATATATATATATATAAACACGCACCCCAGGTGAAAAGGTGTTACCTAAAAATATATCAGGAAATAAGAATAGGAAAATTTATCGTCCCGCATTGCTTAGGTTGATGATATTTTGGAGGCTCAGTTAGAAATAAGGAAAACGAGTTGAATCCACATTGGACAAGCAAGAACACAAGACAAACACATCATTGTCAGGAAGGCAGTACTCTGCGGAAAGTTCCGTAAGGCGATGTAATCAGATAGTTTGGGATAGGCACCACGGTCACCACCAAAAATTACCTTCATAGCCTTAAGTGAAATAGGCTTTGCAGTGGTAGAAATATTTCAGCCTTGATGTACGGCGATAAACGAGGAAGCTGAAATGTGTCACACACGGTCTAGTTTGGAAATGTGCCAGTGTGAACGTGCTGGATGAGATCAAGTTGTCTGTATCAACATGGCCATCCTGAGTTGCAAAGTAAAGTTTTATGCAATAATCCATCACAATGGGGATTCTAAAACATATTACACCGAACTACGAATTTTGTGGCGTACTATTTTGTACGTGCCATCGGAAAAATGGTAAATCTGGACGCGGTTTATGAAGGAGTAACTCTATTTTATTGATTTTCCCCGGAGTGACAGTTGTCGCAAAAAATTATCCTCGAGCTTGGCAAAGCTTTCTGCTCCATTTTCGATGAATTTCCATGAGATTCGTTAACCCATACTGGTGTTTTTCTACCACAACGTATTTGCCTTCTAGAAGATCCGAGTATCATTAATGTTCCAGTCCTGTTTTTGCGATGGCAAAAGTTGTGAGAAGTTTAAAAACAGTAATGGCTTAATTTGGAGTGGGACGGAATACATTCACACAAGTTAAGCATTAGGGTCACCCGAATTGTTGAGATGATGCGAACTATGGGACCAAGAATTATGATCGCCTTACGAATATCAGACCCGGTCATCCGGTGAGTATTTGTTTCAATAATTTTCGTCAACTAGATTCAGTGGGTCTGTGTGGTGACCCCTTAGGGCTTATCCCGAATTTGCTGTATTGTACGGATAATCTGTCGGATGAAAAGAACAAAGCTCAAAAATCTTTTGGTTCTTTGTGAGCAAATTCAAAAACCGTAAGGTCAGCATTGCTTTTGCTGAGCATTATTTAGTCGTAAACTTACCTTCACAAATTGGTCATAACTTGCTGTCCAAATATTCATGCCAGCCAATGATTCCAACTCCTCACTTCAGTGGCTTCAGGCTCAACAAACCATTAAAAAACTAATAAGACATTTGACAAGAGCTGAGAGGAGGGCTATTGACGAAGCACCACAATGTCCAACGCTTTCATCAGCTTACGGTATCATCCACCATTGTCGACATCATATCACCACTGATCAACACTGGTGCTTCGCTACTGTACAGGCATAATTTACTGCGAATAAATGAGTAGAAGACTTAATTTTAGCCCACGACAGTCAGTCCGAGCAGCTACACTCCCAGACACTCATTCAGACAAGCTGGTTAGAAAAGCCACTGGCATGCCGGTCTTATGCATTCATAAATATATCTGAGAATTTAGCCTACTGTAACAAGGCATTCTAGATGTCACAAAAAGCCTGTCTTTGATAGTGTTAGAACTGCAGTCGGTTGGGGACGTTGGCAGCCACCATAAACAGACCGCGATGAGATTCCGGCTGTGAGATTCCGTATTGGACGTTGCGAGACAAACTCGGTATCAAGAATGTTGAAGAACTCTGCACGTCCTGCGGTTACAGCCCCCAGATCGCCAGAGGGGTGCAGCCGGAAGTGAGTGGAGAGTGCTGGGGCAGTTAGCTCAACCAAAGCACTTCCATCTTGAATTCTTGTTTTTGCTACGTGGTATTTGTCAGTGGCAAGTGAGTCCAACGTGTAAACGACAGCGGCTTTTTCTCCTATTTACGGCAGAGTGCGAACACTAAAAGAAACCAGATAGACTAAGCTCCGAGATTTGAAAATGGATTTCAAGTTACCTGAGGCTATCGGCGCCGGCTGGGACAAAACCGGTGTAAAACGAATGGCGTCGTCAGTCTTAACGGACGGGTCTAAAAGGCGATAGCCATTATTGTGGGGGAGGGGAGGGGAAGGGAAAAGTACTTAAGGGATACAATAGAGAGGCAGTATGAGTAGCCGATTTTGCTCACCCACCCCGCCTTATACTGACCAGGATAGTGGCACCGCGGGACGACTGATTTTGCATGAGATTATTGCTAGTTGTGGGTAGTATGGTTGCCCATGGGATGGGATACCGCCAAAGCACTTAAATCTAGACAGGAAGACAACTAGAGTCCTCGCCCAAATACCTGTGGCTCAAAAGCCCGACAGTAGTGCACTGACGAGAAATTGCCAGGAAACTGTGCTGGCAAGACTTCTAACCAGTGACCAACCTAATACGAAGGGTTCTTCGACTGTCGCGCAAACAAACTCCAGTATATCTCAGTGGGTTACGAACCACTACAACAGGACAAGTTCAAGTCTCTACTTCATGGTTCACATTAACTATTAGAAAATCAGTCTCATCAGGAGCAACCCACCATAGACAATGCGATGACCCCATCAACGTCTAACTAGTTCACTCGAATAAAGTAGCAAATGAAGGATTCAACATTTAGGGATGAAACTACTAAATCATAAGCCAAAATCCTTACAACTGCCAGGCTTATGTTGGCTGCATTTTATTAGAGAAAACAAAAGTGAACTACAAAACCGACGACAGAACCAACATGCCCCATGTGGGATATATCGTGTGAGATATACTGAATCTGTGTGCAGATTGCCTCAAGGCAAAATAATATTTTCTTCCAAAAATAAAAATGTAAAATAAAAATGTGTGGTTAGTAGTTGGTGTGCTAACCATTTTAATCACCATATTCTCAAAAGAAGAAACAAACAAGCGAAGTGAGATAAAAATATGAAATAAGTAGTCCAACTTCTGAACTGAACAGAATAACCAAGATTAAGTGACATCCACTACGATTATTACCTCTTGTGCAGTATGCACAATGACTACATTGACTCGACTTTACAAGTTCATAATTGTTTGTCATGTAATTTTACTGTCTGTTCTGTATATGATACAAAAAATAAATATATAACATACAAATAAACGTAAATGAGAGATTCAATTGTGTTTTAGCTGAATCACTCGTTAAAGCCAAATTAATATGCAAATTAGTGTGTGCCGAATAAAGGCACTCCGTTTAAAATCTACCCTTTGTTCTATAGGTAGAAACACATTTTCTAGTTCTCGCAATCACAAGATCGATCCGTTATCGATGTGCAAATTAAAACTGGTCTATAGAATAGTTGTAACAAGTAGTCCGTTGTAATTACCAGATCCAGACTGAGGTTGTCGAGACAAAACTTGTCGGGTTGATGGCATAACGTCTGGTTTTAGAATTCCTGCTGTTGACTGAAAAACGTGTTCCCATTAACCGTAGTGTCGTGCACGATGGATAGAAGTTCAGGTGGTATCACGGATTATACTAAGATACAAAACCGTTAGAAAACCAGAGCAAGCAATCAGGCAAGCATCCTTGTTTGGGATTTGATCACTTTCAGGTGCATGATGAACATTGAACAGCTTCTTGCCGAGACTAGAAACTATAATGTTCAACGAAAGCAGATGCAAACTAGATGTTAAAAATCAGTACTGTTAAAGTTTTTGGCAGTGGAAATTTCACTTCAGAAGCCGACCGTGGAAGCTGTTGGCTGCTTGAGCTAATTCCTCAAAAGCAACAGCAAATCGGCTTTTCCTTGGCAAGGGCCAATGAGGGTTGCTTTATGTAAAAGAAAAACATACGTCCGAGTACAAATGCGGGATGGCGCTTTCAAACAAAGTTGGTTTTTCTAAAACCAGCTTTTTTTGTACCCTCGGGTTGTCGGGGAGAAGTGAATGTTCGGAGGAAGCCAAAACCGGTGAGAGGCCACAATGAGTCGTGGTATTGCGTTTCCCACTAAAATTTATTCCAAGATGCCCCCCTGAATAGTTTATGTAAGCAAACCGCTCGTGGCTTAGTGGGAACTTGATTGTTGGTCTGTTCGCCGAGCTTGGCAGTTGGATTGCAAACGTTTCATCACCAATCGAGGTGACATCATCAGTGCGGGGTTGAGTGGGACGGGGTTAGTTAGACCAGAAGGTAACATTAATGGGCATTCATTTCCCAGATAAACTAAACCTTACATGGGACCCGTTCTTAAAAAAACTAACACAAACTACCTTGCCATCTCTGTGTACATTTATTCATGATTCGGTTGCGAACAGTGGGAACTTATTTGATTCAGAGTCTCGCTGACTACCTTGTTGTAGATATATGACGTTCAGAACAGCATTCATGGCATCGGCGACGCAATTAGCTAATTAATCCTGTGAAATAACTAAGCTTTTCCCTCTGAACAAAGTTACGTAAATGTCATTAGCGCATCTCACAGATGAAATTTTTGGGGCGTTAACGAACAGGACCGTGAAAATCTAAAGAAGCATTTAGTTAGAAGCCACAATCACCATCGACAGTGGGTGCGATGGTGGTGCTCAAGATGCTGGCAAAGATTGTGATGGATATCATCACCTTTTCTGCTCCTAAAGCCAGGTACTAATTCAATAATGAATTATTCAGACAGCGGAATTCTACTAAATCTTTATTGCGGGCTTTTTGATGTAACATATGAATAGCTTTTCGAGGGAATTCCATTGTGGGTTGTACCACAAACTATAAGATTTCAACCAGTCACGTGAAAAGAACCAACATCTGTGAGACCATATCAATGTCCATCTCCTTGAACGTATTATATTTCCCTAATAATCCTGCAGTTGTCAACGTCCGCAGAATGATGTGAAAAATTCAGACAACCTTGAAAGTGACATATACCCAGTGCACTTTATACCTGGCATGTGGAAAAGCACGAGGATCTCTGACGCATTCACCCCCATGACGACCGACGAGCTTTATTTACTTTCTGCCCAGATGTTATTCGTTTCGATGATTCTTGCGATTAATCACCGGAGTGGGCTTGGCAGTATTGCTGTAGTACGTCTGCACCACCGACTCTTGATTTATGGGGGAAGCGGCTGTCGTTTTCGTCCTAATGTCGGATATAAAATAGGAAAGATGATCGTGTTTGATCTATTACGTCTATGTTGCAAGTTGATGTCAAACTGACTGTCACGGTCGCTTAATACAGCTCTTCTGACCCTTTGAATTTTATGATTGACCTTCTCCATCGACAAGCATATAGGTATTTAGAAGGATTAAATGTGGTGCGTATGTGAGAAATATAGAATAAAAGACGTCGGCCAAATAACAGATGCTCAAGACGGAGGCAGGCAGCAACCTACAAGACAAAACCATTTGCTGAACTGTCGAAGATCGACCCTGCTGACCATTTTCCTCTAAGCTAAATGTCGATTTTTCGACAGATGTATTCATTTGTGCACCACTTTGTTTTCTATTTAAGGGTGACTCGGTAACCTTTTGAGTAACGTGTTTCTTACGTATTACAATACATCGAACATCGTACAACCGAAACATGAGGCTGCCTTTTGCAACATATTCACCTGAAAGAGAACATCATAAACGGTAGATTTAATTGGGCTTTAGATGAGTTTTCCGTGGAAAACGAAATCAGTATTCAAATAAAGTTATTTGTTTGGGGCTGCGCCTACCTGATGTGTCCCGAAAATGGTGAAAACAGTGTGGAATCTCAAAGAGTTTTCAGCAACCCTTTGAGAAGTAAGTCACGTTCATAAGTGATAATTACCCATGTCCATGCTTTATACAGCGGAACGAGAAATAAAAGAGCAGAGCATGCTTAATTAATTAAAGACAGTTGCTTACGCCAACCGCCTTCAACTAATGGTTCTAGCTTATTTCTGCTGCGATTTTCAGCATTCCGTCTTTCACAATATCCCCGAATTCAAATGTTCCGGTTTGGTTAGACGAAACATCTTTGATCAGTTTTGCACACAGACTTCAAAATTAAACCAATGAAATCCTACAAAGGTATCCAGAGTAAAAGACTTCGAGTGGCAATTGCGTAATGTGGATGTAGGATCGAAGCACAACATGATTTCCTCAATGACATGTGAAAGTTGTTTGCCGAACCCGGTGACCTCAAAATGCTTTCTACTCACCTCCCCCAGCTAATCATGTTTAGGTAGTTGGAGGTGCCAGGATAACACAACCTAGACCCGTCCTGTAGCAATCACCGGACTCAGGATACGAGCAGATTACTTCCATGCCAACGGTGATAATTCTCAAACTCCTGCGTTTTGCAGTAAAACAGGGCTTAACTAATGTGCAAACAGTCAACGTTGAAAGAGTTGAACTAACCAAAGCTAAAGATTGATTGATCTATGGTCACGCGCAGGGGGATACACTGACACTCACTCTCTTTAGGTTTGATGCTAATATATTTCAAAATGGCATGTTTAGGAACGCCGAATGACTAAGCAAGTTATTTGCATGGGGAAAGTGACTTTGAACCTGAACTGAGGTTTTCTTTATTTGTTTGAAGAGTTTATCCGATAAATACAGTTTAAGGAATGAAGCCAGGCCTATGATTCACAAAACAAACGTGTTTAACGGAGTACATTGCCAGAAGATTTAACGCAACAGGTGCACAAGCGCAATGTCTGAATAAGCGGTTTCACTGCAGGCCTGCAAATAAACCGTTTGCATCTAATTCAGAAATTCCGAATTGCTACAGTGCATCACGGGGGCGCATTTTCTGAATTCTAGTGCCTATACTTTCGCATTTGAAGAGCTACCTAGAGACAGTTCGGATAAAATAAATTAGAACTAGCAAGTTGCAAAAACTAGCGACTGACTTTCAGCATGTCTGCGACACCGATTATGGCATGCACCACTCCCTTTGGTGACTTGAAATACAGACGAATGAAAGCACAGAATAAACCTCTCCATTACATCAAAAAAGCCTGTGTTTCTTGTGGACGTATAGCGTAGGTTTTCAGAATGCCAGTCCAAAGATCGTTTCAGAAAGTTTTGTTAAGCCCACCGGTGGATTCATGGCTGGGTAAAGTGTCGCTTTCAATACAAAATCTTCATCAGACCAAATGAATAAGTTATCAGGCCGAATTTTAAGGCAGCAGAGTACCAGTCGCTCGGAGTGCTTAAGATAGCTGTTTTAAACAATGCTGGGTGACAGTCTGAAGTTCGCGTTTTTTGTTTCTTTATCAAATGTCTCTGAAAATCAACCACTCAATCTGTTGCAAACATCATGTAACTGAAAAAAAACTAGCTGCTTTGCATGGCCCTTGAACAAACATAAATATGTATCATTTAAACTTGATTAAAAACACTGATTTACTGGGTTGCATTCCTAGCGATTTGGTAAAAAATAATCTATAAATATTCTAGCTGTTGCCCGTGAAGTTTACTGGATCGCATTTAATCGAGTAACCGCAAAGCAATTGATAAGTAATCATGTTAGATTTTTTTAACGATGCAAGCAGATATGCTTCCTGAGAGGTCACTAAATCTCCAACAGAAAGATTCAAACAATCGATACCAGTTTAAATGAGAATACAATTTTTTTCTATTTGTTTTAGGAACATCACACGAAAACCTTTAGCAGCCTCATTCGTATGCGACCACAATAAGCGAACGTACGCGGTTCTGCCCTAGTGTTTTAGTTCCAGCCTAGCTTTTCGGTTGCGAATGGCGTTGTTTTGTCTAACACGGTTTGAAACAAAAGTCATATTGTCTCCGTTATCGAACATTTGCGTTAGCATGTAAAATCACAATGCATAGCAGCCACCCTCAGGAAGGCTAAAAAAGGAATATCTATCTAGCGGTATGCCACACATACACGCGCATTGTGCGATCTTAACTAAAAACTTGGAAAGAGTATACGGCCAATTTCATTGGGTTTCTGGTTGAGTCTCAAGATTACACCTCAGCCAACATTGTTATCTAAGCTTACCTGCTTTACTTCACCTTTATAATATGTGTAGTCTCTTTTCAATGAAGCATCTGCAGAATTCAATAAGTGTCTCCGTCGGTGAGAAAATATCCAGCGTCGGTGCACGTTTTCTGCACCATGGTCAATGGAGAACCAGAACCATTCGTCTACAACCGATGCCTAATGCTTTAATTAACATTGTCGAATATGAAAGTAATGACATGACTAGGGGGAAGATGTAGATCAAAGATGAATGTGAACGTGCACGGCCTACTACATCCTTTTACACAGTAGACGATTTTCGCGCTTTCGGTGATTTACCACACGAAAAGTGAAGACGTTAACTTGTCTTCTTTTGGCTTCAAAAACTTGGCAATTCTACCTATATGAAAATGGCAACATGGAAAACTGCCTGATACAGTGGGTACAGAGAGAGAGGGAGAGAGTAAATTCACATATAACGCCCTAAATTGTTCAGCACCCACAAGTATTTCACATACAATGAAAGCCTGAGAGCCTGGATTTTGGGGTTGAGGTTCACTTCGGAATCGGAAGATAAATGGAAAAATTTGTCCCAACAACCTAGTCTATTGAGCCTTGGCATGTTAACGTAAACAATCCGGGGGTTCTTTCGCTTTAGAAAATTTAAACTTCCAAAATATCGCAGTCTTTAGCGATTCACATTAGGCCAGCCTCTACAAGTGGTCTTCTTGTGTAAGCAACTTAGAGAGAATTGTTTGGTGTGAATGAGGAGTAGATGGTCCTGTTTACTTGAAGCGAGCATCCAGTCCTTCAGCTTTACTCATTAGTCACCTTTTGATTGGTCTTTCCTGAATCAGTGAACACAGTTTTTGATTACCGTTTGTTTGCTTCCATGTGAAAAACACAATAACCTGATTTGGGCATCATATGCAACTGACTCAACAGAAAAGATTGCTGTGTCTGATTGAACATAGTTCCACCGGTCAGCTGTTTTAGGACGGTGGACCCAATCCACCTTCAGCTATGAGAGGTGAAACATCTACTTCGGGCACCCGGATTTGCGAGTCGTTTGAATTTCGCCTTCACCGCGAGTGGAAGACTGTGGACGTCATCACCCAAAATGACTGTTTCAGTTAATGATTCCATTTAACTAATGCTCACTCCGCAACAATTTGTTGCAGGAAGTAGTCCCAACATATGTTCTTCCACGGGAAAAGATTACCTCGAAGACTATTGCAACTAAAACTGAGCAAATCTAGAAGAGGCCACATTTACTCCATCAGTAGTATTTACAAGTCATAACCAGCAGCCATATAGGTTTCATTGAGAAAGTGGCCAGGTATCTGGCAGCTAGCAATATCACCGTAGTCATACTCAACATTTTCGTTTGTAAAAACCGCGGGCTTGCTGTGCAGTGGTCGTAGCTGCTACGGTTCAGTTCACCGGATTTGAGCAATACTCCGAAAATATTAGTGGTCAAACTAAAGAATTTTACTCGTCCTCAGGGCGTAAAGGTTAGGTTTCTCACCTATATGATAATATGGAGAGCACCATGCCATTATATACTCGACCCTCGACAGATAAGCTGATGTCACATCTACGCCACAGGTAACGCAGCTCCACGAGACCTGTCCTGGCCTTCCTAATCTGAACCAAAATATCGTCATTGCCTAGACCAACGGGGCTGATGAAGCTGCCCAGGTAGACCAATCTGTGTACTACCTAAATCGGCTCATGCGCAAGCATGTGGTTTGAGTCCAGTTAGACTTGCAGCCAAACGTTACACTTTGCAGATTTGAGCGCTTGCCAAACCGTGAGGCAGAATTATTTAAGCTATTTAATATTACTTGAATTACGACGGCGTCAGGTCCAAGGAGAGCTATGTCATCTGCGCACGCGATATCCGTGAGCGAATGCCTTGGGAGCATTTTGATCCCACAGGCGTTAGTGACTGATCGTGAGGGTTTCATCATCGTATTAATCACGTAGTTGAATACAAAAGGTAAGAGAGGACAGCCTTGCCTGACATCACTTGCTGTGGTGAACTTAGGTGACAGCTTTCCGTAGACCCTCGCACGTCCGCGGGATTTGGAGTACAACCCCTCAAGGACGCTCAAGAAATATGGGAGACATATTTGCTCCACAGGCACTGCCACAGTGCCTGATGGCTCACAGAACCAAAGGAGATTGTAAGTCAATGAGGACCACTACTTTTGGTTATTAAAAGCAGCGTCGCTACTGCACAACCTATCAAAGGGGGAACACGTGATCAATGCACTCTGTTGAAAGAGAGAACCCAGCTTGTTTCCCACGGACTTCTCTCTCCCTGTGCTGTGGCACCCTTTGAATGGTAAACCCGAAGAGCGACTGTGACGCCACAACTACTAGGCTGATGCCACGGTAAGTTCCACACAGCCTCCGCGTACGCGTTTGAAGATAGGAATAACTGTTGACATATTCCATTCTACACGGACTTCCCCCTCACTCCTTATCGCATGAATTAATTTTATCATATGTATCACCAAGGAATCTCCGCCTTCTTTGAAAGGGACTGGATATAGACCGTTCGTCCCTGATACCTTCTCAAGATTCTGTGCTGATATCTAGTATTTTATTTCTTCTGACTGGCGATTAAGCTTCACAGCCGATTCATCCATATAAACAACCTCCACAGGCTGTATAGCAGGAAACCAGCTAAACTGTTCTTTGAAGCAACTGACTCATATTTCCTGTCCGCGCCTTCGAAAGTGAATTAGTAAGCCGACCATTTTACTTACCGCTTCACCAACTGTTGTTGTCCTATGGACAGTGGATCGTATGTACCGGTATAGGGCATGGCTGCATCCGGTAGCAACAGTCGTTTACAGCCCCTGGGCTTTCGACTTCTACCAAAGCTCTAGGTGTTTCCTTACGCTTTCCTCTAGTTGACGGTTGAGCGATTTGCATGCACCGTGGTACTCGTTGTCTGCTGAGTTGGATTAGTTAGCGGCAATCAGAACTGTCGATCTTGACAATATCCAGTGATTATTTGGTCGTATCAAAGAAGTTGGATAGATCGCACTGAACGCCGCAAGTATTGTTTATTTCACGGCTTGCCATGCTTCGTCCACGTGTGAGCTACCAGTACAGCGTTGGTTTATTGCAGAGAGTCGTTGATGTAGCTCAGATCGATACTGCTGAGCTATGGTGGGGCTTCGAAGATATTGGACTGGCATACTTCTTGCTGACTTGCAAGGGCCTGGAGGGAAATATACTGTCAGGGGTCACGCTCCATGGCCTAATCGGAATCAAGTTATCTGCCCAAGAATGAACAACAGTTTTGGATTTTGTCTCTCCTCCACTGGATGATAACCATATGATACAACTGGGCTGACGGTTGATTTGCAGTTGGTGGCCGCCAGGTTACTCGGTGCGAAAGCTTATGATGAAAGATTGTGCTGACCAGGAACAGTTGATGATCAACACGGAAGTGGGGGGATTCACTCTCAGTTGCTTGTGCATTGAGCATCGACCTCGAATCAGCCGCCCAAGATTGATTCCAAGAAGCTCAGATGATCGACTTGAGCATTCATATGGCCCACAAGGATCACAAAATGTCCGTGCTTCTTGCAGTCCGTTCGGTCGTCCGCCGACGCTACAAACTAGTGCCGTTTTTATATCGGGAGTCACTAACCTTCAATGGGCTGGATATATGGACTACACAAAGAGAACTGTTAACAGAAAACCCATTCAGCAAAGCACGTTCGGCTGAGTGCAACTCCAACGGCACATATTTTACGAGTCATCGCTTCTGGATTACTGAGAAAATGGAGTTGACTTGTGAAAAATCTGGTTTTCGCACTTCTGAGACAGCATCCATCATTTTAAAAGGGTGTGTGGTCTGAGGAGGTATGGGCATTTTGCCAATTTGACGTAAAGCACTGACGCTGGAATCGCTTATGTGGAAAATATCTCGTGGATCTAAGAAGGTGCTATTTTGTTTTATCGGTAATGGGGAGCTGGGTTTATAAGCCACATCGGCGGCTGGTAGCAAAATTTTCTTTATGGACCCAGTCCTGATCCAATGATTTAACAGTCTGGCCTGTTCGGCTGCATCGGACTGATTTAAACCAGGGGCTCTAGAAGTAAGGCAATACTGCTACATTCCTAACGCGGCTGTATACAGCAAATGCTTTTGGGTAGCACCGGACCCTTTGGTTTCAAAAGTACTTTGGTTGTATCGCATAATGTCCCGCAGTCACGGTCAGTCGTCGGGTGATCGGAGTTCGCGTTTTTTGGGCTAAACTTTTCTAACCCGTCCTTCCTCAAGGGACAGGCAGCATGGCTGCTTCCATAAATATGGACATCCTGGTCACTTGGAGAACGCACGTTACTCCCACCGAGAGGGCAGTACGTATTTAACTCCAGATTGTCTCACCATACGTTTCCTCTTGTCAAAGATCTTGCTGCTCGTGGTCTGACTGCTCCCGATTGTCCTTCCAGGACTGGTCGCAAAGTTGGGACGCTCTTTCAGCCCGTGTTGCCCGCGGGATCATTACCGCGCTCAAGTCTGACCACCTTGTCAACGGCATGGAAGCTGCGATAGTCCTCTGGCCTTTTCGAGTGATCACTAATTAGTGATTGAGATGATGCGCCACATACTCTTTTTGTCTTCGTTTACTGATTTTGTTCCTTCGCTTTAATTTACAACCATTTGAAAAATCTAAATTAAAGTGGTATGCTGACACAGCTAAATTGATGTCTGGATCCGCTTTCTGGAGGCTTCCATTGATAGCCAGATTTCGTAATATTTTTCGCCTAACAGCGAAGATTCTATTGAAGCTGTGTGATCGTGATTTCGATTACTACACGGGGCTGGGAACATTGTGACACATATGACCCTGTTTTGGGCGGAAAGAGTTTACTGAATACAAATTACGGATACATATGCGGGCATGATGTTTGCTGCCACTTTTAAAAATACTGGATTGATGTGATCTCTTTGTTAGCCCAATCCCTATTTGTGTCGATTGACTAGCACGAACTAAATTAGCGAAATATTACCTCAGATAGATGGTTGATCGAGACTACACGTTTATTTACAGCAATCCTGTTGATGGTAAAACATCTAAAATGGAATCGTCCATTCGGACAAACTACTGACGGAACAGATATTCTGGGTCTGATTACAGCATAATTAAAGTTAAATACCTTTTCAATATACCGATTAAGTCCTTAGCACGATTCAGCCAGCAGTTTAAAATGACCATAGAGGTAGTGGTGATATACACTTCGCCATTAAGTGATCAAGTGACAAAGTGTGACAAAACCAAACAAATCTACACGACAGATTGTGAACTCCAATGCTTAGGCTACGCCTAGCCTTAAATAACGGACGGTACGTCGTAATTTACCTGATCGTGTTGGGAGCATATTCTTGCTGCTCTGCTTGCAGCATGGCGTTCATCAGTCCATTCAGCTTAGTTTAAAGATAACTAGTTCAACGTGGAATTTTTGGAACTACTCATCCGTTTCCACTGGTCATCGTCATTTAGTAAACGTGCCTGAGCCTCATACCTCATACCTTGTTTAGAATCCTGGTGCCAATGTAAAGAAGCACGAAGGACTTTCGAAATATCCAACGGCGAACTTGATATGCGTGCAACCGGCTATTTTTACCAATGCGTCAAAACTTATACAAACTCTTGGTTTTCACGGACACAATCTTTGAGAGAGTGGCACCTGTGTTTATTTTCGCAACTGTGTGCCAAACGTGCGTACGTATATGGATCAGTGCAAAGCATCCATTTTTTCTACAACAAAACGAACTGCCAGAGTTTGCAGAGGAGCAGAAAGTGCGGCACCAGAGGTGTGAGAAATTGAGATTTGTTTTGCCATGCATTCTAACATTCGTCTCAAAAGTGTGTGATTTTCGCTTTTATTCACTTTATCTGGCTATCCAACGTCTATGAAATCCGTTTGGGAATCTGGCAGAACAAATGTCTATTGGACAGCGTTTCCATTGTGCACGGAAAAGTATAGGCCTAATTTTGGTTCATCCTAAATGTCCCAGTACGTTTTGCGGTTACATATAACGCTGTTTTCATCACGGGTCTTTGGTGTAGCAGTCCGAAGCAGTGAACCTTACAGTCACTTTTGCAGGCTTGGTGAAATTAGGAACACATCACGGAGGTACGTGGGGTGAATTAAAAGTAGTAAAGACTTGCAGTAGGGTGCAATGATAGAACGATGGTGGAAACAGCATTCTTCATGAAAGAGGTGATTAATGTAGTCTTTGAATGAAAATTAGCTCGTGCACTTACCTGCAATGCTGTGGTCCTCGGGAAAGTGTTCTTGGCCCAAGTCTAGTGGATACAGTATACAAAAGCATTCATGCATGCCGTTATGGTTGAAGACATCCTTCCAAGGGGAAATAGCGAGTGTTGCGTTGATGTGTGGGTAGAGGAGAGCAAACCTTAAACATATTTTTCCCAACAGCTTCGAAAGTTGGTGTATCGAAAATGGAAATTTTTAACATTATGAAATGACTTAAAATAGTTTCACATCATCAACACACCGTAAATCAATAGACAGACTGCTGATCTGTCACCATAAGTGATCAACGGTCTGATAACGATCTGTCATAACGAGACCGCACTTACAGCAACGGATACCCAAAAAGAACATTAAGCAGGCTTGATTAATTTAGACACCTCCGGGTTATAGGACATTTGGTCAGAGTTGGCTATGTTAGACATTTTGTTAACACCAAGCACAGGAGATCGCTAGATAAAGGGCAATGTGAATTTGACTAGATTTTATTCAAAGGTTTCAGTGACTTTTGACCAGCAAATTGGCTAACAAGCACCAATACATATGGTTGCTTCCTCGGAAGAACTACTCAGTGGACAGTTCAAGCCTATATTTCTTGGCTTCTGTGACCTAGACATTTCTACTCAGTAGCGTTAGTGGAGGCCTGAACAAACAGTAATGGCATCGGGGTTTCCTCACCTGTGCTTCAGTCTTGGGAACGTCCCGAGTTTTCCTTCAGTGCTCCTGGGTGCCTGTCTATGACTGCTTGGAGATTTTCGCAACATAAACCTAGATGGATGAATAATCGATTGTTCTAAAAGGAAGAAGAGCCTTAGTACACACGCCCCAGGAATAGCACTACCGAATAATGTTGATTGTTTTGGACACTCATGGTCAATCTTGTTATTTCTTTCCTGAATTATACGCGTAAATATTTTCAGCAGTCTTCACAGAAGATGGTGTTAGCGAGCTTGGTAAACAATCGGTAGTTTTTATTTGGGCTCTGAAACGATGACTTCTCAATCGGCTCCAAACTTTTTCCAATTGAAATCTCTTTTGAGCACCCTTCCTGTTTTTACTAGACGGATTCATTAACAAGTCCATGCAAAAGTGACGGGATTAGTAGTATCATCTATCACTGCTATTATATTTGGTCATCCTCTCCAGGTAAGCATTTGTATAAATTTTCTAATCCACTGAAGTCTTGGCTCAAATATTTCGTTGAAATTCCTGACTTTATACAAACAATAGATATGATTTCTAAATTTTCTAGACAAAATCCTTGTCTTCGGCAAGGTGGATTATCGCATGTTCGAAGTATTGGCTATCTGGACTGTAACCTCTCAGTGAATGCTTCTAACACATTGAAGAAGACTAAATGGAGTACCCGTACATTTTGTCTAGCATGCAGATTCTTCCATCTTATGTTATTTGAGGGGCCTTAGTTGGTTAGATACTGTTCCTAACATTTCCGCCTCATTACTTAAGTCCTTAATTAATTAGGATGTGGGCACTAAATCAAGTAAAACTCTCATGAATTTATGAACGTAAAATTAAATAGAAGGCAATTACATTCTGAAACAAATGGCATCATCATCCAGTTTACTCAACGTCTCCAAAGTGCCTTGTATATAATGACCTGAATCAAACTTCTGTCCATCATTGAAAGGCAAGAGGACGCAAACTCTTTTGCGTAATCGCGCTATCTCCCCATAGTACATGCGACAATCTCGGACTTGTTATAGTCTGAACACAGTCAGCTCTTTAAGGGCTGACAGCAGTATGGCTGAGAGATCGGTACCACTGATGGCTTTGAAGACAGCCTGCGGGCCCCTGCGATGTTTCTGCTTAGCAAACTGCGGCCCTTTAGAGTGCAGTTTCCAAACCTGTTTCTTATTGAATAGCTAGTAAATGTCTATTTGATGCAAAATGATGAAATGCTTGAATACATGCACCTCAAGGACATACTTTGCTCTAGAAAGATAGAGTAATTGATTTCGGGTTCAAATGCACAGTTTCTAGGTTTTGATGTAACCGGTAGCCACTAGTGAACGCCATGACAAATCTTATAGGTCTTGTCAAGTAAGCAAACTACTTTTCCAAACATTCTTACAAGTTCAGAACACTGAACGTCATTCATTATAAGGGGGCAGTTCTAAATACAGTTTGACTCACTTCATACAGAAACTCATCCTCTGGTGGAACTCCAAAGACTCTAATCAGTTGTCAGTGTCTTCTACCGACACAATATGGAACTAAGCGTGAAACATCAAAATTCAAAATTGGCTGTGTGGTCGGAAGATGCTGTGGTCCAATCAACAAAAGAATTTTTTTGCTGTAAGTACAAGAAACTTCCAGAACCGGAAAGAGCACATTTTCGCACCACAAGCACAACTCCTCTACACTTGATAGCAGTCATATTCCTCCGGTCAGTCTTTGTAATGTAAATCACTCGCAGTTTTCAATGGACATCCTGTTAAATAGAGACAAAGCAGAAGTAAAGCCGATGAGACGTCTATGTAACAAGGATGGGGGAAGAAACGTTTCCCTACCCTGTATCCAGATAAAACTGACACACTGCAGAGGTTCTAATTCGGTTAAAGTAAAACTAAGACCTTGGTGTCGGTAGACCACTTGAGTTAAACTGTAGTGGGGCCCACCACTAATTACTTACGGTAAGCGATTTCTAGTTTAGCAACAAACGGGACCGGAAACTTTGAGAAGAAGATAAGAAACGCTGACGGACTGGCTGTGATAATAGGTTTAGTTTTATTTTATTGAAGGAAACCATTCATAGGGTCGCTGAAAACACCACGATAGTCCATGATTACATTTGTTCTTCAAGATTATCTTTTGGACGCAACTCCAGAGTTTCCGTCAACCTTATGCAATGCTTGGACCTACATTTTACAAAATTCGCGAAGTATACTCAAATACAACCGAGTTGGTTTTCGTCGGAGTTGGTAGAACATTTTCAGGAGTTAGCCACGGTCACACAGAAGGCTACCGCCGCTTTTATCACACTCCCCACTGGCCAAACAGAACTTACACGATGTAGGATCTTGGGGTATATAATCGTCCACGGACCAACTGGAGCGTTCTTGAGGTATACCCCTTACGTCACTATCGACAACGTTAGCTGCCACAATAAGACCAACCCTTCTATTTTTTAGTTAATTAATTAACTAACTTATTAATTAATTAACTAAGCTAATTCAGTGAATCGTTGCTCTGATAACAGTTTTTCATGCATACAAATGATTCCTCGCATTAAGAAGAACACAGTTTTTAATTTTGCCTTGTGATCTTGTTGCACGATTTGCCCTGCAATTTGACAGCAATTGCTGATTTTGTCTGGCTTAGGAATTCGGCAGGAAATATTTTACGGACGGATTCTAGAATTATGAAATTATATGAAATATCGATTTCTGATACGCTTATCAGGAGTGTTCGAAATCATAATGCCAAGGATGTCATACCTATAATATCGCCCCTCACCTCGTACTTTTTACAAAATAAAGAGATACCAACTCGTGAGAACTCCTCATACTGAGTAGTATCAGACCTTGGCAAATAATTTTACTATTGTTCCAGGTAAGCACAATTAATGTCTGTTTGGAAGTTAGTAGACTTATCACTCAGCATTTGAAAAAAATGCCTTGTTGTCATTCGTTCGTTATGCGCACGCGGAAAAAGAACACTATATCTCCTCTAATATTATCCATAAGTTCTTTTGCTGCAATAAACCGATTTTGCCAACATAGGGTTCAACGGGCTGACAGTTTAAGAGTTCTATCTGCAGCCGCCTTGCTTTTACTGCTACTAATAAGCTCAATTTATGTAGATTTGCAACCACCCTTGTTAAGCTTGCTACAAGTTAGCCTATTCCTTTCGCGACATCACGTCTTACGCAACCCGTGCATTTGGAACGTTCTGGTCAAGATTAAGTGATTTTCTGCTCCACCAAAGTAATGACTCTAGCTGAAGTAGTTTACCACTTACTTCTCAAAGATGCTGTTTTTGAGGGATTTTAGATGTTCTTTGGTAGGGTGAAGAGATTTTGTAATTCTTCAATTAAGATTTCTTCTTGTCAGGTAGGCCAGTCTGTGCTGAGGAACAATGTACAGATGTCTGTTTACTATTTGCACATTTCACGAAATTAGGAGAGTTTCGAACACACGACTTTGCGGCCAGTTGTTGATCAGTTATCCGGGCGGTTGATCAGCAGTGTGGTTAGCTTTAAGTTAGATAGGATGGAGCACAGATCGATCACAGGAAGCACATTACGTAATCCTTTATAAACTGGCTTCTCGATTAACGATTTCTCAGATGGGGGGTTTAGTCTCTTTGTGAAATTGTCTTTTTGTGTGATCCCTTCAGAAAAATTTGCGATAGTGAACATGTACTACTCTCAGCAGGTTGGGAGCTCAGGAATTTCAATAGTTTAAGGTCTTCCAAATGAAGAACTGGAATCAGCCTTGCCGTTCATTAGTGAATTCTCGGAGTAGGATGAAGCTGTCCCGCACTGGTCTTGTCTGGCGACTTTTTAATGTAGTATTTACAACTACGGCATTAATTTCAACGCTGCCCGTAGGGTCGTTGAAGGTACCGCGCTTGTGGATTCCAAGGCTATAGTATTGCTGACTACTTGAAACCGCTGTGTAAGCGGCACATCAGACACATTCACATCCTTGATGTGAACAATACTACGTTCAAATTAGTTAATAACCACACTGTTTAGTGCGAAATCCAACGTTTGTCAACAAGTAGGCAAGATGCTCTTCGATTGCATGGATAATTACCTCTTAGATCCACAGTCATTGCAGAGAAGCCATTTAATATACGAGTCCATGGTCTTGAACTTCAAACACATAAGCTGCTTTGGATCGTTGCCTAAGTGGAGAAGTCCCTGCTTTCAGACCTGAGGCTATTTGTTTAAACTTTATTATTCTGGTGTATTACTAAGGCTCTATAGTATAAAAATAGATCGGTGCACTGGACTCTAGAAGGTCAAACTAAGTTTCGTGGTCTACTAAAACACCGACATGTTTCTCATACGTTCTTCTGCTGGCTGACCACAGCCTACTCTCAAGAAGTGGAAAAATAAGGGTATACCCGTACCACAATCGTTGCGATTCAATGATTAATCAATTTACAATCAAACAAATGGCCAGCACACTCAGGTGTATTCTAACTGCAACCAGTTTTATCCAATTTTGTCACCTTCGAATGTACGGTACATGGACCATACCATAGATATACCTTACTGGGGATTTTGTCAAAGGCATCCGTCAAAGCTACTCATTTCAGTCGTCTAACAAACGGCCAAAGAGTTGACACAGCCACTTCGAATTTTATAGCTCTCCTGAACAAAGAAACTGCTTCTGAACCGTTACTTTTTGAGGATTCGCTGTCACTCTTTCAAGCTGATGAATCGGTCCAGTCGATTCAACTTGCACACCAAACGTAGCCTTCTCTCTTTTGATATTCCTTAGAAACCAGCACTTCTTACTCTGGGATCGTGGGACTAGGCTGAATCTAGCTGTTAACCAAATAAAGGCTGAAAATGTTCAGTAACCAAACAACCGATGCCAAACAGATCAACTTAACCTAATTCTACAGTATATGCCGTTTGGTTAAACAAAGCAAAGTAACTACGTAGCCGTAAACACCAAAGGTTTAGGTGGGTCCACCATAGTAAACTGGAACTGAAATGTGCTTTGAAGGCGGTTACTAGAACCATATGATAGGTCAGGCCTAATTCCTTTCGAAGCATGAAGGCGGTCTACAAACTCAGAAACCCCGTAGCTCTCACTACTATACTTATATGCCACGTAATTTCGCAACGTTTCAAAACTAATTCTCACACGCCCTACTTTCTGAACATCATGCTTTTGATTTGAGTGACCAATTGCCCCTGCGCGCTTCTTCCGCATGATGCTTGTCACGGGTAAGTGGAACATCTCGCCACCGAACACCTGATCCACAATAAGCACTAGGGATTTCATATCCTGGAATGTCGTTAGGCCGCTATATGGACACATCGGGTTACTAATAGGGAGACGTGACGACCGCTGACGCCCCCAAAAGTCAGAGGTGCATAGTGGCAGCAACGATGAGGACATGGTAACATTTCCAGCAAGTGAGGGATAGCAACTTACCAATCTTCTTCTAACATAGAAGCACCAGATATTTATTCTAGTGTCTTTATAAACTATGCGACTTCGCCTGCGTTAGTCTACGCATTTGACTAAACACACCAAATGGGACGAGATTTTAATGCCTCTTTATTCAGTGGGTTCAGCAGATGCATGGTGGCGAAAGGATTGGTGTTTTCAATAGGAAACACGAATATCCAGTGTACCTGAAACCTCCTACATTTTATTATTACGGAATTATGGAGTAACAGATGAACACCCTAATAAGTAATTCAGACATTTGTGGTCTTGTGCCCTGCCTAGAATGTATTCTATCATTCGACAAAACCTATGTTTTTTTCTGTGCTATATTGTTGGCTGGACTTGGTGTTACAACAAGCAGCTAAGGAGAGTTAGATCACGTCACAAGTGGCCCAGAGTAAACGTTCCGGAACAAAAACTATGGAAAAATGTCCAACATTTAGGACAGTCATTGAAGTGAAATAACTAGTAGCTGTAATTGGCAGGTAAAAGACCACAATGTTTTGTGCTGAGTCTTGGTCTTGAGAATGGAACATGTCGAAGGATTTACCGAGATTTCAGACGATTATGTAATTCTATATACAATGTCGTATTCTGAAAACAGCCACATTTAAAACAGATATCAGCACCGAGCATGAGACAAAAAATGCTTACCTTTACTGTGAGCTTTCATTGTTACAGCATGCTGCCCACCTCTTCAGTGGCCTAATACCGGTTTCACATCACACTGATCAGAGTTCACTACTTGAGCAAGCCATGCGAATTTTTCATCAGTTGTAATACAATCTTGGATGCCCGCTGGACAAATTTGGAATGAATTACTCGTTTTCAAATCAGATGAATAGTATTCACGAGCAGTCCAGCTAAACTCACAGTCAGCTGTTGCACCAAGCTTGCCATAAAAATCAGCATATACAGGTGGTTCATTAAAGTCCACGTTTATCCCCATTTCAGTTTATAGGTGGTTGTTTAGTTTTGCTTGTCCGATATGTGCAGCAGACACCTCAAATTGTCTACCAAGTGTGCACCAACTGAATATGGTTTGGATGATTATTGCAACATCAATGCAGATAATGTTCAACAATGTGGAAGCAAAGCAAGCAGTTGATCACTGCATTATGCGTATTTTCGTTTCGATAGTTTCCGATACTAGTCACAAAGCAACTGCAGCCATGACTTCAGAAAGCACGACACTGACCAAAAGGGTACTAATTTTTCAAAGGACCTCAACTGTTAATCTCGTCTGATTAATCTGCGGACTTGGTTGTGGTTTATTAAAAAGAAGTTATAATAACATGCATTTTTAGGGTTCCCGATGCCGAACTTTGAGTGACGCGTAGGTTCGACAATCCCGAATATCAAAAGGAAGAATTGGGTTCGTAATTATACGGTACTATTTACATAAGGGTAAGCAAATGTGTACAACAAACCTCAATTGTTCACGTTCGTAGCGTCGACAAGTTCACAGGCACTGTCACTGACCGGCACAGTGCAGTGTCAACGCCGCACACCAAACAACGGCGAACGGAATGATGGCTCAGTAGCGTGGGTTGCGGTCGTCCCTTCCGACGATAGTCTCGTGATTCTCATTGGACGTGCGATCGCACGGAACTCATGAGAAAACAAGTCAAGGCAGGCTCAGCAAACGGGACATGAACGCGCATGGGTAAGTAGGTCAGCTGCGCACATACACACACAGACACACAAGCCAATACACGAGTGTCGGACGAGACGGCCTCTGAGGCAAGGTGAGTGACGGGTACGATCAAAAGTACATAGGCGGAGTAAGCAAATGAATGGGGGAATTATCATGAGGTTAAGTTGGATTCAACATGCATAAATTACTTTGCAATGTCAGAGGGTGAATTTTCGAGGACATTTCAACCCCAAGGTCTATATTGCAGATGGATGGCTTGCAAAATCGATTGCAGATGCCTCTACCGTGCTGCCATATTGCGTGGTTGAAGAGACAACTAAGCAAACTTGGGGCATTAAAGTGCTTGGAATTCTTATTTCAAAATTAAACGAATTGTCTTATGTTTTCCAGAAATTTATATTTAAGCCCTTCGGGGAGAGGGGGCGGACAATATCGATGCCTGACAAAATTTTAAACTCAAAAAAGGGACTTACCACTACCATTACCAGCACCGGTAACAACTCTTAATCTATTCCACAAAGCACGGCGAACCAACCTAACCGTTGTAACCGGCTCCAACTTCCTAAAATGATAATGTCATATTCTGGTGCTCACGATCTCCCGAACTACAAAGTTGCCTTTCAAACATGGAGGAATGGAACAGTGCAGTCAGTTTATCGGCCCAAAATTCGCGGATTATGATGCGAACAGGTTGGCACAAATATCTGAAGTTTGTTTAAACTCCAGTAAGTTTTGCGTGAGCAAAACGTCAATTTTTGTCTAGGGAAAGTTTTTGGCTAGACCAAAAACAATTAAATTGCGACAGGGACTGAATTTATCAAAAAAGGCAATGAAACAGCGAGTTTCCAGAGCGAAACTGAAGAAACTATGGCAGAAAAATAACGGCTCGGATATCTTGATTGACTGTGGTATGGGTAGAAAAACTACTTCACGCAACAATCCAATGGAAAATAATTAGCTGTAATTGGTGAAAATCCTGCATATTTGTTACAATGCTAGAAAAGTTCGTGGAGGGCCAGGAATTTCAAAATTTCCGTCTTCGTTTGTTATATCCTCTTGAGGTTTATGAGTAAGACAATGAACACTATCAAGCCTCCAATCTGGTGCTTATCTAATTGAACGGCACATGTGTGTAAGATGAAAGAAAATGCAGATGTTGAATACCCATCATATGCTGCAGCAGGGTGGTAGTCACAACAACCATCGTTTGCAGAAGCAGAGAGAAAGAACCTTTAATAAGTCTGCTTGTCCAAGGAGGACTATGAGTAGACAGTGCCCAAGTCGAGTTTTGTGGCTCCGGAAGTAAACTGCGACAAGGTATCATAATTTTCATCATTCGGTGGTGAATTTTCAGAGGGCCCACTATAGTCCCATGTTTAGTTGACCAATAGGGTTCCAAGCGAACACGTAAAACCTATCGAAACGGAACCTTTTGAGTTGCAGTTGCAAATAGGGAATGCTGCTTTTGTGATTACGCCCTGGGTTACACTCAACCTGTGGCGTAATCGAATGCGTACTCGACCGATCGCGAAGCTAACCCGGAAAGAACTCATCCGATTACTATCTATTTCCGCTCGTAACTTCACCTAAAGATTTACGTAACTGGCAGAGTTGTCAAACTACATCAGGCCAGTGACTGTCGACGACAAATCTTGCAAACAATCTCGACACTCAAGGGAGTGATAGAAGCACACAGTTTGAGATGGCACCAAGAACAACATTTTTGAATGCTAGTTCGATAAATTATTTTGTTGTTATACGTAGTACACTAGTCATAACGTCTCCAGGTAAGCCTCCCGTCAAAGCCAAATTGGTATGCAGATGAGTAAATAAGTCGCAGTTAACTGTTATTTAAGCTACTGACAGCATATTTGTGCTCAAGACAGGTGTGGTGGTAGTTCAAACTATATACGCAAAGAATGGGGAAATTAAACAGTTGCAGGTTGCGTTTGTGTAACGGTGGGTGTACGACTTTTCTGATGATCATCCCACGTTCAGACGCTGCACAGAAACGACAAGCAAGCCCGCTTCATGTCCGCAGTATCGTGACGGAAACGCTGACTACATCAGAGTAAACCAGCATGAAAGCCAAACAGTACTCATGTGATAATAATAAGGGACATGACAGACATATATTTCTTATGCGGATAAAACGCCTACACAGTGTCACACATACTTGTCACATACTGGCTTCTGAATTCGGATAAGATGAAAGCTGGAAAATAGGGCGAATCGGAGCTCGGCCTGTCCGTTCAAGAACTCTCCGGGAACAACAGCTTGACGTTTAAATAAAAGACTGCATTATTTCTCGGACTTGTTCTGGTGCTCGTTAACTAATACTAAAGGTCGCTCAACTTCTGCACGCTTATTATCTCAGTGGTTTTTTCATTCCATGAGATGTTTTGTTTTGGGTCAACAAAATTCGAGTGGAGGGATAAACTTTTGCGAGGTACAGAAAGGATCTATAGTAATGTAAGGAACAATGATTTACGGAAGGCATGCCGAATCGACTCGGGAAATATTGCGCAACCAAAAGCAGTACCTAACTATCGAATTTTAATTTTCAACTTGCAAGGGATTTTCTACAAATGTGCCTTTATGCGCTTGGTTCGCCATCTGAGTATATGGAAATCTCCTCGTTAACAGCCAAAAAATTGAAAAATCTAAATCATCACCTATGTATTGATACGAAATTTTTTTTATTATAAAGTCAAAAGCAGTGTAGTGGAATAGGTTGTTGTGACTGAAACGTCTGATTAAACGCACCTTCAAACAGAACATTAGTTGGAGTGTTGTTGTAATTGATTCAATTATGCAATCCTTTCACCGTGAGATTTATTTGCGTCGACTGGTAGGAACGCGATGACTACTGAATATCACAATATAGGTTCAACCCAAGAATCCACTTACATTTCATAGGGTGAATGGTCAGCCGGTTTCACTCGAGAAATACAAGGCTGATTCAATCGGTGTTCCCTTGATCTGTTAATGTTTGCCCAGCCTAGCAACTGTATTGTAAGTGCCTTGTCATCTGTTGAATAGACCTTCCCAGTACGTGGTTGTCATCCTCGGTAGATGACGATTCACCTGCAAGCCACCTGGAAATGTTGGAGGATTAGTTAAGGTTCATTTTCTCAACAACAAACAATACTTTGTCCCAGTCAGTCAGTATGTCACTCGAGAGCAACACATTTTGAAAGTTGAACGTTAAAACGTGTGGATTACTAAGTCACTCATGATCTCGATAATTCCCTTAAACTGGTAACAATTTACCCCAGTTTTTCTGATCTTGTTTTACCTTGTTTGTTTGTTTTCTTGTTATACCCTGGCTGAAAAAAACCACACTGATTCAAGCTGCCACCCACTCAACTGTAAGAGATAATTTGTTACTACTTGCCAATAATAATAAGAGGAACACCATCCATGAAATAATTCCTCATATGGTTGCCTTTTCGTAGAATTAACTGGAGGTTTTGGTGTATAGATCATGAGTACTACTAATAACGAAATATTTTGTAATCACAAATGGATTCACGCCATTTACTCGTCCCTTCATTGTTGGTTGTCGTCCGTGAAACCTCAAACATTTGGTCATGCTGGAACGGCTGCGATTTCCGGACGTCAAATAACTACGTTGTCAAATATTACTGGACTCATTCGTTGCCTTCAACAAACGTCTTCATAAGCAAATTAATGTCATTTGAATTTTTTTTATTGCTGCCTTAAAGTTCACGTAAACTTTTTTCTATCTCTATTTAGAAAAAATGGTGGGTTGATGCATTTTTTCGTGGGTACGATATTCCTGGCACGTTAAAATCCGCAGAAATTACAGGTACCCTCAAATTCCACCGCACAATTCCCTGTAGAACAGCTCATCTTCCGATGGTCCCCCACCTGAAGAGTACTGCATCTGCTGCTCAGCAGTAAACCATCATTTGTCCGGTGAAACTTAACTGGCTGGCTTGAGCTATTTCTGCCACAAGTGTTGCGCTTTTTATTTATAACAGCTCCAAATAGACGAATCTTGATAGCTGAATGTTTTTTTCACCATCTATCCGCTTAACCACTCTGTCTGTACAATGCCCTTTTATCTCATAATAGCTTGTTCGATTATTTTATACCTCACGCAAACCGCACAAAGAACCTGGATGATAATTCACTTCTATTCATCCATACTAGTGCAGACCCGAGTGTTGTCACAGCACCCATTTTAATCCGGTTATAATTATCACTTTTTGGCTACCGTTCCATTGGCTTCCATAAATAGCTGGATTCTGAATCTCTTGAATTTTAAGATGCATCCCAACGTTGTGTTTTATCTGGCCGATTCGACCTGCATTTTAGCCTTGTAACTCGTAAGCACTTACGATATATGGTTGCTAGGGAACCACCGATTTACTGAGGATGCTAGAACCGGTATGGCGCATTGAGTGAAAGCAACAACCTGGAACTTGTTACACAGATTAAACGAAAATTAATAAATCTGCAAAATGACAAATAATCTGCCACTGCGAATACAAGCTTCCTTGCAATTTCTATCAAATATTTTGTGTTCAACAGGGCAAACCTCTTACTTCCGATTCAATATTTTTGCACCTGCAAAATTACATGAAAAAGAAACCGCTGCGCAACACCCTTAGCTGTGCATGTATTTTAGTCTTTTTTCCTTTTTTACATAGACCATATTAGATGAGTACTATAGTGATCCCAACAGACGTCACGGTTCAGCATACATGGAAGAAGAGTGACCGTTTAGAATCAATTTCTAACCAAGCAGATTTTGAAACTCCTCGTGACAAACTAGTTTTGAAATCAACGGTAAAGCTGCTAGCGTCGGAGTGTCGCATACATTAAATGAGGGACCCGTTTCGATGGTGCCAGATATTGGTTAGCTGCATTAACCGGTAGACAGGAAACACATTCATTTCTGTCAACTATTTGCACACTCAAAGGCACATCGAAAATCGGCTCACACTAATTTATGCTTTAGCTGGTATAAATAGCTTACTCTCCTTTACTCAAAATTAGGTTAAACAATCTTAGTGCGTGAATATATAGTAGAATCGGCAACTGAATTCCAGAGATAGCTCGGTACTTTCCACGAACACTGCAATCGACATACAAAATCGGAACATCAAACGCATTGAGATAGACATGTCGATTTATACCCAGATCTTCCCTATAAAGTCTATCAGTTGAATGTGAGAATTAGCTGAATATCCGTTTTGTGATTTGGCGGTCCTGTTGTCTGAAATGTTAGTTGGTGACTAAGCCATATCAATGTAATTTTTGTGTTTACGTGATACACCGAGTTTTTTATCGGGTTGGTTGGTAGTCTCCATCAGCCTGGAGTCAGTTCCAGCAGGGCAGCCTTCGGTCCATAGACTACTAGGGTTTCTCTTTGACATAATATTTTAGCTATGACTTAGGATTTACACTCGTTACGGTGTAGGAGCACTGAACAGTCCAGGAGGAAACTGTGCATGTAAATCAAAGGACATGAAATTGTCACCGAAAGATGTCTTCCTAACCTTTATTTTAACTCGCAAAGTTCAATAAATTAAATTAATTATTAATTATTATTTATTATTATTATTATTTATTATTATTATTATTTATTATTATTATTAATAATAATAATAAATAATAATAATAATAAATAATAATAATAATAAATAATAATTATTAATTATTATTTATTATTATTATTATTTATTATTATTATTATTTATTATTATTATTAATAATAATAATAAATAATAATAATAATAAATAATAATTATTAATTATTATTTATTATTATTATTATTTATTATTATTATTATTAATAATAATAATAATAAATAATAATAATAATAAATAATAATAATAATAAATAATAATAATAATAAATAATAATAATAATAAATAATAATAATAATAAATAATAATTAATAATTATTATTTATTATTATTATTATTAATAATAATAATAAATAATAATAATAATAAATAATAATAATAATAAATAATAATAATAATAAATAATAATTAATAATTATTATTTATTATTATTATTATTTATTATTATTATTATTTATTATTATTATTAATAATAATAATAAATAATAATAATAATAAATAATAATTAATAATTATTATTTATTATTATTATTATTAATAATAATAATAATAAATAATAATTAATAATTATTATTTATTATTATTATTATTAATAATAATAATAAATAATAATAATAATAAATAATAATAATAATAAATAATAATAATAATAAATAATAATAATAATAAATAATAATTATTAATTATTATTTATTATTATTATTATTAATAATAATAATAAATAATAATAATAATAAATAATAATTATTAATTATTATTTATTATTATTATTATTAATAATAATAATAAATAATAATAATAATAAATAATAATAATAATAAATAATAATTATTAATTATTATTTATTATTATTATTATTTATTATTATTATTATTATTAATAATTAAATTAATTAAATTATTAAATTCAACTCGGCAAACGTGGACATTTTGGGGCGCGAAAGCACAGTGCAGCGAAGGGAAACTCTAGAAACACAGCGCTCCACGAAGAATACCATTTCCCACCACGTTTAGCCAAAACATTCTATGCGCCAATACACGCGGAAGACCATCGATGCTGTGATGATAAGCTAGTGGAAGAAATCAAGGAATGAGAATCTTCCTGGGAGTCCATTAGCGGTGGTTACACCGTCAAAATAGTGAGTAGAGCTCACTTCGCTAAGGACCAATAGATGAAATCACTATGAAGTGAAACAAAAGGTTAGAGAGACATCGGCTAATCAGGACAGCAGCTCACATACGGAATGACCGATAAAACAATCAATCATAATCGCGAGTATTTGCAACCAGAGAAGCGTATACTGGAACATGTCCATCATCCCTGAGTGCACAACCATCGAGGCACTGCTCCACTTCGGCTCACGAAGGACTGCTGATGGCGTCATTTCGAGTGTGATGAAACGTTGACGACTAAATTCCCTGACTCAGCTATGATGCCATGACATAACGTATCTCCTGATCTACAGATATTCTCTCCAATAGAAGAAACGGATCTACTATATCCACCGTTTGGATCCTCGTGTATCACCTGACCTATGAAATATTATTGTAAAATCGCAACGCTCACCAACCCCAACCTCATTATATATATTACTGGTGTTACGAAGGCATGTGGCACGCTTCATATCTCTGTTTGTGCTTACAATCTAAAGTCCGCTGATAAACTCAGATTATGTCATCCATATTGAGGAAAGTTGAATGGTTTTGAAGATTCCCTGTAGACTATTTGCTTGAGCGCTCATCCTAAACTTTGTATACACCCGTCTAGCTACTCCGTCAACTGAGTGTTATCGCACAGGTGCTACGTAGATGGACTCTGTCATTTGGTGGCTGATAAGGTTTGTTCCATGAATGTTTCTTCCTGATCGCAAAGTACCTCTTCTTATGCACTTAATGTGCGTGTATGTGGTTGGTGCCCTGTTGCAAAATGTAACCTTACACTGTTGATGGAATGGAGGCTACTTTCTCGGATTCTTGCGCACGATCATTCGTTTTGCAAAAAAATAACTTGCTTTTCTACGGATATCACACACTATCATTTAGTACAGTCTTAAAAATTGTACAACGAGGTCAATACTTCGTAAACAGCGAGCAAGCAGGGATGAAGTATAAGTAACTAAGGAGGGTTGGAAATTTTCTAGTTGCTTTGCATTCAAAGTGAATGACTGGTTTGGTACCTCATTCGACCCCATAGGAACAGGTTAGGCTGACGTTAACCAGAAACTGTCGTTACCTGCGAGGTCAAGGAAACCTTCATAAATAAGGGCTAGGCAGCGTACCTTGGAGAAATCAGGTCCATTATAACGTATACTCATTTGGACAGTTACCGTTTCTCGGCGACAGTAAGCTAGCTTACAAAATACTATTTTGAAATATTTTGTTATGTTGTTTTCTGCTGTCGAACCACTGAATGTGCATTGACAAAAACATTTTGCTTGATGTCATACGGTATGATCTGTCCGGGGAACTCCGCCCGTTCCGTAGACGCCTTGAAAATAATTTAATGCTTAGTAGCAGGAAACCTGTCATTGTTGCAAAGGACTCGCATGTTGCGAATGTGCGATTCCCCGGGCCTACTGCCGACCGGGAAGTTGCTGTGCTAAATTTTTGATGCAAATCCTTACGAAAAATATTCCTCGAAGACTTCTGACGCACTCCACGTCCGACTTCTTTTGGATGGGCGGAATATGTGTGTAGAACCTTTGTGTCCGGCAACTTGTTTTCGTACTCTTTTCCAACTTTAGGTAAGCTGCACTGTCTAAGCAATAAACGAAGCCCATGGCAAACGGCATGTTTATCGATAGATCGTGTAACTCATAGTGTGAGTTCGACTACCCAGGTCTCACGGATTACATGCTAGCATCATTTCAGCACAGTATGATTAGAGTTACATAGTCTATATATGCGTCTTGTTTCCGACTGACTATAACGCAGTTGACTCGGCAACACTAAACTGTCGGCGAAAATACAAATCCGATTTGCCCCACTTCCAGGCAAGACAACCAGTCTTTCAATATCTTATTTGTCAGATATGACAGACACTACAAGAATAGCGGTATTAGTAAAGGACCACCATGACAGTCTCGTCTCCAGCATACCATCACTTGTCTGATTAGTTTATGATAAACAAAAAAGATGTTCACAAAATTCTTCTAGGGAGACAAAGCAATTGATACTCTAATGTACTGCATCGCACTGAGTCCTCTGAACCAGACAACGCATGGGGCCGAGGCCTATACCTGGGAGAACAATTTTTCGGACATTATCTCTAGCAAGCATACATAACAGAACCCGATTTATCAAACGAATATAAGACTCAGGTGGTGGGAACTAGACATCCTTAGTCGAAACTGAGAAATGTAAGCTGAGTCGTTTGTTGCCACATTTGAAAAAGTTCCTGGGAGATCAGGTTGACGCCAGTTACTTCAAGCAGTATTTTAAGCCGGAGTGACGATTCACCCAACCTGAGTGTGTTTGTGCGGATTTCATTTGGGTGGATGAAATTCATATAGTATACAAAGCACGTTTCATGACTTGTTTCAATTCATTCTTGAGCTGTTCGCTGAGGAGAAATTTTTGAAATGATTGGCGCATAACGGTGAACGCTAAATTTTACATTTGTGCTGTTAGCGTTCATGCCCAGAAAGAACAACCTACAGGTCAGCTTTGCCTAAATCATGCCTCATGGATCGCCTGGTAGGGTCAGCCCACCCTGTCTTTATTCTGAGAGTTTTCAAGTAAATCATTGGTAACCGTATGACCTTATTCAAAATTTTGTGAGTTGTTTTGAATTTCCAGACAAAATCTTACGGAAACGTTTTAAACTGTTTGGGACCAACGATTTAGTTTATTTTTATGTTCCACTTAGTAAAAATGTGAGGAATTATTAGTAAAACTAGTGCTCAAGTGTGAAATTCCCATTTGTTCTCCAAGTTTTCACTCAAGCGAAGCAAATTGTGGCGATGTTTTAAATATGAAAGTTCATTTAGCTCACTTGTAGGACGTTAAACGAAATAAGAGAATTAAAAACAAAACTCACGAGCTAATCTCTTGTTGTGCTACGAGTGTTCATGGCGATTTTTCAGAGTAAACACTGTTTTGTCCTACCGTTGGGAGTGTTTTTTCCACCGAAAAATTATTGTGTAAAAAGAATTGTGACGATCAGAAATCAGGTTACATACTTAGTTAAAAAGAGCCAACTGCCATAGGAACATCTATGTTCCTTCCGTGGTAGGCTTAAAGAATTCAAATCCGATAGTAAAGCCAGAAATTCTGAAAACTTCCTGATTTAAAAGAAAATCATAGGAAAGCTGACTCTGCGCGAGCCTTTTTTTTACCACGCTGGGCATACTTTTTGTCTGACATTATTGCTAAAGTTATTCACCTATTTTTTGCGTAGAATCTTAAAAACCAACAAAATGTAGCTGTCTTAGATAGCATCCAAATGTACGTATAAATATTATTCGGCTTGATGTAGAGTAGATCTACCCCATTATTGCCACAGGAGCTGTATATCCAGCATTTTTAGGTCACATAGGCCTGACTCGTTGTTTTGGTCGGATCAGGTGCTAGAAGGAAGCTAGGTTGTCAATATAAGTCCGAAAATCTACCAATGTTGTTGAATTCTATGATACATGTGAGTTTCATGGTATTTTCACCGCTTCCTTTTGGTTTGGACATTGTTTTCTGCTCGGTCTCAAACCATAGAATAAGAGCGGAGAATCAGTAATAGGACTGTCACATAGCAGGTTACATAACTTTCCAAAGAATGATTAGGCGTTCTCGTAATCGTTGAATATTTACGTCTTGTCCTCAATTCGGTGATGGTATGCATAAAGAATGAGCCAAAAATTTAAGCTTTCAAGAATCTATTTTGAAAATTTCAACTCCCGTGTTGGAGCAGTTCTTCTGCTTAGTTCACCTCAAAGGAATGTTCAAACGGAAGTGATGTGTTTGCGAATTCCACCAGCATGTAATATATATGTATGCATATATTAATTTAGTCTGCGACAGAAAAACGCCAGACTCAAGCATGAAAAGGGAAAAATATTGCTTTCATTTTTGGCCAGTTACCAGTTATGGGTACACAAGAATAATTTCGAGTACATGCACTGACTTGTGTTATGGAGTACCGCAGTTCAATTACCTGCTCAAGTATGCCCAGTTACTAGCGTAATATGGCCGATTCTTGAATATCCTCGTCCGGTCTGCAGCACCCAAATCCATCCATTGATGTAAGGCGCTCTTCTACGCAGAAATGTTCCATTGGATAAGTGCGTTCATTAAAAAGTTGCAGCCTATCCGGTTTTACGAATACTCACCCAGTACTTTCATATGTTCCCTAATGAAACTGGAATTCTGTGGCTCGTCATTTAGTTTCCATTTTTTGCAAAAATGCAAAGAATTAATCACATTAGTAGGGTCTGTCAATGTTTTACCTGACAGTAATAGACATACTTTACTGACCGTGTAAGTGGGTTCAACAGCACAAATCAGATCAAAGTGGCAATCCCAGCTTATTGTATATACATATTATATGAACTCATAGAGAGTTTGAGACCTACAAGATTCAAGACAAAGTATCAAACAACCAAGATCGGCCGCTCTCACCTACTATCCGGGAGGTCACAGGTTTGTTTCTTCCATTATTTCTTGAGATGTGCGCTACTTATGGCTCCCACTAAAAAAACATCCCAAAATAGTTCCTAAACTTATCCGTATAGACTGGCTTCACTTGCAGGACGAAACTCCAATTGAAAGATCTTTTGCTCTCAGAAATTCCACAAGATAGATAAATAGATTCTAGGCCCCAATTTCTTTGTATCTGGAAATACACTTGTCAGTACACCAGCTTGACCCTTCAGTTACTTTTCAGTAGGCGGAATAAGCATTTTGGAGAAGTTGAGTAAAAAATCGTTTGGTTATATTTAGTCTGTTCTGGTTAGGACATTAGTAGTCGTACTGAGGAATATACCTAAGTTTTGACTGTCATTTGTTTTGTTTTCTGCGCAGACATTAAAATGCATGACCCTCACTGCATCTGCAAACTGGTAGTTGGCATTCCCTGCTGTGCAATGACGCACAGCTTCTATCTTCTTGCAGTTCGACATAAACGATTGCATGAAAAACACGGGGATTATTTTCAACATAAAATATGAGCACTTTGTTCAACCAAGAGAAGATAAATTGCTGCCAAATCTTGACTCAGTTCACTTTTTTGGAAACTTCAATGCAGTGGATAAATTCACGTATAAGGTACAAACGAAACTGCCAGCTTCTGGTACGCCAATTTTCTTGTCTATGCGTGCCATAGAATTGGTTTTCCAAGGTCTATGGAGTTTCTTTAATAATAATAATAATAACAGGACTTTGCGAACGCAGTCCATGCTATCCCAACAGGGCATGAGTTTTGCGAAATGCCTCTATTTTTGAGACTTTTGGATCAACTTTTTTTACAACGACAGGTAACTGCTATTTTCGTCTACGTCCGTGAATAAAAGAGCACAATGCTTGCCAAATGAAGGAAAACATCTCTACTCACTCTATGCGAGTTTCAGGTTAAAAGCACGTCACGTTTGTAGAAGCCTAACTTCTTCTGTATAGAAAGTACCTTGTACCGAAAATATGGTGGTGCTAGAAAATTGTGACAGATAAGAATAAGGCATTAACCTTAACAATGCCTGTTATGTGACTCAAGGAAACAGACCATCTGTAGAAGACAAAACATGCTTGCGAACTGAAAAAATGTCTTTATTGCAAAACACCTATCCAGTTTTGCATTTACACAGAGAGAAAAGTGCTCCGGTCAAATGAGCCAATAGGAGGAAATAAACAAGCTGTGGTAACTTAATCTGAAACTGCAACTGCTTATTCCTCACCAGAAGTATAGGTTTATATCTTCCCACTCACTTTGTCAAATCCCCTGGAAGCGCACAAACAGCGTAATGGTGGTAGAAAAGGTTGATGTTGCTAGTGTGTCGCCTCAAGTTACTTTGATAAATGTATTTGACTGTCTTGTATTCCAGTTGAATAGGTCCCTGAGAAAATAGGAGGCAAGACAAACTTGTTGCCAACGCCTTCTACAAGAAATAAGGAAAATACTACAAATGACGTGACCGATACATTTATATTTCAAATTAGCAGGCGAAAATCACGATGCAATCCCAAAGCCAGCCGAGTCATTCAATGTGTAAAGTGACCTGCGAAATATTACTGCATCATTTTGCCACATATGATTGCCAACCCAACAATCAATAAAGAGTAGTCATAGATACCTGTGGGCCGAGAATTCTCAGAGTAGGTATCCGCACCTATCTGTCTTGGGAAGCTTGCCACAGCTCCATGCCCTCTCAAATTGACGAGGATGCAAACAAATCATGGAAGAAGAGTGGATATCGTCCTCTGAAGAACACACCATCGCAAGCAGACTAAGACGATTCAGTACCAAGACAAAAAACTCGTCCCAGACCGGAAGTGTGTTGTTTTAAGTGGACGTAGAGTAATTTTTTTGTACGCTGAGAATTCGCCTGCGATCATTTTAAGTGTTTTTCAATTGTATTGTTTTGACTGTGAAAATAGCTGTGTTTTTCTAACCAGTCTTAGAAAGAGGCTGGCAGAATTTATTTTCAAATGGGCCAAAATTACATTGAAACATTATTTATTCGTCAGATACTCTCATTCGCACATGAATTTAGCTTTGATAGGAGACAAAGCTCAATCCAGCTGGATCACCCGCTTATGGTGGTTCACCTCGGGATTTGATCAGATTTCCATTCAGTGCGCAAATGCCCATAACAACTGGTCTTGCTAAGGTTGAATGGAGAAAGGGTACAAAGGAGCACTGAGTAGAAATTCACAGACCCGGACTAGGTGACAGAGTGCGAAGACAACCAGAAGCGTTAATCGGCTAAACTAATAAAAAAGAGCGTTAGAAGGATGACGCATTTTCGTGGGTTAAATCGCAAGCCATTTGGCCTAGGTTAAAGGGATACTTCTTTGGATAGGTTGAGCTTTTGCCTGAGATTGCAGTCATATAAGGTTGTTGAAACACCTGAACTCCTATAGAGTTGTGTCTTCCTACAAATACATCTTTTTTCACCAAGGTCGACTAGATGAACCTGGACGGTTGTTTTGAACCATCTGATGATTTTCACTCATTCCCGGGCCAGAATCCACTGATCCCTTCTAGATACGGAAGTAGGGCAACTGTTATGTCAGCTGCATTTGAAATCTGCCGGAAGCAAATTTTGACAACCAAAACTGACGTGCAGTATATGTCAACTTTGGTTGGTTCAAAAACTACATCACAAGACAGTAAAACAAACAGTAAAGCAAAATTGCTTATAAAAATTTCAGTTGTTCCTATTTAATCATTCAGACAAATTTATAATTTTTGTGAGGCACATATTCTTAATAAGCTGGGATAACCAATTAATATAAATTCGCACCGGCAACTCAAACAAATTCTTTGGGTAAATGTCCTTGCCAAGCTTTCAAAGCCCCATAATAGATACTTGTGGGTAATGAATTTTGTTGAAAAAATGCAGCCATTTCCTGCCGCAAATAACTGACATTTTTCATGGTTGAATTGCCTATTATGCTCGCGGTCCAGTAAAATGTATGTTTTTAAAAGCAGCATTTTGGGGTGCAAAGTGCGTACCGAAGGACGAGATAACATTGGTCAGTTCATTGGTCAGTTCAAACACCAGCGCCTTGTCCTCCTCTTCGAAGGCGAAAACGACGTCGCCTGCATATTCCAGATCGACAAGATATTCTTCACAGTCTATTTGAACACCGGAGCTTTGGAGACCTTCCAGCGTTCGTCTCATGTTTTTATCGATCACAAAGTTAAAAGAAATGCGGAGAGTGGGCATCCTTGACGGACACCATTTTGTGTACGAAGGCTTTTGGAGAGCTCACGGTATACTCCCACACTCCGGAAGACTGGCTTATTATGTTCACGAACTTCCGGAGCATTTCTTGGTGGACAAGCCTGTGAAGAAGAACAGACCGAACAGCCGAGTCGAGTTCGCCTTGGAAATCCAGAAATATTAGAATTGTGGGTCGCTAATACGTATGGTGTTGTTCTAGCACCTGATGGAGTGTGAAGATTTGGTTAACGCAACCCCTAGCAGGCCCGAATCCCGCTTGCTGCTCTTGAGTCAGTGTTTCACGAGCAACCGTAAAGCGACGAAGCACCGCGACACCAACAGTCTCGTTGCGACCGGGGTCAAGCCGATCCCCCTGTGGTTGCCACACTCTCTACGAGCCCTTGTTTTGAAAATGGGCACTGTCACCGACTCTTCCCAGTTGTCTGGGACAGAGTCCTTCTTCCAAACGAAAGCAAACATATCAGACGAGCGCTGACCGAGGACTTCTCTCCCATCTTTGAACAATGCAGGTGAGAGGTCATACGGACCAGAGGCTCGGTGGCGCTTAAGAGAACATATGCAGTCATAAACCTCCGAGACCGTAGGTGGTTCCACTTTCACCGTCCAGGACTCTACTTCACCTGTGGGTCCCAGATAGTTGCCAGCTGGTGACCAAGACAATTGTTGCTCGAAGTATTCGGCCCAACGGTCGAGGCGTTCTTCTTTACTTGAAATGTCCACTCCATTCCGATCCTTGACCGTTTGGCTCACGGGTGGTTTCCGGAGCATGGTCTCATGGATCAACTCGAATAATCTTCGGGCATTACCGGCTTTCTGGGCCTCCTCTATTCCCTTTCGCTTTCTGTGTCCACCACACTTCACGGTCGGATCGCACGCTGACTTTCGCTTGAAGTGTAATAATTCGTCGCATCAAATTATGTTCCGGGCCGGCTGGGGTATTTCCTCTAGATTTAAGGGGCGCCACCGTTTGGTGTATATCCAGTGCTTGAGTACGCCTGGTGGTGTCGTATCACAGGCGAAATTCCCAGCATAGTGCAATCTCGTCCCAGTATGAGTTCACATCTGATGGTAAAGCCCTTCAAAGAGACTCAAGAAAACCATTCTGGTCTTCCGGATCTGCCAGCTTTTCAGTTGCCAAGCGATATTTCCGCACCGTAGGCGGCCCTGGAAAACATGGGGAGAAGCGACTCCGGACGAGTGAGTAGTCGGAATCCACAAATAAGCTCCAAAACGACCGGCAGTCAGTTACTAATCCGCGCCATCGGTAACTGATGGCAACGTGATCGATTTGAGTTTGTGGCCGGTATGACGTTGGAGGACAACATGTGACCAGACGATTTCGGCTATTTCGAAGATACTACCGCATAAAAACAGCCAGCGATCAGCAAACAGCCGAAGCAACCGTTTCCCACTGTCCGTACGTACCCAGTCCAATCCATGTCGACCTCCTAATTGAGTCTCAGGACCGCTAAGCCTGCCCACTTGTGCATTCAAATCTCCAGCAACCATCACGATGTCTGAGCTTCCAGCGCGCCGCAACAGGACATTCAGGGCGTCATAAAACCTGTCTTTGACGGCGTTGGAGCTACAGTCATTTGCGGCTTAGTCAGATACGCTAAACAGATATAGGTCAACTTGCCGCTTGTAAGGCTCCTTCACAGACGTTGCCAGACGAACCGCACAGAGGTGACTATCAACATGTATCCAGTCAAGCAAGGATAATTCCACCCGTTGACCCAGAACGATACCAACTCCTGCACATCCCGCCGCAGCGGACTCTGGATCACCAGAGGTACTTAGGCGAAAGCGAGTAGAGTGCGATGAGGTGGTTGGCTCAGCCGCTGTGCTTGCATCTTCAATTATTATTTCTGAGACCGCGCACCTCAATACCAAGCGAGTCACGTGTGAGTGAAAGAGCAGCTTGTTGTCCTGCTTGCTTTAGAGTGCGGACACTCAGGGCGACCAGATAGGCAGGGTGTCGAGGCTTGAAGTTTGATTTGGAGATACCCGAGGATGTCGGCGCCATGTGACGAGCAGATGCTATAGGCGAAATCGATACAAGGCGAACGGAGACATCAGTCGTAAGTGCTGGGCCTACAAGGGGAGAGTTAATAATGGGTTGGGGAGAGGAGGAAAAGGGAGTATGGGAAAGAGAAAGAATGGGGGCGTCAGCAGTAGCCTGTTTTCGCTTACCCGCCATGCTGTATGCAGCAAGTAAGGCGACCCGGCTGATGGCACCACGCGACGACCGATGTGGCTTGAGAGTATTGTTAGACGTAGGTATCATGGTTGTACGTGGGCTAGGATACTGTCAGGGCACCCACACCTAGACAGGAGGACGATTAGGGTTCTCAACCAAAGCCTTTGGCTCAAAAGCTTAACCGCAAGGCAGCGGTGTTTGGCGGGAAATGCAAGTGCTTTGCCATTTCTACGGAACTAGTCGCCACATACTCCAACCCTGGGGTCCTCCAACCTGGAGGAGCAGGAGACTGTTCGTCAGACCTCTAACCATTGACCTGGTATGAGAGACTCTGTGAGTGTCGCGGGGACACCCCTAGTATAGCTCAGTGGGTAGCTGAGGTGCGCAAACCGTGACACCACGGTAAGGTAAGGGCACAGATAGCTCTACACAGATTCTATTTAGATAAGAATAAATGATCCCCACTCCCACAAGGATCTCCATCAAGAAGTGATCGCTTTGGCATTATGTCAGGAATTAACCCTTTTGAGGTGCACCACCGTGTCACTTTTCGAAAGGGTTAAAATTCTCTGTACACCAACGCACATTTGCATTTCATCTACAATCAACTTGCCGAAAGGTGTGACATTTTAATTACCAGCAGCTTCTTTGTTTATCAGTCCATTCACATGCCGTGCGAGCCTTCGCCGACGTAATCGTGCTCGGTGGTACAATGGATGAAATCGTGAACGCCGAGAATTACCTACTTTTGAGTCCAACTTTTCCGGTAAATTTGTTTCTTTTTGTTCAAATATCATAAGTGCTTGAAAAACGTACGATACTTGATCTCCCTAAATGATCTGTGGTTTTGGCTGCGTCTACAAATTGGAACGTTCTTCTAAGATTCTATATATCTACCCTTCGTCTTAGTGGTTCCAGACGTCCAGAAAGTATCCAGCGAAACGCTGGTATGGAGGGTTACTTTCTGGTCAGGAAACTGATAACATGTAGAGACACACGAGCGGACACGATGGACACAATCGTTCAAATTCAAACAGGCTAACACTCTTCTGTTCCACGTATCGTAACGTATCGGCTACAGTATGACAGAATATCCCCGTTTCTTTACAATTATATAGGGCACTCCATTGTTTTCGTTTTCTGTCTGCCACTCCTTCACAGTGAGTATACTGGAAACGCGATTGCACTAAGGAAATTTGGCTGAAGTTTCCATGATGAATAATTATCAAGTAGGATGGAAGGCCACGAGTAACCTTCACTTCGTGTACATGAGTAGAACGGCAGAGTATGTCCTTTCCCGATCACCAACATATTTCCGTGGAGCTTTAGAAAGCTTGCTGTAGTGATCGACTGGACTCATAGGACTAAACAGCTGTACTATGCTTGCATCCAATAAATTTTGACCTGCGTTTATACCGCACTCATTTGAGAGGTCTTTCCCTAGTCCTGGCACCATTACTCTCCTTTGACCTCCCAAAAATGAGAAGCATTGGGCTCAACCTTCAATCTCACTACAGCCAGCCAATGGTGCATATCTTTAGCAAAACTACCATTTGAATCCCCGGAAATCTAAGCGGGGTGAGTTTATAGCAATTAATCCGCCAACTGACGGCGGATGCATTTGAAACAACATGCTTGAACAGACAAACAAGTTCGCTTCAGCGATGTGATTGGTTTGTACAACGTATTTCAAGACAGTGGAGTCTTTTCGTCCATTTGGATAACACAAAATGAAGACGAAATTGTGGGGTTAAAAAGAGGCTTTTTATTCACTCTAGCCGCAACACTATAAATCAGAAATTGCACCAAATATGGGGATATTACTCACACCAACACTTTTTTTCGGAAATTCAAGTTTAGTTACCATCAGGTCAATAACCTGCTTCATAACAATTAAACAGTAAAAGATTTTACGTTTAAAACTTAAGATAGCCACCTCACACATTCACGCATCTCACACCGAAATTCTGTACAGTACTCGGAAATGGCTTCGTTATTAGTCTTCTGGAAATGAAATCATGGACATAACACCTATCCATCAGCCCTGTTGTTTTCATAGACTACAGTGTACAGCAATCAGACAGGAAAGACAGTTGAATGTGGCTATTTCTCGAGAGGGTTTCCAATAGTGTAGTCGTGGAAGAAGCAGAGTATTCAGGCAAGAAGTGACTTTTCCAGGAGATGGTGAGTGGTTTAACAGAAAAACACTTCACACCCTGCCGTTAGACGATCTTGTTTCCACCCAGTTTTTCAGAGAACTCAAATCAAGTGGAACTATGTCGACACGTTTATCAGGTGCACTCAAAATGCACGAAGATAAGGTTTCTTTGAGCCCAATTCCGGTCGTGCATGACTCCCCTTGTCAAAAGTAAGTTAGCAGGTCGACTCAGTCGGTGTAAAGTTCACGTATGTCAGTGTTTTCAACTTGCGCGAGGTCTAAAACAATTATCAGTTCAGAAAATCTTTTTCTCCCCAGTTACAAACGTTTAGTTGTCCAGATTGTAAAGTATTCTCATGATTTCATTACCATTCACAAAACTGCCACTTGTGTTCCTGTGGCCAAAATGAGAGTACGATGCTCTCCTTGTTTTTGGAAATAAGGCGCGTAAAACAAAATACGAGTTGGCACTGTGTAGCTGTCCTTTGTCGGCTGATGTCTTTTAAGGCGTGATTGAAAGGGATTTATGGGCAAATCCGGAAAATGTTATTCCACAAACGGTATGCTGACAAACTTTTAACTTTTTAGACTCTAAATCTTCTGGAAAACTTTGCGACCATACATTTACGATTTCCAGTGATTTTGAGCGACATCTAACCAACAGCTTTGCACGCAGCCAAACAATGAATAACACACCCGAACGTGTTGTGCGCGACAAACTTCTATGACCTAGAAGGTGCTCAGAATTTTCCAGTTTTTTTACCTCACCTACGAAAGAAGCTCTGGCTAGATTTTATTCATGTACACTAATCCCCCAAGTAAAAAGGTTACTTGGACAGAGATTCTGATCTCCGACGGTTATCTGTCAACTTCTACCGCAAGCCTAGAAAAGAATGTTCAGCAAAAAGAAAAAGACATCATTTGACTGCCATAACATCTTGATATACTCCCAAGGACAAACAACCTGCTTTAATTGATCGCATATATCCAGCCACTCAACTGAACTTGCTCTCATCAACGAAAACGAAACTTGGTCTTTCCACCAATTCACTTGCAGTTACCAGGGAGTCCATACTGAAAGAGCATAAGGGAGCCTATGCCAGCCTATCCTAAAACATCCGTTCTGTCATATCATCCGGGTACCAAATCGACAGACTGTTCACCTTCTGAATACTTGACTAGAAGACTAAATCTCTCATCAAAGTCTACGCAGGACCACCTCAAGGAACTTTGAAGACGTCCAACCGGGCCGAATGCATCTTCTCTCCAGGTGCTCCACTGAATTATTAGCTACCATTTTACTGACGATTTACCGCAGATTTTTGTTTTTATTGCATGATCCTCAGGTATGCCAAAGAACATTCGTAAGCGCAATTGTGGAGAAAAAATAACTTGAAGTAAAAGGCAGAACCTTATTTGGTTAGTAAGTTGTGTGGCGCCGCTAGATATCACGCCACGTCTATGATTCAGAAGGAATCTTCCCTGAACATAAAATATTTCTGCCCCTGCGTGCGGCTACAAACCTTTTTGGGAGCTATTAATTAGTACACGAGAGCTACGGTTTCGACCATTCTTTTCCAGTTGGGTTAGAGGAATCGAATAGTGCACATCTAACGGGCGTTTATCGCTACAGTGCTTTCTGACCTATCCAGATCATTAAATGAACAGACCAGCCTTACCAGTAAGCTTTACAGTAAGATCAGCAAAAAAGCTTATTACTATTTCTGCTGCATGAAAGCACGAGACTGTCTTATCACACTGCTTCCATTATTGTGATAACTCACTTTTTAACTAAAATTGTTGATACCGGTGTGATTCAGACGAAGAGACCACTAAAATACAGGAAGCATTTCTCTGATTGTTCTTTACTGACGCCGTCAGTTTGCTTTGATCCGTGATTGTCAAAAGTTCCTCCCAGCCTGTTGATAAATCTGTGCATTTTCGTTGACAGTCCGATAGACACTCTGTGAGGAAAACACTTGGCTGATTGTTCTTCTCTGGCGCTAGCTGGCAAGGCAACGCAAATACAGACGGCCAGATTAAAACAATTAATCTTCTGCAGTTAGACAAGCAGGATTGTAGAGAAGGGTTGACTGCTGTCAACAATGTTTGGGAAATGAAGCATAATTTCCCTATTTCTCAGTGAAAAAGTGTGCATGATAAGACGAGAAAGTCAGAAAAGTTTTGATGCCATATGTCAGTGTCATACCCGAAAGCCGGTGATTCGTTTGGAGAACGCAAAGAGCGAGAAGACGTTTCTCTCCACATTCGACAACCAGTTGCGTGTAATTAAAAAAAGTATTTCCGCTGTAAAACGATGCGCTTTAAATGCGAACAGTCCCGTTAGATTGTCAAAGCTCTGCTCGGAATTAGTTCATACGTGATGTATAACACTCCGGCAACGCGCTCGTGTGCCGGGTGTGCTCGGCCGGGTGTTTAATCACAATGCTTTCCATCTTCTTTGCTATACTTTGGTGACCTGAAAAGTGTGGTGTTGACAGATTTCTCAGTTTGGCTAATGTTTCATACATTTCACAAACACTGGATTTAATGAACGAATAAACTTGTGACGATTGAGGCTGTTAAAACCAGTTAGTCAAATAACACTTATCGCTATCATTTCTACTTGATCTTTCTTCTTTCAGGCCTCTGTTTTGGTCGACCAAAATGTCGCATAATAATTTCGCTTGGGAATCGCTTTCAAACCTTGGAGATCAGATTCAAAGTTAGTATTCCTTATGTGTTTCTGAGAACGGACACTTGATCAAATAACAGCTGGTTTGCAAAGAGCAAAGAACCAACGTGGAAGAAGATGACATACTGGTGAAAAACTCTTGAGTAATCATTTTCGGAAAAGTCTGGGGACAATCGGTAGATTTATTGCTGGGCAACGTTCCGCTTTTGACACAAAAAGCTAAGTGGTTAGGTTACGAGGTTGGTCGTAAGTTAAGGCGGAAAGAAAATCAATTAGCTAAGTCAAGTTAAATCTCTGTTAGGTGTCGACCGAGGGATTTTGTATGTTAGGGTGGGTGACCAATTGTTAGGCCGATGGGGCAACCTACATGGATTTGGGTCCACCCTAATATCTAGTTCTTCTGGTTCGGTTCACGTGACGATCCTTCTTGAACGTTGTTTGCACTTTCCGACCGTCTGTGTGGATGAGCCAGTGCTACGATAGTTGTGTAAAAGGAATTCTTTGAACTTTGGTCGGGTTGGGATTTCCACCCCTGTGTTTGCTAATGATTCTACGTGAATTGACAACACACAATCATGTGTCAACTCGGCTTAATCTAAGACCGCTTCCCATACGCTAGCCAGTTCCACATCCTCGATTCTGTTCACGCTGAAATGCTTGTGATTTCCACCGCCTCTGCTATCAGCCGCTGTGTTGCGAATCTCAGTCACCGACATTCTCCATCTATTCTGTGTCAGGTGTCTAAAACTTGTACCGCCATCGCAGAGTCTTTGACCAGCGTTCGTTATTCTTATGCATTCCTTGGCGGTTTGTTTATCTTCCTTTTACACTCACTAATTCTGGTGTTCAATTCCCTAGCAGTTTGTCCTATGTAAACCTTAGTGCAATCTTTGCAATCAATTGTACACACAAAGTCCTTTCAATTGGGAGGGGATCATTCAATTGCAGCAAAACTGAGCGTAGTGTTTTTCCCTTCTGGAATGCTACTCCAATGTTAGCTAAATTCAGCAGTCTTCGAATAACCTCCGATGTCTCCGCTTTATATGGAATGACTACTGTGCCAATCCATTCCTTATTGGGTCTAGATACCGAGCCAATATCTTTCTTAGTTGAAGACTAATCAAATTCACCAGGTATCCTATTTCATGGAGTCTGTTGGTAACTTCGATATGACCTGTCGTTCGGTCGATCTCTTCTATGCACAGCGCTCTGACTCGACGAAATATCGATGAGGCCTTAGGTTGGACCCAAATCCATGTAGGTTGCTCCATCGGCCTAACAATTGGTCACCCATCCTAACATGCAAAATCCCTCGGTCGACACCTAACAGAGATTTAACCTGACTTAGCTGATTGGTTCTGATTCCGCCTTAACTCACTACCAACCCCCCAACCTAGTCACTTAGCCTGGGGAGGCTTTTGTGTCAAAAGCAAAACGTTGCCCAGCAATAAATCTACCGATTGCTACCAAACTTTTCTGAAAAAGATGAAATACTGTTTGACACCTTTCGACCTACCATACACACTTGGGAAGGTGGGTCCGTCTGTCAGGCTGTTAATAGAACTTCAATAATTGTTGCACAGCACCAGTTCTCTAGCCAGCACCTCCGAGTGACCGTGTAATTTGACGAATTGAGGGAATCAACTAAGTATTGAACACCCATTCAGTGGGATTGCACCGCAAAAATATACGTTACTCAGGAAGACAAATCACCCATACGACGAGTGAATCTTCCATTTGAAGATGTGTTGACGTTTAACTCTCTGACGTTCGTTCCGTGGTCTATGAATGGATGGAGCCACATCCTGCCTAACTTCGTTGCTCATATCCGAAAGTTTCAATCTCCAACTACTACCATGAGGTCGCGAGGTCTAACTGTCCTGGATATTCGTGAGGTGTGCGCTGCTGGTGAAATCAAGTAAGTTTGAAAAAACTGCAGAATTCTTCTCGGCCATCCAGCACAGCTTGTTAGTTCGTAGAGCACAAACCTTCCACAAAAACAGTGTTGCCAATCCTCTTCTCAGATAACCCTTCAGGGCGCGTTTATAATTTTTCTAAAGGCCTCGTTGTAAATATGCACTGCCGTTGTGTAAAACGATCCGCCCAAATTCGCCCATTTGAAAACTTCCTATTCAGATCACAGATTGATTTCCAGACAGTAGGCAAGAAATAATTTATAAAGCGCACCGGGAGACCATTTTGAAATGTATCAAATATTTTTTGAATACATAACTCAGATTTTTCCTCATTCTGCTTTGGGCGTCCCAAGAATCGTTCGCCGTTGGCAAAAAAACCTCCATGAGATTGTTAATCTTCTAGCCTTATCATAAACTTGCAGCCACGGATCGAGTAAAAGATTCGTTTTCAAAATTTATTCATCAGAATCACTAATTAGACACAAGGAGCTCGGAATTTGGGTTGCAACGTTTACTCACCAATTGAGGTAGCATCTTCAGTCCGTCTTTGAAGAAAGCGGTATGGTGGACTTACTCGCCCTGCACTGATGCACAAAGCCACACTACCTGGCTTCAAACGGACGATATCGCAGTAATTGGTAAATGAACGCCTCCAACTTAATCTTCTAGCGCAGGAGACTACCCACCCATCTCCGAGTCAACAATGAAGCCATCTTAGGTGGTTCCGTAATGCGGGTCGTTAGTCCTTATCCCAGACTGAAATTTGTTTGAGAACTTTAGTGGCGTGCTTATCTAACCCAACATCCGAATGGCGGTCCATAGAGCTTAGCGGTTAGCCAAATCTAAGACGTTTGTAAAGTCAATGAAGGGACCAAACAGTTTGCTGCACTGGCTACAGTTATTTGGAATTTGCCACTAAAGATACTTGAAGAAGTAGTACTCAGTCCATTCGTAATGCATAAGGTTGCGGAAAACACTTCGACAGCCCACGACCGGTTTCACCCTTCTTGGGGCTCGTCAGGTAGGCGCAGTCCCCGAAACATCAGCTGGGTTCCAGGTGAGTCTCTTTCAAACCAACTTTGTTTGCAGATGAGTGTATTTCGCTAGTACTCAGTCGGGTTTCGCAGTCCAAATTATTTCCTTTGAAATGCTAAGCATGCAACCTATTCTCTAGAATATGAACTAAAATTTGCTGTCGCTGCAAAACTGACAGATTCTGCGTGAATTTTGAATCTTCTGGCGGTTTGCTCCCCATTTGAACGGACACGTTTTGGTGGCATCACCGTACTTTGGCTTCTCAAATTCTGACTACGCAAGAGAAGAAGCCCTTGTTCGCTACATGCACGCATTGCGATGAGCGTCGTATCTAGAATTCTATTAGTTTTACAAACTTAACATTTACATGCCGTTCTTTCAACTTTAGAAGCTCACTTGCATAGTTTTCGCCATGTTCTCCAGTACATAATTCAGCTATGCCAATTTGACTGTCCGACGGATGGTCTGGAAGGCAGGAGTAATTCCCCTGTGCACCTGGTATCTCTTCAGATCTGAGGATGTTTCTACTGGAACTTATTTCGTGAAATAGTTGCGGTTTGTTAGTTTCTGCTTCTAAAATCACAAGAATATGGCGATCCTTATGTGATCGGAGGATTGAATCACTTAGCTTTACTTACTATTTACTCTTCAGCCCATTTTGGCATTCATTCAGACCGGTTTGCGTGAAGTCTCAAAACTCTTTCCGAGCAAATGATTCTAAAGTAGTTTTTCATGTTCTGACACCGGTCGCATTGTTTTACTGCCAAAGGGGGTAAAACGGTCCCGTTTCCTCTAGGAAGCCAACTGTCCTTATCTGTTCTCAGTTATTACCAAAACAGCCGGTCATGTCTCATCCTTCTCCCGCTTATCTCGATAGAGTCAGATCTTTCGGTTTGCCAGCGCCGACTGAAATTTCGGCGCAACTGTTGGCCATCCAAATTTCCCCACATCCAGTTCCGTAGGTTGTTATTTTGTCTCACCAATACGCATCTCTTCTTGTACAGCAGATCGATCGTAGCTTGTGGCTGAGGGATTTGTATAATTCACATTCACTTCACTCTAGTTCGAACAGTGAGTCTACACCAAAGGGACGGGGAGCACTGGACTCGAGTTTCGCTCTTAACAGAGAGCATCAACGGTGCACATCCTTGGCTGGGCCAGGATTTGAACTCCGTACATCTAAAATTCGAGGATGTCATCATATCGCTGCTCCGGCAACGAAAGCTGGACCCATCTGAATTTTCACAACTGAATAGGCAAACGTTCGCTCCCGTCTGGTGTGAACGACGACCTATTAACTGTCCTGTTTGCGCCGATTGACTAGCCCACCCGTCAGAACTCCCCAATCAGGTAGCGCCACAGATGCCTGAAACCCGATGGATGATTTTGGATGAGTTGATCAATTGATTAGTTGTTGCAGGTTGCGCGATTTTATGATTCGCATTCGCATCATTCGTTTGCACAGTCGTCTCCCTGTTCGACCGCTGTCTCCTTCAGCACCACAGGTCACCACCGCCACTGTTACTACTATCTCCCGGTGTGACAACTCAGTCGAACAGGTGTTAATCAGATATGTGAACAAGCCTAAGTTAGACAACTCGATGGTGATTTCAACACAGTCATTAGTGCGTTTGTTGCCGATTTACCCACAATCTACAGAGTTCGAATGACCTGGCGTAATAGCAGAATCTAATAGGCGGACTCAGTTATATGCGTATCCTTGACCTCCGATTCTTGGGGACTCTTAGAAAGCAACGTTCAACGGTGACTCTGTTTAATCCGGCTTTCCCCTAAAATGGTGGCATCCAGTATCCGAAATAATACCAAATGCAAACATCAACAGAGTCACTAACGTTAGTTTGGGGGGTTATGGGGTAACTGCATTCAAACCACTTCGTGATTAACATTTTGGCACATCGAGTGAATGCGAATTTCCCAAGTTGGTGAATATGGACAAAACTCGGTAGCTGATGAACACAATTAGCAGTGACGATAGTAAACATGTTGTTAGCTGTGCTCGTTTTCGGACCTAATTTCTTGCGGATTGTGATTAGCGTCGAACTGAAGGGATCATATGAAACTAATGTAGATAAAATTTGTAAAATCGTTAATGTACTTTCAGTAGAGCGTCCATTTTTTAAGACAATATAACAGCCCTCAAAACCGCAACTTTTGTGTTGAGACCCATGCTGAAATTGCGATAATTTGGTCAGATGGGCGAAAGATTACAGTCGATTCGTCTATATCTGAGAATGTATTTGAGCAATGATTGTCAAACCTTAACCACGGCACTGTCTAAGTGGCAGAAATTTGCATAGCACACCAATATGCAACCAGTTGTCTCAATTTAGAATTCGTTTTTAACAACTCGTTGTGGACTAATGAAAGACAACGCCGAAGTGAATGTTATGGAGACTTGCTGCACTAACGCTCCCAAATGAGCAAGCGTGACTCCGTTTTGTCAAAGAAACGCAATGAGTCAAAACGACAACTATCTAGTCATCTTGCATAGAATAACAACTCCTCAAAGTTTGAAATGAGTTGGTGACTGCATGAGGTGAAATTGGATGATAACTTTGCTTCACCCGGAAACTTATTTGAGCCCGACAAAAGTTCGTCGACAAGTATTTCCATGGTTTTTATATGGCCTTAAAAAATGCTGAAAATTTGGACAAGCATGATAATTCTATCAACATACTGTGAAACTAGTAGATGTACAGTTTCATCACTAGTGAAAAGCATGCATCTAATGCGACAGTATGAGAACGAGAGGTCGCTGGTAGTTTTACCTTACCAACGTCTCCATGCGCACGACCAGGCGGAGTCTAAAGAATAATGTATCACGTCTAGTACAATAGACGCTCGCGTCCTTATTTGATTTTGATTTAAGCGGAGTGCCATTTAGTGTCTACACCACTGTTTCTTCGTCACACCGTACTTTGAAGTGAATCATTTGTTTAACTGGATTAAGCGTTACAAGATTTTCAGGGAATTTTCCCCTCGTTTGCATTGTTGCGAACCCCAGAATTACTGATGTTGGCTGGCCAAGTAATTTACTGTAGCTTTACCGACAGTATCAACGTGGGATCGATGTTAAACACATGTGCCGAGTTTCGGTTAGTTGCACGAAGTATGGCACATCATAGCAGTTGTGTGAGAGCAATTCGGGAAGAGATCTCCAAAACTCACTGCGACAACAGTTTGATACCATCCCTATGTACAAATTATTCTCATCGACATACAGAGAATTGCAATTCGTTATTCATTATTCATTGACTATTTGTGATAGTGTCGCACGCTTGACTGCACCCTGTAACTCTATATCCCTATCTGTTATTTTCAGAATCTGCGAAGTTTTCTATAAACGCCACAGCCCGTTTCTCCCAAGTGAACCAATAGCCCACACACACGGCACGTTCACATTCAGTGCTGAATTTAAGAGGTATTTTGGGCGATTTTTATAATCAGTTTTAAAACCTGCAATAATTGTTGTTTCGCAAGGGATTAATTGGCTTTGTTCCTGTGAAAATAATTTGACTACACAAGGGAAGTGCTTAAAAGGATAGGTGTAGAAATGTTGGGAGTAAACCGAATTAACAGACACCATGGGATTAAAGGGAAATTGAGTGCCTGCGTTCACATCATTCCCATTTGAACTGTCTCCCAGTATTCTTGTTGTAACTTTCTGATGAGTCTCCATCAAATACTCGACCTTCATTCTTGTTGTAGCTCAGGATATCCTTATCTGTGGTTTGGCACGTTAGTCGAATGTGCTACCCATTACTTCACGAACGCACGCTGGATGCACCTGAATTATCGCGTCTGAAAAGGCTAATGTGTCATCGTTTAAGTCATTCGATTGGTTTTCCGACATCTCCAACGTCGACGATTTAACCGCTTTGTTTGTCGATCGACAACTCGGATTCTCTTCAGTTTCCACAAATGGACTTATGAACACACTTTTCATAAGCTGCATTGCGGTAGATACTGTACTGTGTCAGCTAGTTGGCTGGATGGACAAGAGTGCCCTCACCCTAACTGATAGAGTGCCTCACAACGTAAGTTTCTGCCTCTTCAGATTAAGGAGAACGATGAAGTTCACGCCGCTAAACTTTCCAACTATCCGGATGATTTCGTATGTTGTTCCCTCATTCGTTTCTAATTTGGTACTTCTGGTTTTGAGACAATTTTCTTTAACTTACCTTAATCCTGTTTCCAAATCAACCCATTGCTTAACATTTATACATAAGTTCTTGGTGTTCTGTTGTTTCCCCTAGAGGATATGATCCACGATCACTTCGCCGTAAGTGTGCGCATTTCTTGAATTCAACCGCATAAACCATCTATTGGGAAGTCATTGGCTTGATCAATTACCCCTGACCTTTGTGCTGTCATCTCGGAGTTGATATCACACTATGAGAAAGGCGCACCATTCCGGTTGTTCTTACAATATAATGTGCAAGTTTTTACAGTTCTGTTCCCCATCATTCTGCACCGTCGTTTACCCTGACCTTCTCAGCGACTATTGTTGTTTAAAAGATGCATGTAACTCATTTTTGAGGTAAGTCCTATTTCGGTTTTCACATTTTTCGTTTCACATTTCCGTTCAGCCCGCTTACAAGTCTGGTTAAGTATTCTCAGTAGCGCGTCTTAGTCTGCCTATCTCTCATAAGCATGCTGTTGCATGCTTAGAACCGGATCCGATGGGCTCGCTATATGCTGGTTCCACTCCGGCATTTTACTATTTTTTTATCCTTGTTTGTGATGTAAATTTGGTGGATTTAGTTTTGAGGTGTGCACATCTGCTAGGCATTGTCTTCCCAGTTTATCATTCGAGCGGACAAAAGAGGCCTATTTTTAGATGTTCTCTTGCTGTCTCTGAATGGGATCTCAGGATCATACACACCGAAAAAAGCGGCAAAAATGCTATGCAGAACAACGGACGATTAATATTTTAATGACCTTTTCTTTCCACTAAATGGTCTTCTTTAGGCGTCCGTACGGATTAGGCCACTTTATGTTCTCCTCTAATGTTCAATAACGTACAAGGTCGGCAGATTGTGGAGCCAAATCTTTATAATTTTCAAAAATGGGCTAACCGCGATTCGCTGACGGTAGGACTGCGTTTCAGTATCTTGGAAACAACGGTCCTAAACCTTATGGGTTCGCAATTTTAATTTCCTTTAACTATGCTTCTGTCATTTCATGTTCCGACTAATGTCATGTTGATGTCCTCAAAGCTTTTTGGTTGTTCTCTTCCGAGGCACAATTATCAAACCCACAGCCTGAAAGCTTACCCTTCCCTGAAACTAACGACGCGGGATTCGCGCTCACGTCGCCAGATGATTAAAGGACTGATATGCGAATTTATACCTCTAATCTAATAACTAAGGTAGACCCTCTTCGAACCGCATCACACTCTTAAGTTCTGTGGGCCATTCATCGATATTAGCCGTCAGTCGTGGTCATTTTCTGCAGTCGAAGACGACTAATATTCAAGTTGAAATTTCCTGACCCATCACCCCACATGGAAATACAGAATTACAGCTTCAACAAACATGCAGATACTAGCAGACCATGGGAAAAGTGCAATCCTCTTGCAGGATATTTCTGTTCCTTGAATGCATTGTACTGCAAGTGTTTATGAAGACTTTACATCATTTACATTGCTTCTCTCCTTCAGATGTCCTGGCATGGTGTAACAGATGCATCATGTTAATCTTATCGCTCTATAACCACGGAATTTTTGGGGAAACCAGTTCCGAAATATATAGACAAAAATTACTGCATACCTAAGTTACGAAGAAGTGTGATATACGAGTTTTACTCGTAATCTTTAGCTCAGTCACAACTGAAATGAATGATGGCCAGCATAAAATCTTGTCAGATTACTGGAGCGGAATTGAGCTATCTTTACTCTCATCACCACAGCTTGTTATTCGGGACATTTCGACTTGCATATCAGCCCAGAAACAGGCCCTCAGAGTATCGTAAACGAAAGCGTTGAAGGAGTGTTTGTCATAACCTGTCAAGGTAAGTAATATCCCCTGGATATGCATCGGTTCAATAACTTCGACTCTTCCCATAATTGTATGAAGTGACGCAGATTTAACAACGAGTAGCAAGGAGGATGAATTTTGAAAAGGCTAGAAAGTCGTTAGGCCTTCGAAGGTTTAACTTAAGCTTATCTTCTGTTTACTACCGCGCATTGCAGAAATCCTGTTTGCTAGTTGAAAATGAAATAGTAAACGAATGTACTGATAAATTAATGTAAACCTACTAAGCACTCTACCGCTATACTCAAATTAATGTTTCGACCTGTCAGTAGCTCAGCTCGAATGTGGAACAGAATGGGGATACCGACAAAGACGAGATTTTCTCCACAACAATGAGCTGAGAAAATTTGCTGAAGTACTTTCAGACCAAATGCATTTTTCAGTTGTTAATCATACGACATGTGATCGGCTTTCCGTTCTAAAAAACACCATCGGCGCGCGACTGTGTGGTTGGTCTCTTCGAATGGTGATGAGGTGTTCGCAACTTAGCTACTGCGCTCATCAAACAGGTCAAAAGTTTTCTTGATCAAGCAACATGAACTCAAACAAAATGAAAACAGTTTACATGCACAAAATCTTGATTAGAACTCAGATTAAGGAGACATACAAAAGGTTTTGTTTGCGTACTGCACGACAGCCATCATATCAAAACTCTCGCCATGCACGAGCTTTTGGTTCTAGAACCAGAAGAGCGGAAACAAAAGGTGGAATGCTTTAACCAAAATTTTCCAGATTCAGGCAATGCGTTGCACCTAATGGTTGAAAGACCATAACACTTTTCTCCTGATAACAGCCAACACGCCAAACCGGGTTCATTTCAACTATAAATTGTAGGAGTAAAATCCCCAAATTTCGAACAGTCCAACCGGCCTACACCAGAATAGAGCCAAATCCTGTCAGACAGACTTATCCATTGTATTAAGCTACATGGAGCCTCCAGTCGTCCTCTTTTGTGTCCCTTCCGTGTCATTACGTTGTTACGAGTCGTGCTGTGCCGCATACTCGTTTTCTCCATTTATTAAGTCTATTTATTTTTCCGACTTTGGTGTTGTTTCAAGCGTGCCCGATAGTAAAAATGCCCACGCGGTAACCCCATACTGCTAGACGAGCTCTCAGAACCGTGTGGGTTGGTAAGCATTACAAATGACAGATCTGTGGACGGAACAACCGGATCCGATCCAGTGCTGTTCAGGAACAGAAAGATAATCCGCGGCGGTTGGGATTTCCCTAAACTGCGGGGGTGCACTTTTTCAATGAGTAATATAATTATTCTAAATGCTTAGCGTAACGAAACTTGGGAACTGCCGGGGGACAGTTCCTCTCAGCACCACAAGACGATGAATTGTTGAATGAACAAGGTAACTCTTGTGTCACCCCAAGTCAAGTTAAGCTGCATACAGCCTGAAGAGAAAAGAGAATAGAGAAGAGAATAGAACTTGTGTTATTGAGATAGGATGCATACCCTAGCAAGCTGTTGGACTATATACCGTAGGATTCCGGTGAGGGGCGTCCTAGAGTAGACCAGAAAATCTCACTCTCTCTCCTAGTGTAATATATGAGCGAAGGAATTCTTGAATTTTCGATCAAAACCTCACTTGATTGCCCACTTAAGTCTGCAGAAGCGAATTTAGTTTATAGGTATGATTGGCTATAAATTCGCGATAGTCCATAATCAGCTGATACAAATAACTTGCAGGTGACCTGGCAAGCGTCTGAAGGTCACTGGGTCCCTCAACTAAGCATGTCACTGAGTAGATGAGAAAGACTGGTATTGCTTGCTTTCAATCAGCTGAAACCAGGAGATTTTGCACCTTGTTTGTGTCCTACCTCCCAAGGTTCACCGGCTAAAACTATGCGTAAAACTTGTTCAGACCTTGAAATTAGCTCCCTCATCTTTACCAACCGAATTCATTTAGCTGCATGTCTATGTTATAAACTGGTATTTCCTACTAGTTGCCACATGGCAGAATACCAAATGCCGGTTTGTGAACCGAACTCTATTAAGCAATTCAAGGAAGCATTAAAATGAGTTCATAAATACGGATGGGAGCAGTATATATGCAGGCGGTCTAATGTGGTTTTGTGGTGACATGGCATAGTGGCACGGCTGTTTGGTCCATTAGCCTACCTGCGTGATAGCAAACATAGGATCTTTAGCCACTTGGAATTTCGCGCACTTTGTGTTGTTTATCTGACCAAATACTCATGGAGAGTTTGGAAATCAATATGCATAAGATTGATTTCTTTGCCGTAGTATGGACTGTCAAGCAGTGTACAGCGCATGGTTCAGGTTAACTGCACTACCGGAGTAGCAACTGGATTGGCTAAGGTTTTTACAGACGAAAGCAAGATAACTCAAGAACTGTAAGAATACAGAGAAAAGAAGGTAGAAAAATGAAGAAGTGAACAGCAAATCACTTTTTTCTACGCAATTTATGATCACATCACACGCTGAAACATGAAAGTAGCTGTGCAAAGAATCAGAAAACGCGTCGGAGCCTTTACGGTATCCTGTGTTTGTGTTTCACCAAGTATTGTGTATGTCAAGGCCTGCTGTGTCAGAGGTGGCTGTATGTTCACTCTCGAGCGTAGGTGGAAGCCGCTGAAGAAGGTTTGAATATTTGTAGGTGCTTGCAGGATTTGTAGAATTCGTGCTCATATCGCTCTTTTTGGACTGTCATCATGCTGAACTGGAGCAATTACTCTGGTGTGTCCACACCAGAGCGCGGAAGCACTGGATCGAATGCTCTACTTCAACTGTCTGTTTACATTTAGGGCTGCTTGGTTGACACTTGAACGATATCCAAACGGCCAACAGGAATTTTGAGCACATAACAGGGGTGGCTACCAAACTCGTGGGCTTAATAACTAGAACACTGCCCGGTACTGCTAGTGACACTGAGAATATATATACATATATATATATATAAAGTAAATATATAGTATATATCGTGTATATAGTACATACAGCAATACTGTGATACCTAAATCGCGCTGAATGGATCCAGTTATCCAGATTGAACAAAACGGCCTGTGAAATGGCCGCAGAAGTGCTGCAATTATCACATTTTCCACACACCCGGTTTCCTCCGGAGTTCTTCTGTTCTTGGCTTGTCTGACAACTGCGGCAAACACCAGTCCTCTTATCTCCTTTCAGTTGACGGCTGGATTGATCTCGAGATCCCGAGTTTGGTTGACCGACGTTTTAACTGCTGTGTAAGTTACTTCGTCAATCGGTTCATCTTCTCGTCAAAATTACTGAGTAGCACTCTAATGGATCCAAGTACCAAATATTGTTGAGGCTGAGAGTTTCCTGAAGCCAAGAGTATGCGGCCGGAATCAACAACCTCAGAAGCAAATTAAAAGTTTGACTTCATGTCCGACCTGCATGAGGTGTGATGGCTGATATAATGGCATTTTGTCGGAACTTGCGGAGGACAACTGATCTGGCGATACCGACTACCGCTGTCTTTTTGGAAAAGGAAGCCTTTTCCGCAGGTAATTGGTGCTGACGATGCAGTCGGATAAATCTGAGGTGGTCTACAGCGGTCTTCAAAACTCTCCGTTTGTTGTTTGCCTGTTTTTACCGACTAGTCCGATAAACATTAAGAAATGTTAGCATGTACTGTGGTGGTTGGGGTATCAGAAAGTGTTCATTGCTTTCTGGAAGTCTGAATGGCTATGTTTTTAGGCTGTGCACGAAGCGATTTTCGTCTGTCCTCAAAATGGACTTTGATCCTGGTCTGTCTACTTCTAGTATTTCCAGAAACTGCACATCGGTGTGGTCTAGAATCTTTACTTTATAACTATCTTTTGCTTTTACCAGAATATGATGTATCTATGAGGCAATGCGACCGCTGCTTTTACCCGTTGGTATGTCTCGTCTAGCAAATTGGACGTTCCAGTTACCCTTTACTATCAAGAAGCCTGGTCCTGAGATTTTGTTGATCATCTGCTTTCATTTTGCAGCGAACTTCCTTGCGACTGAGCTTGATAAACATGTGGAGTTATAAGCAGCTATTATGGTCAAGTTCACTTATACTGCTTTGAAATAAGCCACCATAAACCCTCGGGATACTGAATTACATGAGTGCATTGTTAACACGGTTACTTAGGGCAATCACAACATCAAGACAGGTTAGGTTGTCTGATTGTCCTCTGTGTTAGAGCCGATAAGTAAACCCTGATCCTGGATTGGGTAACCGGGTCTCCGAACGTCGGCCAACATCTTATCAATAGTCGAAAGAGCCGCGCTTATAGATACTTTGACTTTGAGGGGTAGTTTACGAGCGTCCCAACAAATAATGAAGAGCTTCTTCCCTACAATTAGAACATCTGACTGCTGTCCGATCGTTCCGGTCGCCGGGTCTTGGGTTTATTTCCTTCCGCGGACTTCGTAGCGTGAACGAAATTTCATGTGAAAGACATTAAAAAGAAATAATAATTGTCCAGCTGTAACACCCTTTCGATGCCTAGTTGCCATGCCATCCGAAAGAAGCACGAGGGCTGGGTTACTGTCAGGTTGCCCAAGCCTAGACAGGGGCAATCGAGATCCAGAGGTCGGGTTCGAACCACGGACCTTCCAGTCAGTAAAGTCACCTTCTAACCACTGAGCCATTACCATTGAAGTATCAGGAGGACTTGTTGCGGGGTGAGTTTCCAGTACCACTTGATCTTTGCTGGGTGGTGCACAAGCAAACGAAACCTGCAAGACAAGTGGCTAGAAATGCCAGTTGGCCGTTAGATGCAAATCTCACTATCATTCGTTCAATCATTTGGGCTGATTTGTTTTCTGACTCACCCAGACGGACAGCCAACGGACAGCCGATCAGGTTATAGTGCCTAATACCAGCTAAAACCCCTTCGCTTTGAAGAAAACACTTCCGCCGCATAAAGACAGTAAATAGGACGTCATTGACAGAGTTTACTTGAATGCACTTTAGGGGGGACGGCAAAAACAAACGTCACCAAACATGCTTAGGTAATTTGATGCCCCAGAGCATCTTACTCGTAATCAAAGACGTGCAGTGCTGAGAAGTAGCCTCCACTCTGTGGCATTCATTACAAATCATATGTAGCCATATACAGCAAAAATGCACACGGACTTCCTCTAACGTCAACTTATGTTTCCCCAACCGTCGACAGCCGTTGAGAACATTCCAGACACTGGGTAAGATTCATTTCAAAATAAACCTAACAATTCTCAACTTACGATAAATTTCTATCGTTCAATCACTCAGGCAATATAGATGTAAACAAATTCTTCATACCAAGCATGCATGTCCGGCTAACAATATTGGTGTTTACTGGTTGTTGATCAGGTGGCTGTTGATCTGATCAACAACCAGTAAACTCACTCGAGCTACCAATATTTTAACACATTACCAATATTGGTGTTTGGCCGCACATGTACTCGTAAACCCGGCGGCTTGTATGACGTTCCATCGTCCATTCGACAGGTCACCGTTCTGTAAACTTTTTTTGTCGAATGCAGCATTTTGTCCTTTGCAACTACATTGCATATTGTGAATAAGTCATTCATAACCCATTAATTGGTCCAACCGCAAGAACTGGTCATCAATCAATCGAGGCCTAGATATAGTGACCCAAGTTACATAGACACCTACGTAACTGTATGTCTGAACATTGTTCAAAGCGGTATTGACCTGTTTTATTCTGCTGCTCGTTGATACTTATTTCGGAAGTGATTTCGAAGACTTCTCAAGAATGAGCTTATTGTAATGCAGCTAATAGTTGAGCTTATGAGGATATTCGTCTCACACATCCCAAGTTAGACGTTTAAATGTCCGGTCACAGTAAGAAATATATGAATGTACCTCCCTAATATCTGCATCTCACCATGGTTTCACTCAATCAAAACGACAACACAGGCAAGCTTCTAAACAACTATAAGGTCCAGTGGAGAGGTAGTTGGGCCAGATCATTGTACAGGCATAATGTGTTGGTCTAACAGTATTTTACCTATGCGCGGATAAAATGCTAACTATTACGTAAACAGTCGACAAAAGCAAAGAATTATCTTGAATGAAAATACTTACAAGATTCCTGACAATCCTGACTGGCGGGTCAATCGATCGTCACAGCCAGGACAGTTACTGGGTCGTCATCCGATGAGTCGGGCACACCAATCACATCGCCCAAGCGTGAACACGTTCGCCTGTTCAGACGTGGAAATTTAGATGCGTCCAACGTGCGTTGGTGGAGTAGTGGTAACACGCTCGCCTCGCATGTCAGATGTCCGGGGTTCAAATCCCCACGACCACCTAATATGCACTGCTGATAAGCTCCAATAAGTGCGAAACTCGAGTCCAGTGCTTTCCTTTGGTGTGGACTCATCGGAATAATTACGCCAGAACAGGAGGATGACCGTTCAAACGAGTTCAAACAAATCTACCAATAGTCCACGACTGGTTTCGTCCTACCTGCAGCTTTCAGATAGGCGCACGTTACAAGGTTCCGTCAAACTCATGTTCCACTTGAACCCACTTATACGAAACTTGCGAAATACACACACCAATTTGTTTTTTAGGGAAGCTTATTTGAGTCCCCGCTGAATCGTTCGTTTAGGATATTCTTCAACTGAGTTTGCTGCGATAGGCCGGGTGAAGCAAGGCTGATGCTAAACGGCATCTTGTACAACAAAAGTATGTAGCCGAAGTTAACTCCGAATTGAGGTGAAATGACCACGAGATGACGACGCCAACTTGATTGTACTGAACTACGCGTATGATGCTAACATCAGAGAATGATTTACGTTCGTGTCAGCAACAGTAAGAGAGGATATGGGCACGAAATTAAAACAAAAAAACGAGGAAACCCTCGTGGTGTGGAATAACAATATAAGAAACAATCAGCACTGCATTTTAAGCAATTCATCGTACGGAAGGGGGTGTGTAGCAGTCGATTCGATATTTTGAAGGTTTGAGTATCCTTAATCTAAAACTTTTCAACTAATGCCAATTCTAGGATGTCCAATCTAAATACCATTTTGGATTGAAGAGTTTTATACAACAATACAAAGGTTTCCTTTTCAGACTTTAGAAACATGAAAAATTGCGTTATGCATCCGGCGTTACTGAAGCTACTAATCAATATTCTCTCATCCGTTTCCAATGCACTTCATTTTTCACTGACAAAAACTGAATAAAAACTAGTTCTTTGTTCGGCGGTTGCGCATACTATGTTTTTTTAATTTCAGAAGTCGCGCTAGAATTTACGGTATTTGCTTGCATTGAAAAATTTGTTTGATTTTTATCCTGAAGCCATCTTTTAGTGATCTATACTTGAATTTTGAGGGACAGGACTCAAAATAATCGTCTGCTGGAAACTATGGGAATGCTTAGCTGTTGCGGGATACACTGTCCAAAATGTCATATTCTTCGACAGTTTGACGTCTAGTTCGCCTAGACAAACTTTCTCCCCCACCGTGAAACATGTAGCATATTATGTGAATGAAGGAGGACAATAGAGGATTGATGTCCCAAACTACCAGTGTCTCAATCGATATATCTGGAAGGTAACTTCCCAAGAAAATTAAGCCAAATCAGACGACGTTCCCGAATGCAACTCAGGGCTAATATTGATTGACTGAATGCAGTTTTAGTGGTTATTCATACTTTATGAATGACTGTGAATGCCATCGTATGTGTTATTGTGTGTTATTGTACTAGAAACCTATGAAGATATGAACAGTGCCTCAATTTTTACAGCTGTTATATAATTCTTCATAACTGGAGACTGAAGACTCTTTACTCCCCTAGCGTACTTTGCGGAAATCGACATAGGTTGAGTCTAGTCCTGACATTCACGTCACTCTCGTTTGGACGGTCCTACACCTGCCCTGATGCAGTTATTCTGATGAGTCCACACCAAATGATGATGCACTAGAATCGGGCTTTACTCTCATTGGGGCTCATCAGCAGGAGAGGCGAGCGTCTTACCATTACCCCACTTGAGCACGCTGCATGCACCTGAGTTAGCAAATATTAACAGGCGAATGCGTTCACGCTTTGGCGATTTGATTGGTTTACCTGACGCCTCCAGTAACGACCCAGTTAGGTTCCCGGTGGTATCGATCGATTGGCCCGTCTGTCACGAATTTAGTGTCAGGTAGTGCCACAGACGCTTGCCAAGCACTTTTAGCTAGCTTTAAGTGGTTGCCGGATGTGTAGAATTCAAATTCACATGGTCACCTTGCATATCTGATATCCGCAATGCCAACAATATGAACTGATGTTGAGTTCTAACAACGGTGTAACTTGAGTCTATTACTTCCGCACATGGCGTACAGCTACCAGATTAATTGCGCAAGGACCCTAGGACTGTTTGAACGAGAGTGACTTGAGCGCAATCCTCAGCTGCTACAACTAACTTCAGTAGTTTTGACTTATCCAGACCAACAAGAGGAAAAACTTGACTGGGTAAAAATTCGGACTTTTATGTGGCCAACACACCTAAAGTGCTACTACTCACGGGCTCATGCAAACTGCATTTACATATTAATTTTTTCATATCAACCTGCACATTCACAGGATCAGTAAGTAGGTGACAGCGCAAAAGTTCTCCTATGTGCCTTCGAAGAAGAACGAAGTAATCCAGGTTGGGATTGGCTTAGGTTGACTTAGCTGTTACAAATGGGCCACTTTTAGGATTTAACCATAAAAACGCAAACACATATACCATGCCTGAAATAGAAATGTGCATAGAGATGTACCAAGCCAATGGGCTCTTTCGTTCCGCTGTTCACTGAGTAACAGTTTCTGCGAAAATTTGGCGAATCGCCTTCGAATGTGGGAATTTTGAGATTGTACGCACATACTAACTTATGAATGCAACCAACAGTGCTTTCTTGCCTGTTTCGTTTGGCACATTTTCGGTCATGTACGTCACGAACTGAGCGCTTCTATCCTTATTCTTTTTTGGATGTTCAGCAGCAACTGTGGTTTAGTGTAAAAAAAGGTTGACGAGGAACCCGACACAGTTATGTATTTCCTGAAACCTTTTTGACTTATGGTTTTTTTGAGCAGTAGGTGAATCCAGCGTTCATGCACAAGAAAACTGCTTTCCTGATTGCTCTGGGTAAAAAGCATACAAAAGTAGTCATGATGATTGAGTTCTGGTGCTCACACTTTAGTTTCTATGAAAGAGTTGTTTTCAGACTAGAACCGAGACTACCAGCTCAAATGCTTCCACAACAATCCTGTTAGAGTGAGGTAGGAGAGAAAAAGTTATACGAGAAGTTGTAATAATGAAGGCGTTCATAGTGGCATGTTTTGTTAACCTGGCTCGCCTTATGCAGCATTAAAAACCTGGCTGGTAAAAAGACGCGGCAATAGATGTGACACAAGTCCTGGTGCGATCGTCTGAATCGTGGTTGCATACAAACCGAGCTATTGACAGGCGTTCAAATCTAAATGGTGTGATCAGGTGGGCGCGTTGACACAAAAGCTTGAGCACGAGGCAAAGAATACGTTGAATATGCCGACACCTTATTCCGAAATTTTAAGGAAAAGTCGACACATGTTTTAGCCACTGGCCGGGAGATTCAGGGTTTATTCATCAGTTGTTCATTCCTTTGCAAAGTTGAAATGAGTGACTCTGAAAGCATCATAATGAAAACTGAGAAAAACAGTTCTACATGTAACTCCTCTTCCAAGGTGACTTTATTGCAGAACCCGTTTTGCGATGCTAGAGCATTGTACTGGCCACTTAGAGGGCCTCCACTCTGCGTGTAGTTCCAGTTGTGCCAATAAAATAGGTTGGTAAGATGCCTATCTGATACTCTAACCTGTCGCAAAACCTGAGTTCCAAATTGTGTTAACCACAGATACTTTAGTAATCTTGTTATAAAAGAGATCTGTGTTCAGGATAATTTTTGCCAGTTTCGATTTCACGAGTTACTCTTTTTTCACGACCTAGTTTTGCCATGACGTAAACCGTTGAAACACAGGACCCATTAACATGGATACTCTCTTCTCTCTCAACCGTGACTTTACGTGACTTTACCGTGACTTTTGGGTGATTCCTGTCTAGTTTCACATAAACATGTTCCATTTTATCCACTCAGTTAGCCTATGGCAGTTAGTGACGGATATAACCGCCGAGTAAGGTAAACTTCAACGGTTACAACTCCAATGAAAATAGCTTATTGGACGGACAACAAGACGCGACAAATATTTTACAGTTCCACTTCACGCTTCGCGTGATAAACATTGTGTCTGTTCCACTTAATAGTAAACCTGAACAGGACGCTCGCCGAGTGATACGTCAGAACATGGTGTGAATGTTTGCACCACTGAGCTTGGCACTAGTATGTTCCGAATGTCTTGAATAGACATAATGGCCCGGTCCAATAACTATGCCGTCTCACTTAGGTTGGAATAATGCTGAAAATGTCAGACTGACGGACACGACGGACTTCCTACAGAGGCAATAGGCCAAACGATATAACTATCAGGTATCCAGAAGCAGACGAGATAGGAAGCCTTAGTGATTTTCTGCCGGGACTGCAGTGACAAGTAGGCCAAGGAAAGACAGACAGAGGCCCAGTTTGCTGGGCCCTCATTGAGACTAGCGGAATGAAGAACATGATTCAGCTGTTTGCACCACTAAACCGATGCGGTAGCCCAATGAGTGGCTGAAGTAGATACAACCATGACTCAGAGCTTACTGGATAGAATTACGGTCTATGATGTGTCTGGCAAAACGAGTCACGAAGTTAGCGAAATACACTCATTTGCACACAAATTTCATTTCGTGGAAGCTCACTCGAAACCCAACTGAATCGCTCGTTTATGATGTTTTCAAGCAACTGAATGTGTTGCACGAGGCCGCCTCATGTTTCAGTTGGTACGATATTCTAGATATCGCGATACATGTATAGATGCAATACATTGCTCATAAGGTTGCTAAAATTTCTTCGATAGCCAACGAGAGATTTACCTGGGTTTCAGGTAAGTCTCCCGCAAAATCAAATGTGTTTGCAAGTGAGTGTATTTCCCTAATTTCGTTCAAGTAGAACATAAGGGAGACGAAATCTTGGAAAACTGCGCCTAACTGGTGAGCCCCAAGAAGTGCAAAACAGGTCGTGGACTGTCGAAGAATTTTCAGCAACCTTATGAGCAGTGTATTACGTCACAAATTTGATGCAGCACATTGTGGTTCTTACAGAAACTGTCCTTGAAAACGTTGGCATATCGCAGGTCGATATGTATTCTGACTAATCCCATTATATACCAATAATCTTTGTTAGACAAGAATTTATGCATATCTGCTGCGAATATGATGTAGTGTATGGTGAGTGAAATTGAACGAAGTACATGTGTATCTTCAGTGCTTTAATAAGGCAGTTATAGGAAGCAGGATGCTAATTTCATACTTTCCTCTTTAAATTTGGAAAAAAAGAAGCCATATTGTCAGTGCCGGAGAATATACGTAGTGGCAATCTTCTTGTGGGTTCACCGGAAACGGAAAGAACCCGTGGACGAGAAGAGTAGGAAGTGGGGCACCTCGTTTGCGAAAGAACAAGAGACAGTATACATCAATGGGACGCCTTAAGAAATGAAGGAGACCATAGGCGGTGAAATAAAAATTCGGTGGAGGACCGACCGGTTATTTTGAACATAAAAAAGACCGTGTGGCAGAACAATAGACAAAAAGACTAGCTCATCCGCAAAATTGCGTCGTATTACAGGTGGTTACAACAGGAATTGTTAATATAGGAAGTGAACAAAAGGATAAAAGATATCGCCTTGTATCAGGATAGCATTTTTGAAAAAAAAGACATTATAAGCCGTGAACTGCCACGAGCTCCTAAATATCCGAGGCACAGGTTAGGCGTTTTAACGTTAAATCCTTAGCAGTAATTAAGCTGTATGTCGTCTGTGTAACCAGTGTGTGACCACTGTGTGACCCATGCCCGGTCAGAAGGCATGATTTTGTTGGCCCACGATGCCATTTTTTTACTGCCAAGCTCAGGTTTAACAACGTTTGAAATTCGACTTACACCGCCAGGCGCCATGTGGCATGAAAAAATGCAGCCTGAATGGGAGAGAACGCTTCAGCTTTTTCACCATTCATCCCAGCAATCAGTCGGGCGACCGACAATTGTCTTAGTGGAGTTAAGTGAAACAACTGTCAGTGTCTTCCGGTTTGGCTGCTTTCCATTGATTTTTGCCGGAGATCAAGAGAGGGGTTTCGTCTGAGGTCTACAAGCCCGGCACATTGATTCGTGTGTTAAGTGCTGGTTAGCGTCTAGCTGGTCACCTCAACTCATTGTTCATACCCAATTATCACTGTTGACTAGGGCAAACAGCCATTTTTCCCAGTGCGAACGTCATGTGGTATCCAGTTTCTGCCTCCGATTTGGGTTCGAGTAGAACATAAATTTGACTTTGTTCCGGAAAATGTTCCTGCCTGATGAGCACCAGGAGGATGAAACCAGAAGTGGGCCGTCAAGGAATCGTCAGGAAACTTATAAGCAATGTGCTCCGTCTAGACTGCTTCTTTTTCGTCTTATTAGGCTGTTTTCAATGGAGGGTTTGCCTCTAGGATAGACGGTTCCTTCACTCATCTAAAGATCAAATGTTTTATCTTACAGAAAGAGCTCCAACCAGGAGAAGCACAGCTCATGCCATCCATCACTTGGAAAATTAACAACCACCTGTATATGACCCGAAAGTGTCCCGCAGAAGTGAAAGCAGCTCGAAGTTAACATCTGGCTTTAAAATAGAGGACTACTCACCGAAGTGGCGCCCTTTCACTTTCGTCTTCTGTGACCGAAAGCAAAGGCAATCATTCTAAACAAGTTCAAGCATTTGGTTTTACAAATCATCTGGATGGAAGCAAGATAGACCAACTCCTATGAGCTGAACAAAAACCGACTGAAAGAGGCGGCTTCTGGGATGAGAGTCTAATGCAATAGAACCTTAGCAAAATGACATCATTTGTAAACTCAAACAAAATATTGATGAAGTTTTCTCGGTTGTGCTACGATACGTCACTGTCAGAGAAGACATTTCTACAACTCCTTGTTTCAAAATTGAATACCAGGAAATTTGCAAGATGCATAATTATTCACCCTCCATTTTTAAACCAATGTCTTCCGGTTCTTCTCTTTCAGGTTCTAGTGAGATTTCATTAGGACTGACAACTTCCTGGCTTATAATTGTAATCCGATCAAGCACCGTAAAGCCAACAAAAAAACGGGTGTAGAAGCACACAAACAAACCTTTCAAAATACTTATCAAAAAGATTCTGACAAGCATGACGTCAGCGCGACCGAACGACTAGGCAATTTGTTCCGGACACTGACCTCTCTCGTTTCCGATTGCACATTACGTCAGCACTGTTACGAAACAGGATAATGTGCTGAACGAATCCGCATAATTTTGATTTTTGCTGTGTACTGGATACGGAATTCACTGCTTGAATTTTTGTTCATGATGGACGAAAGGGAACAACGACTTTTTGGTGACCAACGTGTACATTTAGGAAGGTGACATGGATATGGACGGTCTTCTTTCTCATGGTTTCAGGAGCAATGAGATTTGGTTTCTGTTGCTCGCACTCAGAGACGGTGAGCATCAGAAACTTTATTTCGCCGACGGAATATTACATTTGAAACACTCGTGCTCCACTGTTCGTACAATAAATAGTAGCTTGAAATTTTTATTCTGAGAAAAGAACAGAGAGGAACAAAAGCCTGGTGACAGTCTACAACATCCCACGACATCCATTCGGACATTTGGATAGAACGTGACAAGAAGGAAACAGCTCTGTCTTGCAAAGCCTCGGTCGAGCAAAGGAATCGTCATGCGAATCCTATTATAAAGGGCTTATATTGCTGATACTAATCAAACTTTTCACCATTCATTTAATACCCTTTGGTCAGTTCAAATTTTGTCACATCTCCGTTTTAACGATTCTGCTAGGCATGGTAGATAACCCGATAGGTGTAATGCATGGCCACTCCACCGTAGATCATAGAATTGTGTATATTTCTCTCCTAAATCCCCTGACACAAAACCAAGCACCACGCCTCACGCTGCACAATCTTTGTCACCGGTCTTCAAAAGCTGTATTTCCGAGGGAACCATCCACGAATACCCGGTGAGGCTTTATCTCCTGTGCTTGCAGAGGCAGCAGAACAAGTCTGCACTAAAACGGCCTGATGTATGTGTCCGTTGAGACTCAGAAAAAATGCAACTTATACGGAAAGTTTCTAAAATTAGCGAACGAGATCTAAGCCTTGGCGATTTTTGAAAGGGCCCCATTTGGCACCTCAAAGTCGAGGCTAATAAAGATTCCATGAAGTTAAATCGTACCACAACGTCAGATGGCTCCTGCTGATTTGAACGTGGTGGCCACTGATGTGGAGTCGTTATCAAATGGATGCTTTGTATAAAAAGCAAACTCCAAAATGCAGGTAAATTTTTCCAAAAGCACATGTGCTTTCTTCCTCCATGAAGACAAACTAATTTGTAAGCATATTGTGGGTCAATGAGGCCTTTGTTTATAGCTTTTTGAATAAAGATGTTTCGAGGACTTCTCCATGGCCACCTCATTATTTCGCTAATCGGAGGATTAGTCGGGATTAGAGAGCGTTTGAACCCTTGTCGAAGTCTGCTTCTCGTAGGAGCCCTTATTTGAAACGGTTGACGCAGTCTCACGCATTGTTCATTTTTTGCTGAGGGAATATGCAAGGCAGAAAAGCCCTGTCAATAAATTCATGTGTGGCTAAGATGCCTATGACCATCCTATAAACTCAGATTCCGAGCTCCTTAGGGCATCAGCAGACTAAATAACAGGTGCCTCGAACATAAATTCTCTTCTGTATTGAAATATAGTGTCTGGTCGTGTTCATTATTGCTCCGGTACCCTACAAGTTGGAGCACCCTTGCTAAGTGAAATGCGCTTGTCGCACTCGGTAAAATCAGCACTGGGTCATTTTTGTGAATGTGGGTGGGGTTACGCAACGGCTACGTGTTGTCTGGATGACCTACATGGTTCGATGTGTTACTGGAATCACATGGGTATGCATGAGAAAACTCGGAACAGCCGAGCTCCCAATGGGGTACCTTCCATCGTTTGGAATCTTGTTACACAGGAGATGGATATTGTTTGCTGGACCGGACGAAAGACTTTTGTGTGGCCCTTTTGCAATATTCAATCGAGGACTACAAAAGAATGAGATTCACCTGGAATTCAGACAAGTCTCCCATCAAAACCAGTGGTTTTACAAATGAGTGTACAATCTTGTTCCAAATAGCCCTTAAGCTTGATGGAAACCTGATAAACCCCAAGAAGTGCAAAACTGATTGTGTGGAGTCGAAGGATTTTTAGCGACGTTATGATTGGTGTACTCAAATAAAACTAACTTGAATATTTTTTCGACCTCTGTTAGTGCTGTTTTTATTGCGTGTTCACATACCGGACTGAACTACTATAAAATAGATTTTACTATCAGTAAAGAGGTCCATCATGCACGACCATGTAAAACTCAAATGACGCACATCTACACATGAAATAGCGGTGTTATTGTCACTCACACCTACCAAAAATTGACGACCATTTGTTTGTACTATAGAAGGGAGTTTAAAAGCTACCTGGAGTTTCGGAGTTGCGCTGACTGGCATTGCAAGCTAATGACAGGGGAAATAGGGTTGACAACGATTTACCAGTTGCTTACTTTAAAAGTGCAAAAATTATGTGAGCTTTAGGTCTTCGCTAGACCGGACGGACATTCGCCCTACAAAAACACAGAAATAACGTGATGTCACTCATGTGGACACCATAGGTCTACAGAAGCTGTTTAAATTCCAACACGTCTGTTCATGTTTTTCTACCTGTTCAAATTCCAGTCAGTGACATGGAGGTTCTCAAACGTCATGGTTGGCGTGAAGACTCGGGCACCCATATCGTCATCCTTATTAAGGCGCAGCGATCAAAAAATCCGAATCATCCCTTAATTAGATACATCACTTTTGGGGGATCCCGTGTCTTCACGTCTAAACTTGCAAAAGAACTCAGCATTTTCAACCGGCTGTTAATTGAAATTACAGTTCACACATACAATACTATCTTAGACTTGCTTTTAGGTAATTTGGAAAGTGTTGACATCCGGACGCATTTGATTAGCTCAGATTTCAGTGAAACGTTGCCGTCATGTAGCTTTGCATTTTTTGAAAACCTGAGTTGCTTAGTAGGTATTTGCGGTGATTTCCGAAGACTCCCCTGGTTTTTGGCAAACAAATTTCGTGGGTTATCATTCATTTTCTCCTAATGTATACTTCTCTAGGTAGGAGGTCCCACAAATTGAGCTAGAACTGTTCTCCCAGATAACTTAGTCGAGGGTTATCTCTCTCAATTTCTCTCAATTTCTAACTAGCGAGCCAGCTAATGAGAGCTGGAATTCCAGATATCACACTTATTTCCTCAGTTTGATAGATTTCTCCCATATAAGTGTAAAAGACGTGTTGTTTCTAACTCAAGGGGTGTCCCCGATTTAGAAAAATAGTCTTTGTGTTTTTCTGCCAACACTGCGGTCGTAGTTTCTTATGTGATTCTGACGCATTTTGAGTGCCATAATCAACGGCCGTTCAAAGTTCACCATGAAACGTGCTGTTGAGGCCTCGGTCACGGGTATCCTTTCCTCCACAAGCCAACTCAAAACAAATCTAACAGACCTTTCGTCGTGGCCAAAAATCCCTTTACTCTCTAGTAACTTGTTCCTTTAAGGATGGTGGTCAGTAACGAATACGGGCCAACCAACGTCCAACCTGTTTGAAACAGAGTAGATCAGTCTGAATTGTGATTCTTGTTCATCCCTTAATCCATCTTTACGATTCCCTGTCCAAACCGACCGTCGACCTAGATATTGTTCAGTCTAGACTCTTTCGCCTACAAACTCGTGGATGGAGCGACTAACTAATAGACAGTGTGTAAAAGCGGCCATCATTGGGTATCGCAGAATCCTGTGTGGGCTTCTTGGGACTCACTCTAGTGTCTCTTCTCCCGTTCATCAAACTGTTCCTGAATGTTATTACTATGTCTACAAAAACTTTAAAATCACTTGGAAACACCGGGTCTCCCGTACTGAACGAGTCTTTCTGAAGGAACAGTTAAATGTTCGATTTTTTGCCTTACAGTACATACATCATCGATGAACTTATCGAGTACATTTCTGTTCTGTCCGAGCCAGTAGCCTAGTAAACTTTCCTAAATAATACTTGGCGCTTTATTGTAAACTGTTTGCTGTCTGGTCTCGTTGGCCTCCGTACCAGTGTGAGTGCGCCCCACCTATTCCACGCTCGGAGAAGAAAGAAAGAAAGAAGGGTCTCTAGAGAACTTCTTCGTCTTTTAATCTTGTCAAATTCTCCTTGGGTTACCTGTTTGTTTGTTGTACAGGGGGTTTGTGCTGATATTTTTGGCTTGAAATTACAACTGGTTGAATTTTGGCCGCTGTCTAATATCAATACAATACGTTTATACATACCGACACCGACTGGGATAAGGCGACACTTCGACAACGTGAAAGGAGTGTATTTCAGATGAACAACAAACGGGTTTAAACAGACAGCTGAACGTTCATGCGCGTGTGCGCGTGACACTTTCTGGCCAAGTGTGCCAATAGCAGCTAGATAGTGAGGGCGAGCGAACAAAGTGCGTTCAATACAGTGACAGAGGAAACTGGCGAAAGATGTTCTGGCAGTTTTAACAAAACTGCACGGCATTCTTCTATTGAGGATGGAGGGGTCAGTGCAACCTGTGTCCTGCACCTCTAACCATGTGTCAACCTGGTCAACTCCCCTTAAATGTGTATTCCAGGGACGTTGAAATAACCATAATAGCAGTATGCCGAATGCCCTAGGCAAGCATGATGCAGGAATGTTTGTGTGAATAACAGTTAAAATTAAGAAATTAATAGGGTACTGCAAACGGCACACTGTCCGGTCGGACCTCTTACATGGAGTCAGTGAGACGTTCAGATCAGAAAGACGGTGTGGTAATCTTCACCTTTATTTCCTAAACTTGCGTTCTAAAGTTACTCCCAAAATGGAAATGAACCACACCCGCTGTGCTAATAACCTAGTGAGTGAACCGTTTGTACGTTAATGCAGAAGGAAAGATGACTGACTGCACACAACACACTTGGAGACTATGTCGAACAGCGCGGAAAGCCTTACAAAGACAAAAGCTTTTCCACGGAATGCACCTGATGACTACCGCTATATAAAAATAACGATAACAAAGAGCTGGTGTTGGGCTAAGTTATACGGAATTTAAGCAAGTAAACGTGGTAACTGATGGCCCACTCTTTGAATTGCTATCACAGGGTTCGCAAGATAACGGAAGCATTAAACTGTCTAACACAGCATTAACATTAACTCGATAGCTCATAGCCGAGTTATCGAAGAAAAATGGGTAAAATCCAGAGAAACCAAAGCCACAAATATTCCGGTGCGAAAAATAAACTGAACTGAAAAAAACAAAGTGTACCCACCAATAAATAAATAAACGTGTTTCTAAAAAAGTTACATTTTTCTGTTAATATTAATAATGCTATTTCGTGTGCTTACATTTCCTGATGGGCACCAATCAGCAACAAATCCAGCGATTGCGTAATTGACTACTCTCTTTAATGAGGATTCTGAAAAACGATAAATTATTCTCACAGAGCTCCTTGGTTCTTCACCAGAGACTGGCTGAACCCGCAAAATCTCCTCACTGAGTACAAACATTACTAGTTACTTTTTTTCGAACTACAGGCAAACGCAGGCATCATGGATGGAATTTGCCTGTCTTAGTTTTTCAACATATTGTTGAAACTGTTCATCACGGAACTGAAACTGTTCATATGACTGTGATTTAATCACGTCTGTTTGTTGTTTAGCAGAGAGCTGAACTCTGCAGTTGTTTGTTTGCGACACACATTCGTCTTGGATTCGAATGTTAACCAGTAGCGGTCCTGGTACTTTTCAACCCATCAGCAAAAATATGTGTACGCTTTTGGGTTTTTGTCAACCGTACGCTTGTAATGCAATAAAAGCTGCTGTTATAATCAGAATGAGACAAATGATAGATGTGTATTCCCTCCTTATACGAAGGAGAGAGGTCTATCTTCACCTTTGTCAGTCCGCCTTTGGTGAATGAATGACTTACTACAGGAAACCGACTGCACTGAGCAGTGCCGCAGACATCTTTTTTTTCATTTAGCGATCAATTTTCGAAAGGCGAAACAACACGACAAGACATAGTCTGGCTTGAAAATCTTGAAAAACGGAAAGTTGCCCGCTAGACTGTAAGGTGCATCCAAGGTCTTTTTTCGTTGCGTTCAGCTGCAGATCAACAGTGAATTATGTTGAATTGCAATAAAAATACTGATAACGCGTTTCAGTGACAAACCCACGTTGTGTAATTTGACCAGGACTACAATCTTAAGCTATCGTGAAGGTTGGGCAGAGGCGAGCATTAATATGTCCGGTAATCGGTCTGGTAATCGTATCCATCTTGAAAGTTTTACCATTTTGGAACAGAATGAACCTCATTAAAGGCCTGACTAAAATAATAGCGAAACATTTGTTGAATAAACGACTACTAGAGCAATAATATATTTTAAAGTTGGCGGGAGGCAGAATGACTGCCCCCTTGAGTTCAATAATATAACAGTTAAATTCGTGAAAGCAATAGAAAAGAAACTGGTCTGTTTTAGTTGCCCAAATAATGGAACACAATCATACACAGATAAACCGTGAGCCGCGAGAATTCATCTTGTATGGACACCAGCTATTGGTATATTGTCCATTCTTTCAGGATCATCTAGCCGAAAAAGTATCAGCTCTATCGCTGCTGCTCTTGAAGTTTGTGCCGAACAACCTTCATCGACTGCACAATTAGACGCTTTTGAACAGAGTGTACAAGTACTACCATTCACCTTTCACCTCAGGAAACAGAAGATCCATTCCAAGTAACTTAACTCCACAAAAACCACACTCACCACAAAAGGAGATGGGGCTGTCAGAGATATCCATCGAGTGCCTAACGATCTATCACGGTGTACCACATTCCGATAGATCTCAAAGCCTAAGTCAAATGTAATTCGGCTACCAAACATTGACGCCAAAGTTAAAAGGATTGCTTGCGAAATTGGCATGCATCCAAAGCTCAAAAACACGAGTATCTAGCAATGACGGGACATTTCTGACAAGTTGAGATTTTAGCCATCAGTGACGTCATTACTGATCTCATTAGCACCGTGCTGCTAGGTTTCATGTATGACGTATTCGCTAAACAGTCAACCACAGAAATCAAGTCAAGGTCGCTAAGCTGATTTCTTTCAAGCTTCCGTTCCCTTGGGCAATATCATGAGCAAATACGTGATATGTTCCTATGGCTAAGATTTCATGACCTTTGGTTAAATGTTATGGATGCAACCGCGTGATTTGTACCATCGTAGAAAATAACTGAAAGGTCGGCACCTGGACATAGGTTGGTGAGGTAGATCCAAAATGTCGATTGTTCGGTTCTTGGCATAAAAAATCATTGTTTGGGAATCACCAAGTACTGTGTCTTAAAAGAATGTCTAACGGCCCACGTATATTACGCATATTGCGTCCCTTGCTCACATTTCGTTTGCGTTTTGCACAATACTTTTCGCTCATGATCGTAACCCAGGTGTGTTTCTAAGTCACATTTCTGCTGTTTTCTTCAACTGCCCAAAAACATACGTGAGAAATAACAACGGAGTTCCAGGTGTAATCACGAAACCCAACCCTTCCACCGTCGGCGGGTGGATTTTGAAACAAAGAATGACACGGTGGTCTGCCTAACATCACATGCAAAACGATCGGTGTGTCTGGGAAATGAACCAAATGCTGGTTTCGTTTTCTGGCGGAATCATTTAGACACTGGAAAATCCTTTCTTCTTTGTGTCGTAGTTTCAACAACAACCCAAAATACTACAAAAACACGAAAATGATAATGACGAAATAAAGGTCGGTTTCCATGGAAACTTTCGTTCGTCTATCTTTAAATAATAGCATCAAGTACAAACAACCGAACTCGAATAACCCATCTATTAGCTCTGAATATCAGCGAATACTCTTGACTTTACCCAGATCTGAACTCCACGTACAACTTTATTATACTAATTCCATCAGTATACGCCGTAATTATCAAGCATAAACAGGTGAACATATTTATGCTTAGATGCGGTTATAACGACGGACTGACTTTCCTGCATGTGGAGGTATTTCCTGGATAGTGGTTTCAGCTATCAAGGTGAAAACACAAAACTAAGGCTTGGAGAGGCTTGCTCGTTTACAACTAAAGATGTGTTGTCCAGTTTCAATAGTAGTGACAGGCTCGCCTGGCATGTCGGTGGTATGGGTCTGAAATCCCGTCACAGTCAAGTATGTGCAATATTTGTGAGCGTTATTGAGAATGTCGATTGCTTCCTTCTCTTAAGATGAAGCAATCTAAATAGTCGTGTAATGGCGGAAAGAGGACCGTTTTGAAGAATGCCATGTACAAACTAGTCCTGTATAGTCCTGTGTAAACTATCCACAACTACTCATAAATAGTCGAACGAAGTGCAGGATAAGCAAAGGAAGTGAACCGAGGATAGTAACGTTGTGTGATCGGATATGACCAATTTTATATTGGATAGTTGTCCAAAACAAGCTTTCTTTCAAGAAAGTCTTAGGCTGTGACTTTTTCGAGAGGCCTGCTTGCGATGCATACCACCTCAGACTAAAAACACATACTCTATAGATGCAGATACTCTCCCCATTAAATACTATAGAGAAAAGTCATGATTTGCAGTTCCAAGACATTCAATACCAAATTTAAAAAAAATATCTCAACAAAGTGGCTAACTGTTCAACAAAAAATCAAATTCACGAGCCCTAGATTCTACAGTGGTTAAAGCGCAAGTTTACTGACCGGAGGGTCTGTGTTCGAACCCGACCTCTGTTCCTAGGCTTGGGCAACCTGCAGCCCACGCGCTTCCTTCGGATGACCCGGCAGCTAGGCACCGGAAGGGGTATTAGTATAATTAATTCGCGACCCTTTTTGCACTTAGGAGGCCAAATGAAGAGAACGTAAAAGGTGGTCTCTTCGAACGAGATCTTAGCGATAAGAGACTTCCGAGACCACACAGATATATTGATCTTCAAGGTTCTTGTAGTCGAGGTGTTTACAAAACACAATAGCACGGCAGTCGAAATGATCAAATATCGTAGGTCACTACGTTCGGGCTTTCATTCGAGTGGCCTCTTCTGAAAAATAACAAGTTATTATAAGAAGCTTGGTCTTCATCTGCTACAGACACCTACTGGCCTGGTTGGTCTATTGGTTGTGTATCCACACCTGCGTGCACGAACCCTGCTGTAAAAATTGGAAGCTGAAGTGATGCTGTGAGGCAGTGTTGGAAACTGATTGATGTCGGCTAATTTTTGCTACATTTCCAAAGAAGAAATTAGCTGTGATTGCCGTCGACTGATAAAATCTATTTAGTAAAAAGAAACAAATGACCGAGGTCTTTGCAACATGTTGCAAGCCCCATTGTGTGTGGCAGCAAAATGTCTGTCATTGTTCATGATCTTAAAATGGAGAACAACTGCCATTATTGATTGGCCTAGTAAAGCTATCTGCCGTCTGCCTTTTCGAAATAGACTTGTATCAGGCGTTAGTTTTCCATTCCGCAAGCAAACCGACAATTTTGTAACTGAGAATCTTTGAACATGTATGGCACATCCTGATACTGGTAACTAGGACACTAGTCAGTCAGAACACAACCCTGATGCACCCACCTCAATGATGTCATAAGGCCATGGGGAGATTTTATGGCAGTAACGTAGAGTTATTTTACGTGAAGGTTCATTTTTGTCGGCTGAGATGAAAACTGAGGTGAAAACGAATGCCATTACTGGTATTGTCAACTTTGTTATTATTGTTTGTAGTATAAAAGTATTTTGCAAACATGTGCTGCCACACTTTGTTTTGTCCACCCTGTTGGAATCACCGATTGTGAATACAAGCAGCCGGTCTTTCTGAGGGATATCACCTATGGACCAGCGCGAGAGTGATAATTTGTGGCTTCATGCTTGAATTCCTGGACCATTTCATCTGCGGAAGATTCTGCGCACCTACCAGTCAGACCCGATTCCGAATACTGATATTTTTCGAAAGGGAAATCCACATGAAAATTGGTGCTTCATAAATCGGGTCGCCGAATAGTCTATGTAAAATCCCTGGTATCGGGTTGTATTCCCTGTGAGGCCCAGAAAAACCGAATCTGTTATGCAGAAACAGGTGGAAAATAAGCTCAAGATGGAAAAAATACGGCCGTGAATAGAGATATCGGGAGAAATGCTGTGGATTATTTCAAAACTCAGCGTGTCTCGACGGACACACATAAGCACACACGTACCACTAAACAAATGTAATAAATGGACCTACTGAACTTGTGGAATCATCTCGTTGTTTTATGTGGGGCTACTGCGCATTGTGAAGTTAACATTAGTAAATCGCATGATGGCTCTCGACAAAAACGCTGCACATTGCCTGCTGCTCTGGTTCACCACAATTTCAGATCCGATTCACGGCAAACCGGCTTTGTTTTCATGATCACGTTTGCGACTTCAGTGAACCAATCAGGCCTATATAGGGAAACAGCGCACTATATATGGTACAGCGCATCATTTTACTGTATTATTCATCAATACAGATGATGCATTTCTTTTATGTAGATCAACAATAAAAACTACCTGCAGTTTGTAAAAAAACAACGGTATTTTGGTACAGGGTTTCGGCGGATAGAAAATATGTATAAGTGTTAAAATGAACCGAGCGCCGCAGATATTGTTGAAGCATGTTGAGTTGTAAGGGGCAGTTTTAGACGGCTTTGTGAGATACGCAGTTTGTTTTTCCATCAGAAAAGTAAATAACACTGGAGCCGAGCAACTACTACATATTTTGATGTAGGTGCGCCACGATCCCACGCCTGAACTAAGCAATCACTACCAAGTTTATTGAAGCTTGACTTATTTAGTTGTTTGTATTCATCCACATGGTTTGCTTTTGAATATTCGAAAAACTAGCTTAAAAGGTGGCGCCAAAAAGCGGTTTTTTCCTTAGTATGATCTACTATCGACGTAATTCTTTGATGACGTACTACACTCCTACCAAGAGCATTTCCCACAATAGCGATCGGTTCGTTTGTAGTGTCCTAGTCACAATAACCTGAATCATTAAGAACAAGCTGTTTCGATCACGGTCCGAAGTGCTTCATCTCCCAAGATTTCTATTAGATGTGGACTACATATTCCTGGTTGTTTTCGTCGGTCACAGTGACTTTACTGCCTTGTATATCACCGGTGATCTGACATTTTCATAGCTGACCACACTTGATGTCACCATATTATCCAATCATCTTAATAATCATATTTAAGTTTAACGCTAGATCTATCAAAGAATTACACGACCACTGGCTTCTTATGCACAGTCAAAATCCATTCTGTATTGTTTGGCACATCGGCAGCTGCCAAGCCGATCTGAGCACACCAAACAGTTCTCAGATGAGCAAATTGCTTAAATTAACAATGCCATAATTTTCAGCAGACTTATCAAAGCCTTTTTGGTATTGCATCTTTAAAGGACTAGCTTTTGACGTCACTACAGGTTAACAGAATCGGAGCAGTGGACTACTTGTACGCGCCCCCGTAGGTTCAAACCCGGCTTGTTGGAACAGTAGTCTACTCTCATACCTACACAGGTGTTCGGCTCGTTTTACACGGTGGAAGAAGAGTATAAATTAAAGGGGTATTTTGGAACAATAAAAAACACCATCGTACCTACTGTGTTTTTTACTGTGTTGCCGCAAACGGAGAGAAAATAAATGATTCTATCCCGGAAACTTCTATAACAAAACTGTTGAATATTGTCGTATAATTATATGCTGTAGAAGAGATAAAGACGACCAAAGTTCAAGAGGGATCTTCACATGAACCGAACCGGAAGAACTAGATCCTAGGCTGGACCCAAATCCATGTAGGTTCCCCATCGGCCTAACACGTGGTCGCCCACCCTAACACAAAATCCCCTCGACCGATACCCAACAGAGATTTAGCTTGACTTAGCTGATTGGTTCTCCTTCCGCCTTAAATCTCGACCAACCTCGTAACCTAGTCACTTGGCCTGACGAAGCTTTTGTGTCAAAAGCGAAACGTTGCCCAGCAATAAATCTACCGATTGTTACCAAACCTTTCCGAAAAACGTCTGTTCTCTGTTTGGGACTGACCGTCCATTTTTAAGTGTGTTCGATTAACTGTCATAATGTGACGCTGGTTGTCGGGAAAAATGGAAGCAGTTACAAAGTTTTTACGGCGCAGCTCAGCGATAAAAACAAACTGTTTTGGATGTCTGACTTGCTCGCAGAAAAACAAGCTTGTTTTCCTGTGTCTCTGGGGTATCTAATGAACGTCTATAAGATGGCGTTGTAGATAATTTTCGTTTGGCTTCCGACTGATTGCACTTAACAATCGCTGAGGAAATTATTTGGCGGAAGCCAAAAGACAATGCTTGAAACACTGGCTTCGCATCTCTAGTATTCATGTCCTACTGCTGTGATTTAAAGGCTTATAGGTAGCTCAGCTACGTGTTTTTAGTTGACATGTTTTTCCAGAGTAATTTCACATAAGGCCCTAAAACCGAGTTGTGTCTTGTAGAAAAGGTGAAAGTCGGGTTCTTAGTTTATCATTAGTGAACAACTGTGTTTTGATGTGTCACACAAGTGACAGTTTGGCACACCGACGAAAAACCATCAACGAAATTTCACTGACGAAGCCCTAAATTTGAGAACAATGGCGTCCAATCAGGTTTAGCAAATGTGTGGCAAGTGTCTGTCAGGGTGAAACGATAATTACGGGTGAATTAAACTGATTTCAGTTCGGACTAAATCACGGTTTGTCCAAATGCTTCGAAACGCCCCAATAAATGGCAAAAGAACTTTGAGGAGAATGTGTCTACAATAAACGCTTTGCGGAGGCTGATTTTTTCTTTCGGCAATGAGAGTTAGGTTGAACAGTCTTGGGGGCTTCCCTGCTTAATCACAAGCCGAATTAAGCGTCAAAGTATACCGGAAGTTTTCACGCGATAAAACTCATCGTATTGTGAGTCATCTTGGACCGCAGTTCTTTCCAGTGAATATCAGTCGTTTCAAGACAGAAGTCTGAGAATTCTAGGTTGTTGTGTATAGCCAAGACTTAAATTAAAACAGAATCGTTGAATTCAAAACAGTCTGGTCTGGAAGAACTACCTCTGAGCCCACAGAAAACACGAACTAATTTAGCAGTAATTTCTGCTCACATACATGCCGGAGGCAAAAATCCTGGGGTTATGCAAGTATGACCAGAACTTGAAAGGAAGTGGTGCAAAATACCGAGCTTTAATGCGCGCCTCCACAAACTTACAAGCACAGGAGAATGCAGACATTTCTCAAACGACCAAGACAAGAAGACGAAGTAAGAAAGTAAGAATAAGAAGCTTCTCAGGAACTCGAAACTCTGCGCCCTCAATCACCTTACCACATTTTAGCACATGGAATGCCGTTTAGTCCAACTTTTATAAACAGTCACGTCAAAATCTACTTTGAGGTATTCCGGGCAGACGTCTTGTCGTCAATGGAAGACATACCATCAGTGCACGCCCCATATTTGCTCCACCAGATGCTAGAGGGACTGGCGGACAAGGGAACAAAGTAATGTTCACAAGTGCCATTCCTCACCACGACCTATAATCGATTGCTTAGATTCATCGTAACACCTCCTTGCTACGGGGATAATTTGGGCCGTAGTCTAAAGTGAACTGTAATGTTCGGTCTCCCTGCCAAACGGGATTTCACCTACACCGGTAGCCCTACTGATGTAAAAAATGTGCACCTCTTAAGTTCTAAAGACACCCTGGAATTTCTCTACGTGCTACTCTGTGCAATCTTGGATAATTGTGGCAATGTGCTGGAGATCACCGTACAGATATCGGAATTCACACTGGTGACCGTGAAGCAAATGCTGTTAGTGTACGCTCACAAGGTCCAGTATTTGTTCAACGACCAAGCAAAAGCAACAAGATTCCATAGGATCCGTGATAAACAGTAAACTGATGTGTCACTTGTGCAAATACAACAGCTTACAACAAAAATCTTTTTTATTCCGATTCTGGGATTAATACCAGTCACTTTCGGATACAGATAGACCGAACCAATACGCTGGTAAATGTGAAAGTGAGGTAAACGTAGATTCTGAAACACGTACGGTGACCAGAGCTAGACGCATTAGCGCCTAAATCCGCTAGATAGAACTGTAAGCAGTCTTGTGACTTCACCAAAGTCTGAGTGTCCACTTGTCCAGTCAATGCAACCACCCATCAGAATAGCAAAAAAGTGCAACCGGATCTCCAACCTAACAGGTGGCAGTTTTTGTTGATCAAAAACCGACAGGGCCGCAGGCGAGTATGCAGTGAAATCTGTCAGACCTACCCAGCTGCTAATGGTTTCATCTCTGGTTGCTACGTAGTACGTTTGACGGTGCAGAATTGGAACGACTTCTGCCGGGTATGACATGTGGCGATATCTGGAGGCAGCAGCAGATGATACGCTGGCATTCATACGTAAACGGACCGGCTGCTTTCTACCCATGCTCGCTACGAGTTCAGATTCCCTGTATTTCTCCGACGTCTATTTTTATCACACAGACCGAAAAACTGTTTTCTTGCAAATAATTTACTGCCCAAAACCGCACGCATGTATACTCACCGCCTTAGTTTTCAACAAAACTCTTTGGCCCTTTTGTGGGAGGTTTAAATTTACTATTCCATCAGCATCCAATTTTCACTACACTCCTATTTTGATGTGATACCTTCTATTCTATTTTCACGAGCATCTCATCTAACATCTAGAATTCATTTGCCATTCACTCAAATTTCCGTGATTTCCGGGAGCACACCAGCACCCTGCATACTTGAGGATTTCGTTAGATTACAGTTATAAATTGTTTCCCTAGGCATGTGCGTAGGAAATGGATAGAATAGATGTACCTTCAGCTCCTATTTTTTAGTTACCAGTGATTAGTCGATGACCTATTTTAGTGCGTATTTTAGTTTATAGTACTGTGCAGTTCTCCTCATAAATTACACAACTGGAAAGGCAGAATAACGCTATTGATTTCAGATAATCAATGGAACAAACCACATCTCACTGGGTGCAGGGATAATCTTTTGAAAAACACTTTAGCCGAAGAAATCCAGGCTGAATATACTAATATAAAAGCACACAGTTTTAGCTCCGCATATTAATGAAGCAGACAATGCAACGCCCGCAGTGAGAGACAAAAGTTCAGACCCAAATGGTTGTGTAAAACTGCGGCACTCTGTGTTGGTTGATCATTTAGCTGAAGGCATAATATTTTGGGTTTCCTGTGGTTTGCGGTAATGTTCACTGATTAAAGCAGGCTGCACGGGGAGCAATTTCACTGCCCCCATGTCATACGCAAATTTTGGTCAAACATGGTTGCAGAACTTGTAGTACTGCCTGCTGCTGCAGCCAGCTTGAGAAGAAAAAAACACAATTATTCGCGTTGTATTGGCAAGATATTGTTTCGAATGTGTTCATAAATGCAACTGAACGCACGAATGATTACTGCACAACAGAGATCCTTGAACTTTTCTGAAAAAGGGGGATAATAAACAGTTTCCTCAAAAAAGCAAATATAACTTGATAGTGGCAGATAGAGAAATCTTGAAGAAAAGCGTTATCTTTAAAACGTGTATTTGCACAGAGGATGTCCGTTTAACTTTGCGCCGTATACCTTATGCAGCTTTGAATCACGGACCAATGTGTGTTCGACAGTATATTTGAAAACTCATTTTCATGCTTTTCCGGACCGAAATCGAAATGATACAGGTAAGTCAACTGTTCGCCATGAGCGGATATAACATGTCACTGACTTAAGGGAGAAACCATTAAATCTGAACGAAAAATAACATATTGGATGCTTTAACTCGTAGCAAAAAATTTGTAATACACCTCTGGTGTTTACCGGGTTTAAATGAAATCAGTCGGGCAACTGAAGTATATACGGGTTAGACTTTGGATCGATTTGAGCGTAGTTGCTTGCAGTATCTACCGTTGGTCTCCGAGCTCCAACAGAGCTATTAGAGTGAGGAAGCTTTGTTGCTGCAGTACTGACCGGAAATCCATTGGTCTCTCCAACTCCGGGATGTTGGGGTGGCAGGCAACTGGCAGTAGAAGCTCCTAAACCAAACTCGATCGCGTATCGCTGAGAACGCAATCGAGCATTGATTCCTCGGCAGTGGCAAAGAAGCAAGTGTTTGAATGGTATTCGAAATTCTTGGTTGAAAATCGCATAAATGATTGGATTGAGCGTAGAATTCACATAGCCTACATGAATGAACAAGTATATGTACGTAAAAAATGTTGCGGTGTAGTATTTAAATACTACAGAAACCAGAATTGTCTGTCGTTGATGCGAATGATACCTGTTCACTTCTCGCTTGGGAGGAAAACTGTTAATGAGGCATGCTTTCAGTCATATACCCCACATATACGTAACTGTCAGCTGAAATTTTACTACTTACGACCAATATGCCAGTGCCAGATGCGGCAACCACATAACCTAACGCACAGAATGGGAAACGGTGAGAGCTGACCTGGGTTTACGTTGGATGCTTTTGGTCATGTTATAACTTCCTTTGGTTTTTCAGTGTTTGAGCACCGCTGGTCTACTTGGCGGACACATATATTCACTCAGTGCTGGGCGTTTCTATCAGAAAATAATTATCTAGTTATCATCTCTGAAAGGTACAATGAAACAGCCGGAAACAGCTATTCACAGCGCACGTTTTCCTTAGTTTAACCTTGAATGAGCATTTGCTAGCGATTAATGAAACCCCATGAAAAACGAATCAGACTGATTTACTGGCCGAAATTTCGTCAGTGATGCCAATCAATAATGGCACCAGCTATTCTAGACAAAACTTTATTGATCTTGATAGATTGTCTAAAAGCGCAACGGGGTTGTTCACGCAACAAAATCACAATACTTAGCATATGCCAGGCAATGAGATAGAGCATCAAACATTATCCCGTCGATTGCTGAGTACCTTCTGATAAGCGGTTTTGCTTCATTTCAGATTACTTCTAATCTCGCTACTATTTTGGTCCGTATCTCAGTTTGCATCCTGTTGAGTATAAAATGCTTCGTTACACTCCCATAACATGCTTGGACTACAAGCATTCGGATACACCTTGCCGATGCAACAGATCTCATTTCCACATGCTTACAGTCATTCAATTCAGCAATTTTGTCAAGTGTACCAAGATTGTGAAATGAAGGTGAATTCGACGAATTAAAGTGACGCTATTACGTAGTGGAATGTCTGAAAGTAAAACTGGGGGGTCAGCCTGTTTTTCGGTTCTGCTCTCCTTTTTAAGCGTTTTGTTAGTGTCTACCGATGAGAATTTTGAGCGCATTCTTAATGCAACTTCATGTTCACACATTTAAGATACGGCTGGTGTACTACCCGCAGCTTAGGCAGACAAGGTGCATTTCTCCAAATCATCTAACACTAAATGTTCGAAAAGAATGTGAAGTTGTTTTATGACATCACATCGCATATCAGTGAAACATCTGATGGCATCAGCAGGTCAACATGAACACCAACTAAGGCCCTTACGTTGATTTGTCCCCTCGAATACAACAGAACGAAATCAAATGACAACTGGCAGCTCAAATATTTTGCTGTCCAGAAATAGCACACAAGTGTCACGACAAATGAATGGGAAGTTATTGGTGTAAGCATTTTTACACAATAGTCAGTTCACTCATGTTAGCGAACTATAATTATATGGATTGCTGGTAAACAAAACGTTTAATCACTTCTAAGAAGGAAAGCCAATTCGAACGCTTGGTTCCACAATGATAACTTAATGGATCCGGAATGGCAAGCTTTCTGATTACAGAGAGCTCTTGAAAGGAATATAGACAGCCTGCTGGAGAAGTCAGGAGATTTCGTCGATAGGGCTTCTACTCGGAAAGAGCGTTGAAGCATACTTTAAATTATATAATAAAAAGACTGAACCAACAGTGGACAACATAATTTCAGTTCCGCATTGGCATCACAATATTTTTGCTCAGCCAAAACCTATTTTATTTAAGTTGTTAGGAGATCTATCTATCTTGTGAAGACAATAATTTCCTCGTTCCAGCTTGATTGTTTGAGCGTGTACACAGTTTTCGGTGGTCAGCTTTCAGAGCTTCAGTTTTAGAAATATTTTCGGAGGTGCAGATGCTCGACTGATTCGAACTAACCTAGTCATTCAGCAAGTTTCGCAGGTGCGTGATTCCAAGTCAGAAATACAGATAGACCGCTTACGGTTATTCAGAATGGGCACACTTAATGAGTTGGTTCTTGAACTCTTGGGGAAACCGCGCAAAATGCTGGAGTAATGGTTGGCTCATAATTTTGTACTTGATGCTTCTGGTTCACTCAGTGTTAGATTGCCGACTGGTTTGCCCCAAGTACTAACTGACAAGTATTTTCAGATATAGGCATATTTGATGGTGCGTGAATTAATGCTGAGGCAAACAAATAGTCGTTTAGAAGAAAGTACTTTATTTACACTACTTGATTACAGAAGGATTTATTCACCTAGTCTGGGTACTTACTTTATCAGGATTATCATTTCAATTTTTTGCATCGGGCCCAATAAGCTCTTTGAACACAAAAGCATTACACAATTATTTCAGGTTTACAGCCCGTTCCATAATCAGTCAAAGCCAAACTTCTTTACGCGTAGTCCTTACAAATTTCAGACAGTCGTGCGCAGCTTAATAAACTGACCTACCTCTAAGCAATTTAAGCTGGTCATTAGGTCGCACTCAAAATAGTCGGACTAGGAAGCTCACTGTGTGGAAATTTCACTGTTTCCGTGTCCTCTTCCAAACAACAAGGATATTAATAGCTCAAGAATTTCAATGCAGGTCTATTGCTTTTTGTGTTTTATTGCACAATGTTAAACGTTCTCCCTCAGAAAACCCAGAAAACGAATTGACACGACAACACCTCTGTTCTTGTTGAGACATTCATGTTATTGGATTTGCTGTACAGGCTGAGCCACCCGATTGTTCAGTGTATAAGTGGTATGGAACTAAATTCAACTAGTGCTCGCTCCAAGCATAATATCAAGTAACCTGTGCACAACTTGCATCATAGCGGACATTATATCTTACCAATTATAACTGGTGTGACGTAGGCTCGCTCTTACATTCCACAATCTATTTTCGTTCAACGCAACTTCTCAGCGCTGGACTAAGTCAAGTGAAAACTAGCAATTTCAGCAATAATAAAATTATCAAATCATTTGTCAGATCTACTACAACCCAGTAAGTGAAACCCACGGAATTTCCTCCCGCATGAATCTTGAGTGTCAACAGATTGTTCGCGAACGAGTTGTGAGACAACCATTCACAAGTCCGGAGCAGTAAGCAATTTCGGTAGGTGAATAAATTTTCCCAACATTTCTAAATAACCGCCTTACAAAATCCTGTTAGCACAAGTTGTGTCACGTAGTACAGAGATTAAAGACAAAACACGGCGTTTTGGAATAAGATATTACAGCATGACCTATCGGTCGCCTTGGGCAACCTTTTTCATGGATTTCTACAATCATACGTATGTTTAGAAATCTGAATCAACTTTGCATTTTCTCACATATCCAATGGTCTACTAATTTAACATCATCTCGTAAGTTTCTGCACAAATGGATGTGGCATCAAGCGTATAAAAAGGTTCCAATAATGCACAGGGCACCTACCATCACCTTAACACAAGTGACTCAGGATGGTTGTCCAGAAAAAAACAGAAGGATAACAAGTGTTGATTTTCTCAGTCGGTTTAAAGACTACTTTACTTTCAAGCAAATCCAAGGCTTCACATTCCGTTGAAGTTAAAAATATTGACTACTACGTCTACACTTTACAGAATATCTTGAACGCTCATAAAATTATGGTTTGGAAACAAATGCACAAGCCTTCATTTCAGATTGAAATTTTGAAACCACTCTGAGCAAAATATTGACCATGCAAAAATGAATGTTTTTATCTGGCAGGCTGCTGGGCAGATTAAGAGTAGAAGGTCAAACCATGGTAGCATAAGTCCGAACTAAAGTCAGACCATCACTTCTTGTAGAGTCATCCTCGCCAAGTGTTGCCTGCTTGGTTTCACGGGAAACGTTTCATTAGAAAATCTCCTTTCCACTGTCCGTTCTCCACTAACATGCAGAGTTCTGATGTTTTACACCATCAGCGTTACCTTGAACCGCAGTCCAGTAAACTGTTTTATATTTGGAGGCGGTAAAGGTACGTTGCAGTGGATAACAACTAATATGACTATACAGCGAGCTGATAGCAAATCAACCTGTCACTAATCGTTTTACATCGGCTGGGTGCCCTGTAGTATTACTGACTTTTTCATTGAAAATGCCCCTGCTGTCTAGACAACCTGACAGCGGTATCATCGACTCTTTCAGACGCAACTCCAAAAGCACATACTCCAAAGTCACCTGAGTTGAATCATCAAAATGAGCCCACCTAAATAAGCTTCTGAAATTCTGTCCTATATTGAAAAAAACGTGCGGGTTCATATTAACCCTGTAAATATTTTTGCTGAGAGGCACCGAACTATACCGGAACAGTCTAAGCTTCAGTCTAGAAGCTATACTTTGACAGCTTCTGTTGGATTTTCCACTAGGATATGGCATTGATTAGGGTGAACAAATTACACTGACAACCTACGTAAAAAAAACCATATCGTTAAAGAGATATTGGTCGGTATTTTTGAAAAACTTTTATAATGCGGACTTCCGAGAACACGTTAAACTTATTGATGCACTCGGATGTATGCAAGAAAAAATGATCCACTTCAAAATTTTGATTAATGTTTGGGGTACATGGGGCACAGAAGATCTCAAAGTACCATCGTCTGCTCCTTTCAACCCAAACCTCTGTCCTGACAGCATATTTCTTGTATTTCCAACCAAATAAAACTGTCGTAAAGACATGTCTGTTGTCAAGGTGACATCAGTCAATAAATGAACAAACAAACTTCGGACGGACCTATTTGCAAGTGCAGAGTGATCATCCAGCAGAGTATTTTCTATGACATTCTGAAAGTGGCTGTATTTCAGCACATCACTACTCGAAAACCCCTCTAAATCAAGCTGTTTGAATTTTTGCAGCGTGTGCGTTTACCGAAATTTCAGTCATTCCAAGGAAAACGCGTGAGAAATGGATTGCATGAACCACAGGTTTATATTGGACTCCCGGACTACTTTCATGTGGAATTGGGATAGCCGCACTCTCTGGTGTGCATGAACTAGGAGTTCTCTACTTTTGATAGCCTGCATTTTCAGCACTCCAAAGATATGTACCCAACGTTCATGATGTAGCTACCGGGAAATTTCAAGAAGTTGATGTACGCTGGGAGTGGGTGTGTTATATTAGGAAGGATGTGTCCATCACAGGTATGTCCTAGAGTGGGAACGCTCAGCTCAGAGTGTTTAATCAATTGTGTATTCAGTTTCATTTGTACCGTTTTCGTTAACGCACCTTACTGGTGGTCACTCGTATGCTTGATTGTCGATCAGCAGTGTAGTCACATATAATCACAGTCTCACATCGCAATGTTATCAGCCTATCGGAGAAACATTGCCCGTAAGTGGTAGTGGCGTCGCATTTAAATAGACGCCTTTTTCTCCAAACTTATTATCCAAGCACGTCAAAAGGCGGACGACTAGTTTACTACCAAGTATTTACCTTCTTATTTAAAGAAATAAAAATTTATCCTGCAAGCTTTTTTGCTTTCCTGCATGCAGTTACGGAAATCTGGTAAAATTTCCTGCGTTGCTAAAAGCAGGGATCCGCAGGCTGAGGGTGAAATGTAAAGCCTGTAAACTAGCTTGCCATCACGTCGTCACCGACGTCACTTGAGTATAAAAAATGGCCAAACGAAATTTGTGAACGTCAAAACGTCGGAAGGGCCATTATCCATATGATTATTTGAAAAAGTCTGCGGGATTTATTCGACCGTCTTTTAGACCAACTGTGCAATTAATGCGGTTGGATGGTTTCACCCAACCAGAAGTCGTCCTTGACGCATGTCAGACGCCTCCATCATCACATGAGATCCAAAAGGATTGGCGAGCGAACAGCTTCACCCCAGTTTGCGGCTGCCGAAAATAACTGCTTAGTGGAGTGCCGCATTGCGTTTGTTTGTTCTTGTCAAGCAGCCTGTACCAGGAGGCCTCCCACCTAAGTGACTGTAAGGATTGACCTCGGAAACAGTCCTAAGAATATCGTTGCAATAAAACGCCTGAGACTTTCTTCAACGGCGTTTTTGTTTCCTGAATGGTTCAGGTCAGTTAGTGCTGCTGATCATAAAGTCAGGGTTTTTCTCATCCTCATATAAAAAAACTATCGGTTGAGTCTCTTGGTGCTACATGAGATTAAAAATTACGGTTAACTGGCGTAAGCACAAAAATCGCAAATATCCAGCTCCAAAAACTGAACAAAATGAACCACGCTTTTGTTTTGGTACATTTTTAAGGAACAACCTGAAATAAACGTTGTCATGCAACAAAATTTATCATTACACCTCCGGCTAGCACGATAGAGGGGAGACACAATCCGGTCAAAAGCCCCTCAAAAATATGCAGACAACGTGTATGCGAATACACTATGTGGTTTCCCTTAGATATCTTTCGGCGGTAAGTGAAATATCAGGTGTTTTTATGCAACTGGTTTGCTTACCTTGAAAAACGTCCACTGAGCGCATAGCGGCATTTATAGCTGGATTTAAAGGGGCGAAAAAGAGCTTCCCTAGAGCCAATCTAATTTCTGCGCACATAGCGGAGCCTGCTGTTTATTGAGCTTATCGGACATAAGCCAGCTGCACACAAGTTGAGTAGGTTCATAGCTAGTTCATGTTCCCCTAGCAACCTTTTTTGCGGCCTGGTGCCCGAAATCGGGCACCTCAGTTGATAAGATGTCTCCAGAACCCATAGCAATCCCATAAGACGTTAGTTGTGAAATCGGCGTATGTTTGCCAGTCATTGTGGTTAGCGTTAGTAAGACAATTTCTTCGTTTAGTTCGCAACGATTACTTCAAATTTCATTGATAATATACCTTGTTAAATGGAAAGGAATCATGTTATATGAAACCGTGTAACACGCTGTGGATCGCAAACCAAAGACAACAAATTTTTGGGTACAAAAAACGTAGGCTAAAAGCCATCTATTGGGTCTAATACGAGCAGCAAAACTTGCATGGAGTAAGGCCGTCATTTTATCTCTTTTCGACAAAAATTCCTCGGATTCAAACTAACAAATCAGGGCACATAACTCACCAAGCCACAGAAATACGTTGCTCACGGCCGCACTTGTGAGTACACCATAGTTCATCATTTTGGTCAGAGGATTGGCAAGCTGAAGAAAGATGAAAAAGTTGTTACTCGAGTCTCTTCCAGGCAAATGACGAGGTCATTAAGAATGCCAATAATCAGGACATAACATGCGTTCCGCCAAATATTTATCTACCAGTTTAAGTGTAAAGACAACGCGTGCAAGCATAGTTGGATTTTCATCATGGGTTTTCACTCTTCTAAAGTAGCTGACTTCATGTCACGGAAGATCTGGTCCAAGTCTGTGTAGAGATCAAAGGTCATTCTGTGCGTATTCATCTCAAAAATAGTCAACCGACACCTGGAGCCCATTCTGCTCAATGCCACTTGCATTTGAAAACTGAATCTTACTTCCAGTATGCAAATTTTTGTTGCTAATAATTCAGTCGTCAGTCAGCATAGAGTATCAAACTTTCCGTGACAAATGATTTTTCGAAATCGTTCGAGCACCAAAAGCTGCGCAAAAATTACACTCTTAGAACACGCACTTTCGAATTCTAACATCTGAGGAAATAATAAGAAATACTGATGGCGTTTACAGCAGCAGAAAAACACAACACCAATAATTCAGTTTCTTCCAGCTGGGACAAGCGTCTCACCGAAAACCAGCAAATCACGAAATTTGGGCACCTTTTGTTTTTATTTATTTGAAAAAAGGATACAATGTGTGACGATACTATGATGCCAATTATGCTAGTCGAGTCAGAACACACATGTCGTCATAGCAAGTCTAGGAGCTTGTAATGAAAAGCCAAAACAGATTGCATGATAAACTTTAATTGCAGTAATATTCCACCTCTCAAGTTGATGCCTTTGAGCGAAGGATGAAGAGGCCAGGTTTGTAACTATCAAAATGTGTCGGCAAAAAACTGCGGCAACATTCATTGATATGGACTGGATTAACACCGGGCCTGTTAATTACAAAATTAGATAATGGATCCTCATTTTTAAAATAGGATGATGCAGGCGGAGACGTTACTAAATTTTAACTCAATCTATCAACTAGAACACTCCTCTGGGCCGTCCAAATTTTTCTTTGACTCTATGAACACTATCGTGTGGTGCACAGCGTGGGGAGTTTGAGACAAAACGAATGGTTGATGTTGCCGTAAACAATTAAACTACATGCATTTTTTATTCGAACAAGAATTTTGGGGTTGCACAAAACCATGCCGACAAGATAGCCAGCTACTAATTGGAAACGATAGTTTGAATCTTACTCAGAAGAGTCACTAATTCGAAGGTTCACCGAAAAGCAACCTTCATCAAGGACATTTTAATACAGTGCACTAATTTTCATTTTAGTGACCTTATAATCAAAAACATCTGTTGACTCTGAAAAAAAGTAGGTATTCAGTCTGTCGTCAATATACTTTATGCACAAAACAAAGCGCCCCTAAACAGTATATTAGGGTTGGCAAACAAATTCTTGCTTGAAATGGTGGGGTATACCATATTGTAACGATCGCATTCCCCCTTCCATTCAAACTCCTGCCGTCACTCTGTTAAGATGGGGACTCGGATTTCTGGTAGCAATAAACATCTAGACAAGCCAACCCAAAAACTACAATGACGCATTTCATTAACGAAGACACAAACTTCAGGCAGGGCCAATTTATCTATTCAGCATTTCTGACATAACACTTTGGCAGTCAGTATAAGGGAATTCTCTTCAACACCGTTGTATCCACACCTCTTTCAGATGTATATCTCGGGTAAACCGAAAATCAGTTTCGAAAATCGTAAAGCACGAACCGTATCCGCTAAACATGATATGTTTTAGTTCCTGTTTACTGTGAATTGGCCACCTGAAAGGAAATAACACGCGTGATATGCTGACTAAATAAAGATACAAAACAACCTCGCAGCTTGAATCGCCACGGATTACTGCAAACGGTGCGGCCACAGACAGCTAGAGCACTACACCTTAGAGCAAACACAGTTTGTAGCAATGCGAAGGTGTGTCTACTCTATTCAAAAGTCTCTTATATGTATACCACCGCACTGACTACAGATCACTGCGGCCTCAAATGTTGAAAATAAGATGTATTTCGATGATCTCCACTGCGTTACGCACTCACCGGGTTAATACGGTAGTAATACAACCACCATGAGGTCTGCTTTTATTCACGCAAAAAAATGCAGAAGCCTCACTTATCTCTCAATGTGACCAAAACGGACATTGGTGCTACCCACGGAAGTAATTCAGTAATTCAGCAGTAAAATTCAGAACCTTTACTCATCAAGACCACCAGACAACGGTGTGTTCACATTGCCATGCTAAGAGACGAAGTGGTTAAGTTATGTCTTGTTTGTTTGTTTCCATTTCCAACACAGTCAATCGTTTTTGGGATAAGATAGCGGTCATCAGGAGTTTCTGGCAGTGGTGCGTATATGATACAACAACTAAGTAAATTTTGCGTAAAATAGGGGTGTTTTGGCGCCGTCATTAAAAAAAAGCAAACTCGTCACGCCAATCTACACTCCAACCAATCTCATGCATTCGGTTTTTAGCCCCACCACTCTCCACAGAGCCTGATACTTATAATTTGTGAGTGTCGAGTTAGAAGTTCTGTGATATGTTTGTGCGCCTTCTCGGAACCAACCAACAACATAATTCGGTTCCCCATCTTTGGCTGCACATTGTGCTAATAAGCCCGGTTTTCACATTCATCAAGGCTTCTTTTTCGATTGCCATATAATATATAGCTATTTATTTGCCATAAACACTATGTTGCATCTAAATACGGCATTTCTCAATGTGCATCGTTAAAAACAGATGGATTTGGTATAAAAGTAATACGAACGCACGACTCATCCCAATTATGACATCTCGTTCTAGGGCGTCGTCCTACGTGACGGTTGCCGATTGACAGAGTTGATTTGTGCATTTTAGATAATCTAGTAGAAGCGGACCGGCTCGGTCGTTTTTATTTTCTTTCTTGGCATTCGCACAGATGCAAGAGAAATGAGGATGGAGCATGTATCTTCTTATAAGTCTATTTTTACACTCGTTGATATTTGTTGAAACTTGTTGGTTGAAAAATCTATGTTGAAATGTCTGGTCCTGTCTTTTATGTTTACGGTAATGTACTGTTAACTAAAATGAAAGGTCTCCCAACATGGAACGACCGCCAGCTGCATCATGGCGTTTGAAACAGTAATATAGTCGCAGGGTACCAGTACGATCAGTGAACACAAGTATCACCGGTTTATTAAGTTTACCCGGAAAACAGCGGTGCAGTTGTCCACCACTCGTTGGAAGGATTAGCTCCCGCATGTCAGGTTGATATTCTCGGGATACTGATTAACCGAAATGACGTAGGAATACATGTACCGTGCAGTTTGTGGCAGGAACTCCGTTTACTGTAACCTAAAGGCCTTACAGGAGGCAGATTACATCATGTACATACTGAAAAATCAACAGTTTGCCATAAGTAAACCAACTTCATCTACTTAGCATTCCATCATGAAAATTGTCTATTACCATGGTTCGTTCGGACCAATCATGTAGTCTGCTGGCAGTTTCATCACAGTATGGTCAGGATATCGACCTGGTAAACCTCGCCTGCAGTTTCAATGCTAAATCTGAAAATAGAGCAATACTTGTTTTTCTTATTATAAGGGGAAAATCAGCGCGTTTTTGGCGTCTGGATGAAAAGGTTTTATAATGAACGTGTGACATCTACGATCGACTTTTTTTAAAACAATTGTTCGTTTGTCCCTTTTCTAAAAATAAAATGAATGTTCACTTTTGTGAATAAGCCAGTGAGCCGGCTTTACACCTTCTAAATACATTTATCAAACGAAAGAGAATATAGTGGCCTATTGGGGGCACCAAGCGTTTCAGTATGAAGATACTTATTTCTGTCGTGCGGGGCATCTGGTATATAGTCAAAATGAAATCAATTCCTCGAAACAATCTCGTTGCATCTCATGATCGAACTGGAACTTTTCGAGGCTGTATTGAACCGTTTTGGGTTTATGGATTGAAGGTTACTGAATATAACCAGAACTTAGTAAGAACTTGGTGGGAAGTGGAAAAATTCAACGTTTATTCCCCTACCAGTCAGCATATTGTTCTAATATTCTGGTTCCTAAGCTTTAGCGCCAATCTTAAGTCAACCGGAACCTAGAGAGGCCGTCGCGTGACATTAAAGATAGTCATTTTTCAGGTGAAAACACATATAAATCCCCAATGATTTGACCCGATTTAATGTACCTTTCACATGTAATAAACAAGATTATTTAGTAAGGAGTCATCGGCGATTGTTTACGGTAACAATGATCACTTGTATTTTGGAGTGAGAATAAATGACATGGGTTACCTACAGCGTCGAGAAACATTTCCTAATCCAGGTACTTTTCAGTCTAAAATGACGCGAAAACCAGACAACGGCATCTGGGATTAAGACAAGACCAGCTGAAAAAGCTCAAGTGGGTCCCAAAGCTCAGGTAGTCACATGTCTTTCACCTTTTCAACGACCTTTTGCTGGCTTTCTTGGATTAAACCCAAAAACATTTGTTGCCTCGTATCGCACTACACTAATCTCCAAAGGTTACAGTTAGCTCAGAGTAAAAATAATTTGGGGCTCGATTAACGCAGACATTTGAAGATTCTTCAAACAACATTCCGGTCAAGAAACCCAGTTTCCGTGAAACCTCCACCCAGTCTGCACAGTTACGGACAATGTTAGCGTGTACCGAAATGCGCCCTCGGCCCCTGCCTTATCATCTTCATCATAAGGACTAGCTCTAAATATGACTCGTTACACTCGCCTGGCGGAAACCAGGCAAACACGGATACTCCCGCCAAAATATTTTGTTGCTTTCTTAATAAGGGTTCTAATGCAAATAGTCATCTGTCCCTCGCGCATATTACAAATGATCTACAGTATACTTTTATCCTACAATATCCAGGCCTTTGTGCTCACTGTTGAGTACCAGTGACCTTGCAGGCCTGTGAACACTCGCGTATTGCCCTTTTGTCTCGCAGTAACCAGCCATGATTTCAAGGTGCAAAAGGATAACCTCAAATACCAGTGACACATTTCAGTCGGCTTTATTTCATTTAACTCACATAAGGATGGTAACCAACCTGGGTAAAGCATATTGCGTACTGTTCTTATCCTATCGATTACGAAATTCTCAATTTCTTGACTATCTTAAAAGACCTGGAATTTTTCAAAGTTGCGCAAAAACGATCAAAGTTAAACCAGACTTTTCAAATCAACGCTCAAATTGTTTTGTCCATCCTGTTTTTTTCACACGAATCAACGCCACCGAAATGGTTAACATGCGCCGTGCACGTGCAAGGATGAAATAGGAATTCATCCACTTAAGAAGCAATCGAAAGTGCTGGAGGCTAGTCTACTAAATCAGCCCATTTGGATAATAACTCGCGTCCCTGTTGGGTGCTGTATTGATCCGCCAAGCTTCTGCATACCAGACCTCTACATGAAGAGTGAGAATGTGGATCATGAGTATGCTGTGTTATTTCACTTTAAACTGAAATGGTGTCTTCCAGTTACACCCACAGGACAATGGAGTGTACTGCTATAAACAAGAAGGTTTGGCGACTTTTCGAATGAGATCCAAGGGAAAATAGGTGCCAGGCAAATGGACAATCGCTTCTCACTTTCTATTTTTCGTTTTTTCGCACTTTTGTTGTCTATAATCTGCTTCCGTGTAATCAGAGTACGGAGGAATGCGCAATGTTCTATGATGGTGTACTTCGATGCATCTTCCTGTCTCCCACATTTCAGTTTATTAGGGAATGACCACATTCTATAGTTTAGGTGTTGAAATGCTTTCTGATTCTTTATGTATTCATAAAATTACAAAAGGGAATGTTAGCTACAACAAAGAAGCTCTAGTGGCGTTCTCGGCTATAGAACTTTCCGAGGATTTATTAATACATGATACCTTTAAGTAGAGGAATATGTGATAGAACTGAACTATTAGACCCGTTATTATCTGCATTGTGACTTTTGGCTGAACAAAAACAAATCAAATGCTGATAGCATCTCATATATTGGATCTTTCCGGAGAAAGATCGATCTATATGACCAATCATTTAATAAGTGCTTGCTTCCGTACCCAAAGTGAAATCATGTTCCGGTCAAAGTGAAGTAAACATAGTGGGCATAAGTTTGACTTAAACTTCAGCATCTACAATGCTAATGCGACCATGCCAGGCTTAACTGGAGTTTATTTAGTGTTATTTTGATCTCCAAGTTTGTGAAAACCGAGTCAGTTCGGTTTGGGCTTCGTTGGCTGCCAAAGCCACCTCATCAAATAATAAGGATTTTGGAACGGTGTGTCCTAACTAAATGGTCTCTCACTCGAGACGTTACACGAGATTTCAATTTGTGGTTTCATTCCCCGAATTATCCATCACGTTGGCGGAAAGTAAACCATAGTTTTATCTGCAGGTGTTCGGCTTTACTAATTTGAATCCAATTTCTCAATTTATATTTCCTTTTCTGCAATTGACTTAGCTTCTTAGAGTATAAGATCAGAAAGTGTGGCACACATTCGAGACCTATTCAACAAAATAATTCGAACGTTTGGTTGAAAGGGCCTTTGGTGCCTAAATATCAAGCGGGAAACTTATAAATGAATTTAGCAAAACATGCACGGTATGGAAAACTTAAGAACCAGATACACTTCCAATGTTACGCCCGGTCATGTCAACACAAACAGGTTTGCAGGTACATACTAAAAAACCACCTGTCTTTGTTTTTTGAGTAACACTTTATTGGGTTCCACCTTTACAGTGCATGGTTCAGTCTGGTAAAGAAATTTGAAGCATTTGCGAATGGCGAGTGAAAAATAACGGCATAAGGAATCTTTGAAATGAAGCATATCTGATGTCGCGGGACCATTCACTCGTACTATAGGATGCAGATAGCAGGCATCACGAATACCTTATCTTGGCCTATCTGGACCGCATGGACTTACAGGTTAATTGTACACATTCTCCCATGGTTCTTCAAGTAATATGGTTGTATTTAACTTCCGGAGGTATGCATTTCACCAAACTGCCACCTGTTTCGTATGTTCGGAATCATATGACGAGAGAAAATTCATGTCCTGCTAGTGATGATACAGTAAACACATGGGGAACTCGACCATTCTGTCGTAGATTGGGTTCATCACACAATGTAAACAAGAGGTATCATATGAACAGATAAAGAAAACAACAGTATACTGACAGATGATCCACGTGCATGTGAGCCTACTGTTTATTCTGCGCAATGCTTGTGTTGTAGCCAAATAAGTACTCTAAATCCGACAACCTTACTTGGCACAGAATGTGAGGGACTGAACATATGAAGTGCAAGATTTCTTCACAAGTTATTCGGCAGGGCTAAGCTTCAGTTACCCATGATTACCCTCCCAAAATGTAATACAGATGAAGAACTTTGAGAGGTCACCTCTTTCGCAATGTGATGGAAACACGATTGTTTGTTTGCACTACAAGTAATGAGCGGTGGTCAAGTGTCACTCATAAACCTGGTGGAAGTTGATGAATCCTGGTAATAGTTAGGATTTTCAGGAAATAAGTTGCTTATTTAAGAGGGTGCGAATGGTCTGAGGAATGCCACAGGATGTTTTAGTGATTCTGTCATCAGAAGTGGCTTTGTTATGATATCCCACTTGTAGAGCCCCATATAATCTACCGAGTTTCTTTCCGTGGCTTCCACACACCGATCTGTGCATAGTGCAAGAGCCGTGATACGATCCCCTACATAGATAGGAAGATGGTCGGCAGATTTCTGCTCCACAAAGATCTGTTGCCGTCCTGTTTCCTTGGAAGGGAAATTAGCCGTAATTTTTGCCCCCACCGTAAGCACAAGCCGCTTCTGAGCCTATGTATTCGTGTAACACCTGGCGACATAAGTATGTTTGGAGAGAATATATGCGAAGCTGGTGCTTGGTGGCTTTCCGTAACTTGATGCGTTGGGAATATTTTACTGTTTACTGACCAGCATCTGGGACGTTCCATTTAGTGACTGCTTCAATAAAGAGTGAAGCCGGTGGAGTTAGAAAGCAAGATGAAGAATCTCAGGAGAGTTCATGTATCAACCAATGGAAGTCTTGCACGTGTCAGGACAACTAAAATAGCAATCAACACGTGGTTAACGCTGCTGTTAACATGGGGAACATATCACGAATTATTATAGAAGTAAGTAGTAATCGAACAAACCACAAATTCATACAGTTTCAAAAGTAAATGAAGTTGGTGAGAGACTACGCCATAAATGGGATCACTCTACAAAACAGTTTATAACACTAGGAAATTTGGCGGTGCATTTCAACTGACTGAAGCACTGGACAATTTCAAACGCATATAGGTTGCTTCAATCCAGACGTGGCAACCAAATATCAGAGACATTATTAAAGATCACAGTGCTCGAGTTAGGGTTTTTTGGCCCATCTTTCAGTAGGATGCGGCCGCATTAATGTTTCTATGTGACAATGTACGTTGCCTTGTGACCAACATAGGACGCTCAAAGTGAGCGAATCAATGAGTGCAAATAGGTGGTGGCATGCAGTTTGGCAGTTTGCCTGTCGGTAGGAGCGGACAACCAGTGTGATAGTGAAATCTAATCGCCAATTAATCATGTCCTATTTGAGATCAACGGCTATTTTCAGCCTTGTAATTGGCCCTATAACGGAATTCTGCTTAAGTGGAAGCATGAAGTAGGCTAGAAATCACTCCAATTTTAGTTTCGTTCTTAATTGCGTGACGTTGCATACTGTTATTCAGCGTTTCATTTCTAGATCGTCTAGTAAAGAATCATCCGAATTAATTTGGAAGTAAATTCGTCTGTGGCACAACCGTTTCAATTAATGGAATTCACGGGTTCATATAACTCACTTATTTAGTCCGTGACATTATTAATCCTTGATCCTAGTCATATGGTCATTTTTCTCTTGCTGTTAAGTGAATTTTTTTTATTTCTCCACTTTGAAACGATTGAACCGTCAGCACTTCCGCCTGGTACATGACTGGATACAACGGTCTCCCCAATTACTGTTGGCTTAGATGGAAGTTACATACACCTATGGTGGAGAACATTATCCACCGGCTATGCCGAGCTTTTACTAAAAGTAAAGAGTAAGATAGCGAAACATCACAATCGGATCGCAACGCAATGCAGCGGTCAGTCATTTCTTCGAACTGTTAACTAAGCGTGGTAACGATTAGTTATACGCCACAAAAAACAATGGTAAACCCACCTAATTACTGTACGAAACAAAATGGAAGGGGCCTATGTTACATTTTTAGGTCGCATTCCCCTTTTTGCCGGGTCAATTAATAGAAACCAGTTCTGGCGTTTGCTTCCTTTTGGACGGCTTAGCAAGTTTGTTAGGCGTCTTTTGCTTTTTGTGCACGGCCGACTTTGGCTCCAAGGACGGTCTGGCCTCTGGCTTGGCGGACTTCGTTCGGGCCGTGGATATTTTTGGAATTGCAATCTTTTCGGCGTTTTGAGCTTTTTGTCCCATTGAGAAACCTTAGATTTGTCTACGGTGGTCTTCGGGGTGAATTTAAGGTTGCGCCCTTGTTTTGTTACAAACACGGGCGTTAAAGTAATATCCGATATTACGCACGATATTGAGGCAAATTCATGGGCCCATCTCGAAGTCTGCAGTTTTCGACTGTGAATTTTTTCTTGTTTGAATGTCATTTACCTTATCGGCTGTTTGTGACAGTGAAGGCTACATTTACCATGCGGATGACCAATGGGTTATTCGCAGGGACTTTGAACTCGGTCGACTTCAACTTCTTCGAAACAACTGCCGCGCAGAGCAAAGCACTTCTTTTCTTTCGTAACATGTTTGCCTAGGAGGGTAACAGACCATGTTCAAGTTAAAAATTGTACAACCAGACTAACTGGTAAAGGTACAACTTTGCTTGAGCATTTGGCTTTCAAAACTCATGGAGGGTTCTGACACGAGGGAAAACTGACTTCCTCGATTTCTCTTTTCATTGTTTGCTGCTGGTGAATCAAGAGTTTCGAGCGTTCATGTGAATGTCGAACATATTCCAGAACAAAACTGACTGATTATCGAAATGTTCTCCCTGTGAACTATGGTATCCATACGTTATAACAATTTAGTCCTTGGCTCTTCGTTACAATTAGTTTACTAGTGCTTTATGCTTGTTATTGGACAGTGGCAGACTAGGCAATCCGCCGGTTATAGTATGGTTGAACTTATGGAAACCAACTGGTTTCAAAACCATGCAATTCCGGCATAGTAGCGATACGATCACTTTATACTTCTGCGGAGAAATTGATTCAATCTACCCCTTTTTGTATCACTGCTTGTCCCGTTGGATATATCAGTGACTAGAATCATCCTGATGTTGGGAATTATATATCCCCAAGCCCTCCGATCCAATCAACGAATCCTCGTGATGTGCACTTCAGTTGGGTGAATCTTTCAGTACATCTTAGTGCCTCTTAGTTTAGTAGTTATCTGTGGACCATAAGACATATGCGCCAAACGGATTCCTTGTTGGCCAGGGTCGATTGCAGGGACGGTCGTTAGAGTTGCTGGGTATAAGAGCACCAATCACGTGACTTTCTCGCTCCTTGTTGCAACACTTTATACCACGTTGTGTGAGCACTGCATGAAGGTTGCTCCGCAGAGTCAACGATATTTTCCGGCCGCGAGTAGCTGGCTATCTGCACATTTCTCAAGTGGACGCACCGGGTGAGAACTCATTTAAGCTATAAGACTACAGAAAACATCCGCGAAGACCGACATGTTTGATTTGGAAACCTTTTCGGTTTACACTTATGTTTTACAACGGGAAACTCCGTTTCTCCTCATCACCAGTCACTACAGTGTCACATATAACGGCCATCAATTACTTATGTCACGGTCATTTTCAATTTCAGCTTGTTTTAGTGCCACCCCAAAAGTATGAGGTAGACAAATAATTTGCCAAATTTGTTTGTATAAAAATCTTCACATTTTAGTAATGCATTCGAAAACTTTGCCCGCGTTTATCGAGCGGGTCATTTGTGCAACGCAGCCTCAAGTAATAGTCATGCATTTGTCGATTTACGTATTGCAATTAGCCCACTGCTTTCACACCCCTAAAGCTATCACCATTAATCAAGACAACATCTTTCTCTAAAAGGCAATAAAATATGTATCCATAGCTTCTTTTTGGATGCGCGTACCAGTGCCTTTACGAAACCGACAAAAACCTAAGATGGGATGCATGCACGTCTTGAATTCTGAGGCATTAGAGGTGTGAAAATAATCCTTCTGTGGATATTGCACCGAGGGGTGTTGTGTAACAATCAATCCAATACATTGTTTTCTGAATGAAAGTTAGTAAATGGTGATCTATTATCGTGATAAGAGCAATATATATGTACTAATGTGCACAAGTCGCAATAACTTTGGGGTGGTCGCAAACAGCACAAATGCAGCCATAAATGCACCATGAAACCCAAAAAGGGGAACATAACCCAAATATAGTTTTTTTACAGAACGCGTCAACAGTCGCTTCCATCGAGGACATCTTTTAATCAAAACGGCTAAGGAACAGCTGTCTGTCTAGCCGTTCTGAAACATTTTCTTGTTCGGAGTGTAACAGCTTTGTTTTCTGTAGGTGGCCTGTGGGTGTATTGCTATTGTTAATTGTATTGTCATAAACTATTGAAAGTTCATGGAAATCTGAGTCTGAATATTAACTGTCAGCAGATAAAATTTAACATAGGGACCATCAAGGAACACTAATGTGTTACACTGATGGATGGTACCTGTGTATACCCCATGTCATAGAATGTGTCACCAGATATGTTGAATGCAGAAGCAAACGAGTGTTTTGTGTTGGGAAAACTTTTAATTTGCGATATAGAAAGAAGAAACGATTGGAATGTTTTTCTGATCAAAAATCCCTAACAAGTACAGTTATATCCGCCAATTCCAACCCACCTGACCAACAGTCTAAAATGGCCTTCTATATGTAACACTATTTCGCACACGAAGATTTCACTGTATAGAAGGGCTTATAATTTCCACTGTACCAGACGTACCTCTTTTCCAGCAGACAGCCGAGAACATAGTCTTACCTTTTAAAATGGACCAAGATGTGTCAGATGTGTTGTGACGGGTTCACGGCACGTTTCTCAATTTGGAATCATGTTGGTTTACCTGCTTACGTTATTTTCATTACACTTTTTGCAGAACGAAGTTTTGAGACAGGTTTAACTTACGAATAAGTATTACTTCCTCAAAAGCAATGCTGTCGTTTGCTCACTGACAAAGGGCTTAGCTTCTCAACAAAATTTTTCTGTCTTGAAAAAAATCAGGTTACTACAGTACTTGACTCACTGAGATCATTGTGCGGCATAGCACGGGTTTAAAAGTGTTGTTCCCATGTTTACGGCTCAATTTTGAAATTACAGTTTAAAGATTAAAAACGCCTTCGCATTTTTTTCAGTCTACAAAACTTGTGAGTTGTTTTACCAAGCGTACAGATAAAAACGAATGAATAATCCTAACAGGTTTGTATTGTAAGATAACTTTTCTGGACAAGACCCATGACAGGTTAACAGGTGCTGCTCACTTCTTATTTTGATGCCAATTTCCATTTGAGAAATCTCAGAACGCGTCTAGTTTGTGACAGTCACAGAATATCACGTAACCTGCGTCTGTCAGGTGACACGTTTTCTGAAATGTCTACGCGGACAGCTTTATCTGTCAATATTGCTTCCACCGCTCAAGGGTGTATAAAGTGGTCCACCGAATGAGCTGAATGTCTGGTTCTCAAAGGACGTTTAGGTATCCCGATGGCTATGGTTTTGCTGAGGTTTGTGAGGTGGCAAATTTTTTTTATACTCTCATGTTAGAGGTGACATTGGGAGCTTGTGTAAATATGCGGAATTTAAGCACCAAACAAACAGGATACTTTGAGAGCTTGCGTAAAAGCGCACTTGAGCTATGTTTGCCTCAGTTCATGCAACTGTCCCTTTTAGTTTTTTCGAGGTTTTCATCATCTTTTTGAACTGATGGGATGAAAATCTTCCAACTGGAAATGCTTGCCAAAAATAAAAGTAACGAAATTTTGCTGTGCTTTTTATGCATAGCCAAACGAACCAAGCTATTTTCCTGTGGTCAGAACACAATTTGACTAGAGGAGACTTAAAGCATGTTGAATAGAAATTAGCATTACAAAACGGAAACTCTTTCGGTTTGAAATCCAGAAAATCTTTTGTTGAACAAGTCCTTAAAAAAGGGCAAATTACATAACGCACTTGGTGATTAGAAAAATGTCCATGAATGCCGAACAAAGCATGTCCAACCATTTTAGGCAGAAGATGCCAAACCCAAGTAAAATATTGACCGAATGAACAAATTGATTCAACAGAAGACGTTTATGGGGAGTATTAAAAATGAGTCCAAAAGAGAATGTTGGGGCTGATGGACCTTAATTGGACATGTTCCAAACGTTGGCATCCGGCAAGATATATACTTATATGTGCACAGATCCCAGAATTCTCCTCCTCAGCCACTAAGGAAAGCAGTCTAACAAAAAGAAGCGAGTAAATGCTCTGGGGAAAGTTGCTTTTCGAGGTGACCTGAGGTTACGATTTTCTCTCTGATTGTAGCATTAGTGATGTGTTGCATTGTTTGCAGTCACTATCTTTTGGATATTCACACAACGCTTATGCTGTTTTTCTCTAAGAAAGGCCAGTTAATAAAGACCGACCCTAAAAACTACATATTCCGACCGTCCAAATACTAGCCGTGACCGCCAACCATTATTCAGCAGCAAATTATTCAATCAAGATCCCCTGTGCTTTCGGGAGAAATTAGCTCTTTAATGTATATCAGAACTTACGGCGAATTGCTCGGATATGATACCAGAAAAGGGCTTTAATTCTCATTATCAACATTCAAAGAGAGTTAGACCCGCACAGATGGCAGAGAGTTCAAGAAAAACAAATGCATTTTATAGCAGGTGGACCAAAGTTAAGATATGGACCAACGCTGATATTTATTTAATTGCTGCAACCAGGTATAGGTTTTGCCACAGTCGCCAGCGGCTGCCCCGCCCCCACTGTAATACTCCGACAAGGGGAAACACATATTGTGACTAATTCGTACGGAGCATTCTTACGGAGTATAATACCCTTCCTACTCTGTGATTCCCTGGGAAATGTTAAGATGGATGCAGGGACTTGAAAGACGATACATGTTCCATTTGTGTTTATATCAGCAACCCACAACGGTGCGAAATTGCTGGCCGTATGGTCAGTATTAGAACTCTCAGCAACAAACACGGCATTCTATACAGGGCAGACGCCAGTGACCACGTGGATTCATTGTAGAAGTTGCCCCGGATACCCAGTTGACTGCGTTGTCGTGGGCAAAAGAGACATCGGCAAGTTACCAACAAAGTTCGTTGCGTACAAAGATCGGTCAGTCAGTTGAAAACTTTAGTTGGACCAAGTTATGGACCAAAGTTTTAGTCATCGACCTGCTCATTACAGCGTTTTTTTCGTTTTCGATCATTTGGATAACAATATTTTCCACCAGTCTGCAAGTGTATTAACATTGGATGCAAGCAATGGACCCATTGTTTCTCGAAGGTGTTCATTTATATATCTGGAACCGTATCGACTCCAATCCATGAAGTCCACCATTCAATGTGATGCACTGGCGTACTTCAGGACATTTTGATGTCCGGCCAACGTACACAGAATACATGATTTCTGATCAGCAAGTATTTCAGTTAGTCTGCAAATCTACGTAAACAATCCCGCTCACTTTAACTTAACGAATATTTAACTAAAACCCTTGGAGTTTCAATTACCTGTGACATTTTTTGTTGGTATTGTTGCTAGAAAGCAGCGTACGAAGGATATTTATATAAAACATCTGGCTTTGGCTCATCGTCAACTCTTCTGTACAGTTCAATCGGATACACAACGCAACTTATCTGCAAAAGTGCAGCTGTAGGCAGCTTTGCAGACAGCATATCATTTATGGGAACTTTTACTGAACTTATGAACGCATTTCTTCTGTTTTCGTCCGACAGTCAAATCAAAAGACGATGACATTACATTAGCAAACATCTGCACACAAATTGAACAATCGCAATCAACGACCGATGACTGGAAACGTCATTCAGATGTTCATGTGAAAATTGATCCCATGCTGTTATAGATATACTACCTGCCTGTAGTATTCGCACACTTATGTCATAGTTCATACAGGACAACTAGGCAATAAATGTGTTGACCTGATTCACAGAAAAGTTGCCGCACACTAGTCTCTTCACTGATATACACCAAGTAGAGCGGATAAGTGGGACATAAAACTAAAGTATAGATACATAGATAAGAAGAGTATTTTCCATCCTTACTGTTCTCATTATGTAATGATTCGTGTCAGTTTAAAACAGCCAGCTAAAACCAAACCATATTTCTTAAACAGATGCATTACCAGTCACTCGTAATTATGAGAAGAAGTAGGTGTTACTTGTACAATGTGCTAAACAGTTTTAAAAAATCTTGTGGCTTTATTATAACGGGCAGACTGCACTACCAATTTTCACATATGTGTTGTACGAAAAAATTGGTCACATGTTTAGGCGGGTTGGCTTGAAGGTGGACAGAACTACCAGTAGGAGGTAGGCTTTTGCGCAACCATAAAAATCAATCCCGACCGAAAAACAAAGTAGATCTTGCACCTGTCACCCTATAAATACAGTTTACTTTGTGTGAGGGCTTTCACTTAACCGCCTAGAGGGTTTGATGTTTGGACGGTCCCCTTCAAATAAGAATAGTGGAAACGTTATTGCTTATGGTACTTCCTTCTTCGGTTTTACAGCCTCCTCAACGTGTGACGATTCATGGTTGACATAATTCTTTGTCACTGCATGCCCAAACTCAGTGTCTGACGGCTAGAATTTGCCTCATTTCTGTCCCAATAAATTATCAGGCAAACGCATTTTTCTAGTCCAAAAAGGGCTTATTTTAGTTCCACATAAACTCTCTAGCGACACAAGCCACAGATAACACTACACTGAGATAAGAACAGAACGTTCCCAAAAATAAAAACGTATGTAGAAACACATTTCTCCATTTAGATAGCTAGTCTCTTGTCAAGAATGGCGGCTGAGCTCTGACTTCGTAAACCACAGCGATTTTTTAGGTTGTAAGCGGCGGTATCGGGCCTAAGAGGTCGGCGTCACCTGTGGGGTGGCATTACTTTGAGAAGGTAAGTAAAAGTGTCGGATAAAAAATGAGGGATAAGACCCAGAACAGACTGCCAAATTGGTTATCTAGCCCTTGAAAACCTGAAGCCCGTTTTATTCTTTTATTCCAAAGCTCAGACGGGTTTCACTTAATGATCTTGAATACTGAAGGAACGGCAACATCATTAATTAAGCGTTATTTTTGCTGCAGGTAAAAAAGTTGAGACTCATTCCATAAACTGCGCGATAGTGTTGGTCCTTAGTAATTCGTCAGGTTGTTTGTCACTAGTGAAACTTGTTTTTGCGTCTGTCCAGCACAATCTACAGTGAGCCGGATGATTTCAGTACCAGGATTTCATGTGGGAATATAATCGTCGCTTGGATAGGTGACAGTAAATGAAATAAAAATAAGGACGATCCAGGCAACCCAAATTAGCCTGTCACCGGATAAATCCTGTTTTGTAATTTAGAAGAAACACCCAGATACAGCAATAATTTTAAAACTTTGTGGATACTTTTTACCATGAAAATGAACATTTTGAATGGGATTCTCTCCTGGAATAATTGAAGTGAATTGGTTCATATTCACATAGTGTTTTGGCTTTCTGTTCTGAAAGGGTAATAAAATAGGTATACCAATTTATTAAGTTTTCTAAAAGTGGTTAAATTCAGGTGAATATGGTGTTATTGAATCACCCCAGAAAATTTCGTCAATGGCCGGCTAAACGCGTCCGATGAAAGTGTGCAATGCAAATCTCCCTGGTATTCGGGATGCCGATAAATTCGAACCGTTGGTGCCAGACGCATGACTGCGAGGCTTACTATTCCCCCCAGTTAGCGTATGCTCCAGGACTGCGAACTTCATTTACTTGGATTTTAAACTCAACGCTAAATGTGCGGTAATTCAGCGGCTTACACCATTAACTGTCAACTAGCAGAAGATTCCAAGATCCCGAAGGGAGAAGGAAGGATAGATATCTACAGTCTCGTGCTTAATGCTGATCCACTTTTTTACGGCGTCTGCAAATCGCACCACTTGCCTTTCTCATTAAGTGATAATCATCCTTGTGTTGCTTCCTGAATTCGGGCTACTATCCCACCCTGAATTAGCAGGTATGTGAGTCCAACTGACTGCTTACTTCATAGTCGCTCGAAAAGCCGCCAGAAAAGCTGGCAGCTGATGGTTGAATAAGTGGATATTTTCTTGCTATGTCACGTATTAAGTGAGTTCGAAGAAATTGGAGGGCTATAGGAGCTGTAGACTTTTGGTTCATAGTAAAAGTGCTGGGAACTACAAAGCAGATAAATGAAACGAAACTGTTTGACGTTGCGATCACCGAGGTTGGCCTTCCTCAAAGAGCAGATGATTGAAATCAAAACATCACCAATGTAGCCAACCAGAGGCTGTCACCTGTGCTACGATTGGTGTGAAAATCACGTGCCCTCTCGCTTGCGGCGAGTGCTACACTATCTGCTTATTTAAAACCTGAACTTGAGAGTGAGTTGTCACATCACATGCGACCTCCCGTGGTTGAGTCGCCGTTGAATGATTGAGTGAGCCGGTCAAAAACCCAACACAATTAGACCTGTTAACGCATGAACGCTTCACGCGATTGGGAACTGAGTGAAGAGATCTATGCATACATGTCGAGATTCTGCTGCAAGCCGTGCATGTTATCAGAGTTGATTCCATGGTCATTGGCCAAAACATAGTCTGAAAGCCGAGTCATACTCCGGCTGTTTTACTTCGTTCTTGTTTGTTTGAGTGGACGAAGAGTGTAGTTTATGCTTGTTAATCCGAAAAACTGATTCCTGGTTTTCCCAAAACTACACATAATCATAATCAAAACAGTCGACTTTTGGACACAGGTAATACGCTGATAAAATGGGTCTTTCGTGCCGGCCATTTTTCTTTAGTCTGTGCTGTCTGTTTGGGAATTGGTGCGGATGTTGATAGCGGACAACGTGAAACGGACACTTTCCAGTGTGTTTCCCGTTCGGAGTCTGCATCATGCAGTTGGTTCAGCCTCCTCTCTGACCACTGTTGAGTGAATGAAGCGTGTGATCCAGGAAACCATTTGAGGCAATCTGGCTTTCCAATAAACCTGTATTACTACATATATTCTTTGCTAGGGGAAGCACTGTGCGAGTTACTGCTCACCACGTGAACAGAACTAACGTTTAAAGTAGCAAACTGTATTTGCGACGTGGTCTTGCTTCCAGGAGCAGTTGTTTCAGGGAAGTAAATGTTCTGCTATATGTTCCACGTTTTGCAGTAAGGGGATTTGATATGTGACAGAAACTGATTCATGTGACATGCCTTTATACTAGCAAATATTTACTAGCGTACCTCAGCCGAGCTCTCTGGGGACTGCCGAAATTGTTGAATACCTGATATTTAAGCCGTGCTATAAATAGCTTCGATACAATAGTAGGAATAGATGAACCCACGGCAAAGTCGTTAATTTGTTGGTATACATGGCCTTTGGACGCGGATTCAGTAGATAATAAGCATAATTCCAGAGTATGAATAGTATTCTGTACAGATAGCGGAGCATGGTTGTTTAGCGTATTATCTTGCCTCAGAATGCTTCTTATGTGTTGTAGCCTATCAGAGGCAAACACATCACGGCAAAGTGAAACATCATAACTGGCAAAATAGCCATCGTCACCAAGAGCTAGTTTGTTTTTCTGGGCAAAATGATGCAACTCATGAAATTTCAGTGAAATGGCTTCATTCATGTTGCAGATTTGTGGGTAACTTTTGAGTGGGATAAAGCGTAACCTATAACCGAACCCAGTGGATTCCTCTGTTTAAGAATTTTTGTGGTTCATAAATTCTGATCGAGTTGTTTGACTTTGGTGCCATAAAAAATTTCAAGGATTGTCCCACTTTTTAGGTGTGATGCCACGCAGGTACTCTGGTACCTGTAGTCGCTTTGACCTTTGTGTAAATAAGTACATAGATATTCTAACTAGATAGCGAATTTTCCTTTCTCGCCGTCTTTAAAACTCAGCAAGACAGTGATATTTCTTCTATCAGCAATTATACTGTTTTATTAGGCTTTAAGCACCCGAGGGCATCCAGTCCATTCTTTATGCTTTTAGAGTTTTTCGGCTTTGTCTCGTCAGGTCTTCTGCAATCCGGTGTAATGCATCGTCAACCCGCACCAGCGGCCATGTGTTCATTTGGAGCTAAATGCAGCGTGTCACCTCGTCCATTTTTGGATAATTCTGCATGATTTTGAAATTCAGTTAAACTCTTAATATTATCGTCACAGTTGATTGTTACATCGATTACGGCATACGTTGACCAGCATCTAGCCAACCACATTGGTAATATTTTGATAAAGGCCACTGCCGGTGAACGAGAACTCAAGGAGTTTCATTAGGCATATCCACTGTGTAGTTACAAGCACCCTACCAGGATTGTTACATTGTCTGACTGAGGTAATAAAAGTTGGCGCTTGTAAATAATTTGGCATTTCGGATCCGGTGGCACAAGAATGATGCTAAATAAGTGAAAATTGGCGTTAATATTTCATTTGTTGACAGTACACCGTCTACAAAGCGTCAACTCTTGTTAATGTTCTTAGAACTTCTTTCGAGTAAAACAAATAAGAGTCGTCTTGCATGCGTCAGGTTATTGCGGTCCTTTACGCGTTTTTGTCACAGTCTCTGAATGAGTCGTTCTAAAACAAATCGAAAACACTCGAATGTTTGCTTTAGGGGGTATTACTGTTTGCGATAACAAACGCCGTGGAGAGTACCAAGATGCCAACACAAATTATTTTAAGAAATCAAACTGAACACATCGCAACTATGTCCACCATTTTCTCCTGACATGGCACTACTTGTAATGCTCTTAGAAACTTAGTTCGGCACAGGCTGCGCTCCCTTTAGATCTCATCCGGTCATCACAGTCCATTGCTTATGACGTGGATACTATATATTCCCCGTGCTAAAACGCAGCAGGTCATAACATAGTAATACGAATAAAAATACATAACCGTTTTGCAGAATGCCAGTCACTTTCTGACTCAGTATCGGTATTTCTCCATAGCCGCAGTATCTCTGAAAGAACCAAATTTCCATAGGATATTCTCCTTTTCAAAAGACAACATAAGTCAAAAGCAATGACTGTACCGGTCGATAATAGTAGAACTACATAAATATCACCCTGCTGTGCACCGGTTGTCCTGGACTACTAGAATAAGTGACGTGGCAGCATGCTTGTCTTGTATATTTGGAGTAACACCGGAAGCTAGCTCGGTGAGTCACTGAAAAGCGTTCTTCAGTCAGAATAGGCTTCGTTGGCATTTTGTGTCTCTGCTATTGTTGCTGTTGTTGTTGGATTTTATCGCTGATGCATATTGACAACAAGTAAGCACGTGGGTCAAGAATGTTAAGAAAATCGATTTTGTTCTCTTCCAATCGACTAAACCAATATAATGTATTGTGTCTAAACCCTCCACTGGCTTTTCCATGATTTTTTGCCGCATGTACATAGTTGACTTCACTTAAAAAATACACTTAAAAATGCACCCGAAATCTCATCAGTCCAAAAGTAAAGCACTTAAGGTCAATTTCACAAGATGAACGAAACACACACCTGATACTTCGCTACTAAAGGAATCAGTAAACAACTAATCTTTAGGATCCCGCGACCGAATGAGGAGCGGCGCTTTATCCTGTCTAAGTGGGAGCTCGTTGCATTGCTGACCAGCTACTGTGATCGACGGGGTAAATGTTCAACTTACTAGCAGATTGAAAACGCCACTAAGTTTCGTGAGCGACATGCTTCTGATGATTCACAATGAGGATAAAACAAGTGCACGACTGTCCTCGGGTTTTCAAGAGAGATTACCACCAAGTACGGGGCAAAATCTCCATCCGTGTTGTATCCAGCTACCCACCTCCATTGTCCTTAGTCCTGAGTAAGTCAGGATAATGAGTAAATCATTTTACTTAGTCGGCGAGCGGAACCACCTCCTCGTGGTGCCGACTGGATAGCCTGGATGGGCTAAGCGTTCAGCAACTCCAGACGAACATGGTCGCCCAGTTGGCCTGCGCTGATTGTTCCCGCCTTTTTTCGACGAAGATTAGCCTGAGTCAACATCGCCCACAGACACACCCCGCCTAGAATAATGCAGATAAGCCTGGCTGGGTGAAGTATCCCGGCGCTCGCTGGTCCCAACAAGAGTCACCATCGCTTTTGCGCCTGGCTTACAATTTATATCCGTCTTGTGGCACGCAAACCGCTCTGTTCGCGAGGCTGGAGAAGTGTTTTCCTGATCGATTGGCTGTCAACATCAAAATCAAGTTACGGTTGCTTAACTGGCAAGAACAAAAGGACGAATCATCATCTGGTGGCCCGTAGCAAACTATCTGTTAAGTAGCGGCCTACTCGTCACAAGGCGATGACTATAACGTCAGGTTTAAACAAACCATGAATTGCACCGCCTTGCTCTTGGAGTCCCATGCTGACATTTCGCTTGCTTGTGTCGACCTTCTGGCATTTGCCCGAGGGTCGCAGTCTGGCATCATGACACCGGAGCAAGTCCTGTCGCTTCTGGACGTCCACGCCTCGAGAAGGTTTCCACACACCGGGGAAACTGTATCCCGACGCTGTCGTCATTTAACCCATCGGATACCGGTCAACCGAAAGCAGATCCGCCGAGCCAACTACGCCGCCATCCAGACACTATACCACCAAAGACGGAAAGTTGCAGCTTCTGCTGCGCTTGATGGGTCATGGAAAGATCTATACAAAGGTAACTGCGAGCAGTATTGGAAACAGGTGCTCTCAGCCCCAAAACACGTGGACAGCCGGCCCAGTCGCGTAGTAGTACCATCCGACTGGAGCTTGATCGAGCTAATTACAGGAGAGGAATGCAGCCGTAGATCCGTCTAAGGGGTCATTCGTCCCCAGGCCTGGACAAGCTCAGGCCCAGGATGCTCCGCCGGTTCAGTGCTAAGGCGCTCGCTGGGTATTTCAACTTACTCTTCTTATCTAGGGGTTGTCCCCCACATCTGTGTCGTGCCCGTATTACTCTAGTTCCGAAAGTCTCAAGTCCGACTTCACCGGACCAACTGAGACCGACCTCGGTGTCATCCATTCTTGGGGGATGCGTTCATAAGGCGTTTGCTGATCGCTGGAGTCGTGGATTGTAACCTTCCTTACTCCAGTTTGCATCTCTACATCGAGACGGTTGTTTGAAAGCTACATCGCTGTTACATGCCCTGTTTCGTCACTCTTCAGCGACTGCTTCTAAGCTCAGCTTGTCTTTTACTGATATCTCGAAGGCGTTTTACTTGGTTTCGCATGATGGAATTGTCAGATCTGCCGAGGCGTTCGGAGCATTGCCACCTCTAGTTCGATACATCACACAGTCCTATGAAAATGCTGTAACAGTATTCCCCAATTCTGAGGTTCGCTGCCACAGAGGTGTGAGTTAAGGAGATCCATCCTCCCGTTATTTTTCATCATGGCAATGGATGAGGTTCTTGGATTGTCGATGCCGCAACTGGGAAATCAGTTCCATGACACCCTAGTAGATGGTTTTGCCTTTGCTGATGACTCAGTCATGTGTGCAAAAAGTCAGGCTCAGCTAAAAGAGAAGCTTAAAGCTGCTGCGGTTGAGTTGGGAATAGCTGATATGAAGATAAACTCCCGAAAGATGAAACCGATGGTGAGTTGTAGCGGCAGGAAACATCGGGTGACCGCAGTCTCAATCAAGCCGTTTTGCTTCGCCGAGGAACTCATCACTTCTCTGGGTCCGACAGACACCGTAACATATTTGGGCAACCCCTTTACATTCAAGGAAAAAGAGGTTTTCAACCACCAACAGCGTCTGCTAAAACTGCTCCACCGGGTGACGCGTGCCATGTTGAAACCGCATCAAAGAATGGAGATCACGAGGAACTACCTGATACCGAGGCTGACATACTTCCTCTTGCTCGGCCAGTCCACTAGAACACGTTCAAAAGGATGGACAATTACATCAGGCAATCTATTCGTGGCTGAATACGTCTACCAAGGGACACCCCGATTAGCTATTTCCGCGCCGGTAAACAACATGGGGGACTGGCTATCCCAAGTCTGAGTGCAACCATCCCGATGTAGCAGAAAGAGCGTATTGAAAAGCTCCTTTCTACCCACTGCCGAGTACTACGCAAGGTGATCATTGATTCCGCGCTTAGCAACATTGTTCGGAATCTATAGGCTACTTGTGAAAAAACGAATAAATCTACTACGCAATGCATTGCCGGTCCCAGGTGTTAACAAATTCGATGGGCCCTCGGAGCTTTTTAAAACAGCAACAAGTGCTTTGACTGTTTTCATGCCAGCACCTGGTAACTATTACCGTCGACTTGGAAGTACATGATGTGGTTTCAAATTGAAAGCGGTATCTAGATTCATTTCCGAAGGCCGAGAACTGTAATTCATATGTTTATTCTGTGGGCTGAAAGTATATCCCGTAACACTTACGCATTCTTCCAAAACCTTTTATCGCAGTAGAAGCACAGCCTATCTTAAGAGCAATGCGTTGTTCACAGGCCAACCTGGTATAACTGGTACGCTTTTGATCCTGTGCTATAAATCGATAGGTTTTATATATCCGCCCGGCGAAATTTGGAACTAACCGCAACTAATTATAACGACCCTTTAATTACCTGACAACTTGCAAACTTTCGTCATACTACGCGAACATATGTCCTCGCCAGCTGAGTAAGTCAACGGATAAAGTAAAGACAATTTATGAGTGCTCCTTCGAGACGTGTGGTTAACTGACCACATTGCTTAAGCGTGAGAGCCTTCTAAGAGTTAATGTTTCCGATGAGGTCGTTTAGCACTACTTCACTTGCCTGGCAAATTACATTTCCGGGGTTTGACACAAACGCAACCAAGCACGTATACTGTTAATAAGCTCCTTTTAGATAAAAAGAGGATAAGGTGCTTCACACACCTATAATTCATCAACCAGATTGCTTGTGCGGAGACAACGAGAAGAGTGGTCATAAAATATGGAATCAGTTTCTTGACATAATATTCGTCCTGCACTCTTTTTTCCAGCAATCATTTTGCAAATTACTGAAATGCAATGCGGTAATCAGGCTCAAATTGTACTCAGTAATTCAAAACGTATAAAATGTTTTCGTCAGGTGTAACGAAAACATTTGAATTGGTCTGTTACCACTTCAACCCAATTATGCTTAGTGCACACTCATCAGGATGGTCTTTAAGTGATATCTGGTGCATCGTAAGGTTTTTTCATTTTATCCGGTTCTTCAGAAAAATATTAATTGAGTGTTTTATACGCTCGTGTGAATCAACGATGAACATATTTGGCTGTGGCCGCACGATCAACGCAAACATACTCGGTTACAATTGAGGGGTCAAAAAAGTGTGTTCTTGGCTGATACGCACAGGACCGGAGGTCCCGAAAGGCCCAGTTTTTTGTTGTTTTAATTGACAATGACGACAATACTCCAGGATAAATTTACTGATATGTGGTAAAGTTGCTGTAACAGCCCAACTGTCTATAGATCACTGTTGGCTTGGATTTGAAAATAAACTGTCAGGCAGCAATATCACTTAGTTTACTCTGTCAAGACGGTGTTTGAAAGGGAAACGCCCTGAAGAATTCGGTAGTGAACTATAAGTGTCAAACCTGTTTGTACTTGTTCAAATTTAATTGCGGTTCTATGGGACGAGTTGTGAAGTCCTCACCATGGAAAATAAATCGTTCTTCAGACTCCACTCACACTACTAAAAAGACCAAAAGTCCGTGGGAAGTTTTAAAGTAAAAATATCAGTCTACCATTTGCTTCAAGAAACTGGATATGATTAAATATTGACCTCTATTTTCGTGACACACTGTAAGCACTCAACAGAAAGGCAAGTATTCATAAATCAAGCTGTGACTGTTTCGTGGCTATGCCAAGCTTGGTTTAAATCAAAGGTGCACCAAAGTGCGTTGACATTTTTGGCGTGCGTGAATATAGCAAAGTGTTTGCTAAAACGACGTCCCTAGTCAAAACCGTTTTGAAATCATGAAGGAGTGAGACCTAACAATTTCGTTTACAGCTGTCCAGCTGAACAATGAATCTATGGCTTGAAAACTTATGACTACCAACACCTGTGAATTTGCCGCAGTGGCTTCAGAATTTTTCGAATTTCGTAGTTTGCAGATAGCTTTAGATAGCTTGGGTGTCGTAGGCTTAACAGCCGTACTTAAATCCTGATTCAAGGCTCAGAGTCGTCAACGAACAGGTTTTCCAGAGAACGGGTAACGGCGGCTTGTTGGTCGATATGCCTGTGTCCTTACGTTAAGAGAAGCAATAAAAACGGAGGAGTGGAGCCTGGTTAGGGAAGGTGGTGTGCAATGTGTCGGTTTCGCAGCTTCCTACATAAGAGTAACTGTGAAACGGAAAAGAACTTGAGTTAGGAGATAAAAATGAGAGATAAAAGGTATCAAGTATTACATATTTTCCTTTATCTACCCCGTTGTGTACATCAACTAAGGCGACCCGGTTGATGTGGTATAAAGGCACTTTTCTCTGTACAGTATGATAGGTGAGATACTTCCAGAGGGCCAAAACCTAGGCAGGAAAACTATGTTGTTCCTAAACAAAAGCCTTTGGCTCAAAAGCCTGACAGCAAGACAGTGGTAGTTGACTTGAGGCTACTCGGGTAGGCACACATTTTAAAAAACAAATTGCCACACTTGTTCCAAACTCAAGCATGGAGGCCCCGGAGACTGTGTTCCTCAAACTTCTATCCGTTGACCAACTAGCAGGATACTGCGAGAGCATCATTCAGTATAACTGAGTGGGTAACCGTCGCATTAGGATAAGTTCCCATTTTTCTCGCGATGATGTTCTAAAAGTCTCCATATGTGTTAAAAATAGCGAGCTCAAAAGGATTAAAGGCCTCAAGAGATTAGTTTTCTTTGGCGCTCTACGAAACCGAAATATTTATACTATAACATTAGACGTTTACTGGGAAAATAAGGTGCGTTTTTAGGCCTACCCACAGATGCAAAATTGTCCTCAGAAAAGCCGGCCATATTAAAGTTCTGACAAATGACTTCAGTATGCGTTGTATCAAATGACAGTCCGAACATCTGAGAGGAATAAGAATCACACATTTGCCGAAACGTGTAAACTGATACCAGCACAAACCCGATATAAAAACCGAAATGCGCAAGAATGGATCGATTCCGTTTTGTTGCATGGTTTTTGAAGAGTAGCGTCGTGAGTGATTAAGAGAAACTACGTACAAATCTAGCAGCAGGTGGATGAGGTATGATACTTAGTGTTTTGCGTTTGCAAATGCACTTAATTAATTGATTAATTAATCAATTAATCAAAGAATTAATTAATCAAATAATTGAGAATTTTTTCGAACAAGCGAGTAAACACCAGGCGCTGTTGGGCCGTGCAACACAACTGGAAGAAATTGCATTATAGGATTGCAACCTCTTTGGTTGCTTGAAGGAGTCGTGGATGTAATGTTAATTCAGCAGACATAGCAGAATAACACAAGAGATAACAAGCGGCAGTTGGTGTAGGTTAAACGTACAGAAACGTTTACTTGTTTTGAGCAAGAATATGCAAAGTATGGAGAAGCAAATCAATAAGTCATCAACTTTGAGACTACACTACTTTACTGAATAAAACCAGGCTAAGTAATATCGCTCACTTGCAGACTGGAATAGTCAAAACGAAGCACTCACATAATATTCTTTATATTATTTTTATACATGGTGAGGACGCGTATTGCGTCTGGTCTCATGGCCGGGGAAATGTGTTCCATAATAGGTGGCCAACCATTTGTTGTGGATCATACCGGTTCGATTAATAACCTATAGACAATAGAGAATGTGACCCCCAATTTGCTAGTTTAAAATGCAAGAATGAGCCTTTCCTATTCTCCGTTAAAGTAGATGGCTAGAAGAATCAGGGAGTAACCTTGAATGTTTAGGTCATTCGAATTTTGAGTCCCATATACAGTACTACTGACTAAATTACTGTGGCATTCTGTAACAGCCAAACATGCAATCATCTTAGGCTCTCAAGCGTAATCGATTTTGCGACCAATTGTAAAACTTAGCTGATGTCTAAAGCGGTCCTAAAGAATAGGTAATAGGCAACCCAAGACAAAAGTATATACTTTGGGGTGATTATTCAGTCATCATAATTTTGGTGGATTTGACAACAACGGAAATGCAAAATGCAGCAAACACGAGAGTCATATTAAATGGAGGGCTCGGATGATTTTGCGATCAACGAGCGGGTGAGCAGTTATGTTGCGAAGTAAGAATGTTGTGCTGAGTAAAGATGCCTACAGAGATCGTCTTTAATGTCTATGGATGAAGCTGTTGTGAGAAATGTATTTATGCAGAGGTCCTTGTCGGCAACGATTATGGGTGAACAAGCTCCTTGGGCTTTCACAGGGCTATATCACACTTACCCTTCATTAAATCCAATAAAACGGCAGAGCAAAATCATTTTCGGACCCCTTGAAAGAGGTATAAAAGGAACAAATAATTTTGAGTGGTGAGAAAGACGGAAAGATGCAGTTGACCAGTTGAACGCACCAAGGATATAATAGACTGTAACTGGGAATGAAACCTTAGTGGATTTAAGCATCGTCTCTTTATGGGCAGAGAAACAACCTAGTGGAACTCGGTAGAAGACCAATTTTTTCCATGCATAAACCATCTTGCAACAAAGGCCTTAAACTTAAGCTGCAATATTTTTGCCACAACTAGGCGGTGTGGTTGCCTTAAAGATTCTCTGGTTCCCAATCTAGGCTGCAATTTTGTCATTATCCAGGTGAAGCCCACATCCTGGGGTTGGATTGCTTCGAAGTTCTGACGCCCGTCACAAGCTAATAAAGCCGCAAGTCCGCCGAGCTTGACGACCACCAAATGGATATTACAATGCAATACTGGAGGAGTTAATCCGCAATGGGATGTCTTTGTCCTATAGGCCAGACTGCATGGTGGTTCCTGTTATATTCATTGCGCTTGAGGACTAGTATTTTAAACGAAAATCCACCATCGCGTTCAGGAATCAGTAAACACTTGTCTCGCTTGTTAATCTCCGAATATTTTGGGATACTGAAGTCTCTGGAACAAATGATTTTCAAAATATTTCTGTCCACCAAAATATTTCATTCATAACTGTAATTCAGCACAACGTACGCAACCGTCGTTCTATAAAATCCGTCGAGTTTGAAAGCCCCGGCTAAAACGGTGAAATATCACCTACGTAATGTCCCCTGCTAGCCTCATATCTGCTTAGGAAACCGAAGATCCATACATGAGGAAAAGTTTTTTTAAGTTTGCCAGTTTTACGAATATATTTTAGACTGCACTAACAGACGAAATTAGGCATGACAACATCATTAGCGGACAAATAAATTTTTACCTCCATGAGAATAATTCGCTTTTCGGGCAAAAATTCGTTCTGATTCTGAGAAGTGGTGACTAGAAACACGTGTCCGCATTGCGAGTATATTGCTCCGTTAGTGTTGTGCACATTTGTCTACTACGAAGTTGATCATTTGTAGAATTCTATCAAGAAATTTAATGGTGCCTTCAACATATGCACGAGTTTTTCAAACTTTGTTTAGGCTCTGTATCAACTGCCAATCACAGCTTTGCTGGAACGCGGAGACAAAACACGTGACTTGAGTCATTCATTGTTTCAAAAGTGGGACTCAACTATTTCTAACTGGTATCCGTGTAAGACCATCAGTAGGTCACCGATGCCATCAGGATTATACCAGATATATTTATTTACATCCGGCACCAGCGTATCTAGTATGTTTCCTAATATTCAAGCAAGGGGAATTTGGCATAAATTCATAAATTCATATATTAGTTTATTTTACCTGGGCAAACAGGTGTTAAGGTGGATATCAAATCCCTTGAAAGTATTGCAACGGTATGTGCCTATATCACACCTCAATGGAAATTATTTGAATGAGGTAAAATTCTCCCTTGAGTGTTGCAAACTGCAGTACTCTTACCGATGAGTCGACTTCTTCCTTGGTATCCGAGAGGTTATACAATATGTAGGAGATGTTCCCAGGAGGAGAAAACTGGAAGAGTAATGCTTCTCGGCTCAGTATTTGATAGCGGCCTTTTCTTCTTCGAACGGATGAGGAAATTTATCTGTTTGGTTATGATTGCAAATAAGTGCTGCAACAGAATTTTCCGCAATGTAACTTCATTTAAAGATGCTAAACTGGGGTTTTGGTTACTGAAGAATGAGCTCCAGGCGTGCGGTCTCACATCGTACAGTCAGGGTTTGTCGCTCACACTTGGTTTGCGTAAGTAAACTCTTGCAGCGTTTTTTACCTGAGTATGTTATAAAAACTTGTGGCTTGGATAGTGCATTTCGAAGATTAAGCTCTTAGGCCTTGAAAATTTCCAATAAACTAACCTTCGCATACTATGTGAAAATAAAATCACTAACATTCTTTAACTTTTCGCTGTACGAACTAGTTTATTTATCACCGTCTGCTCTACTCATGGATCAATCAAACAATCATCAATCATCAATCATTGCAGTCAGCACCGTCGCGTGACTTACTCAGTTAGTTGCAATAATAGCATAGCTCATGCATGTACGGATGTTTCTTCTCCTCTGCTGTTCAATGTAAAGTGCTAGCGAATCACACTAAAGCACAATAATTAATTCTCATGCACATTTTCAAATACCTTCTTTGCCCCACAAGGCAAAGGATTCCATAAGCAGCGTATAAGCTGATCAGTGTTATCCATATATGCCTTCATGCAGAATTATACTTAATGACATATTTTGTACAACAAAGATTTCATCCTGTCAGTGATGCCAATCGTATACTAAAAAGCCGGAAATCACTGTAAAGCTGTTTCACCCTTGTTGAGAATCATCGGCTGTGTGCATCTCACGAAACTCAGAAAGTTTTCGACAAGTGGCTGAAAACTTAACCGTTTGGCCACGAGAAGCTCATCACTAGCCTGATTAGCTATCGGTTAGAGACGAAGTGCACACATACGTTATCAGCACAAACAGGATTAAACTCCTGCCTCTTGATGATGTCACTGCCTATGTTTCATAATTCTAGATCCACTTTCGTTAATGAGTCCTCTTGACTGACTGGCGGATGGGCCCAAGAATCCGTTCAACTCCTGGTCACTGGCACCGTTAGTTTGTAGAGCGATCGTTTTACTTTCGGGTTCCGTGTGGTCCTGTAATCTCACAACATTATGTCAGCAGAACAGCCATTGCTTAACAAAATCAGCATGGTTTTCCGTAAACTTACTGATTCGTTGACATTCAAGGCGCTCATAGCGTTTATGTTAGAAAACTGGTTATATTCAACATGCACATATCAAAAGACCTTTGACTAATGTTTTGGTGCTGAAACCAGTAATCGTTGTTCCGAGTAAAAACCACCGGAATTTTTCAATTTCCACATACACGTATAGCGATTCTGTTTGATATCCAGCCTAAGTAACTGTTTGACCCAGCATTCAGCTGTGATGAAAGTCAATACTCGTGTTCAAGCCCTCAGGAGCAGCCAACAAATAATTCTCAAGTCCATCAAACCGCATTACAAAGATGGAAAATGCCAAAGAACGCGTATGGGATTTCCTGTCACGATTTTGAATAAGACTAAAGTTTTGCTTATTTATGTCAAACCAGAACGCTACTCTCGTACTTCTTCCATACATCCAGAAAACTGCTAGTTTTTGGTTAACGATTACTTTAAAATTACCTCTGACCTAAGATTTCAGTTTTTATGTGAATCATTTAAAAATCCGCAAAATTTATCAGAGTTAAATCAACTAAGGAAAGCGCACAACCCAGTGTCGTCGTGTAGTGTGCACACTTAGAAGAAAATGAAAAAACTTTTGGAATGCCATAAATTGTCTTTGTCGTGAGTGATGCAAAAGAACGCACATTAGAAGAATCATAGTAAAGAATCTCAAGAACTGAGACAACAAATCATACGAAGCATCTTTATGGGTATGTACAGCAAAACTATTTCCATGTTTTTGACCGGATAGTACTAATCAATGAGTGTGTTACGTGAGATGCTCACGTTGTTTAAAACCTATCGAGGAAGCGGAAATCTGAACATAACTTAGCGTTTAATCGGTGTATTCTTCGAAAAAATCCACCACTTTTTGAAGTGATTTGCATTTTTACAGAGCATCATAGTTGCTTCCATCAAGTAATGTCGATTGGTTTCATTCTGTGCTCTCGGTAAGCGATTTCCAGTTTGTATCGTTTATGGATGAGAGCTCCTCAAGGTGAGAAAAACACAAGACAGCACGATACAGGTGTGCTGGTATTGCACACGCTACCAGAATCTAATGTGATGGACGTGATTGGTGGTTAATAGCGCCAACCGATATGGGGCTTGCCATAGTATCGTTTCATTAAGCATTTATTGATACAAGCCAGAGAATACCTCAGGAGCATAAGAACGATTTTTGTAGGTAATATTCTGTTCTAAGTCATGGTTCTACCCCGAGGCGAGCTCACCCTAGAGACCATCCAAAATTAGGCTTTTCTTTGAAGCGCACTTTCTTTAATTTGCACGATTCCACTTGCTGTTGCAGCCTTTTTGTGCAGCTGAATCAAACACAGTCTAATGACAGGTAAAATGTGATACAGTTGTTCCGCAAATAAACCGGTATGCAAACTAGGCTATATTTTCGCAGGCAATAAAACAGAGAGAAAATATATCATTATCACCAACTGCTTTTTCGAGTAAATTTGAAGACCCTGGCTTCTGAGTCATGTTAAATGAGAAGAACCTTCATCGAAAAAACGACAGAAAATTAGAGATAGATAAAAACCGTTTTCTGCATGTGCTCTTGTCTGGTTGGTTGTAATTTCACACAAGCTCATAAAGAGGTATCTGGAAACACTGAAAACGATGCAACCTAAATGTTAGCCGCATTTATTTAAAATGCAGCGAATCGACAAATCACCCGATTTGGCTCCCACAATGACGCGTTTTTCATGATGTACAATTGCCTTATACTATCAATAATTAGACTACAGGAGCTCCACTACACCTTTTAGCACACTTTTATGTCTATTGGCCTTCCTGGTATCCATTGACCATTGATATCAGTTATTGTCCCTTCACATAAATGGCCAAACCGGGGATGAGTGATGCGCGGAATGCACTTTTCGGAACACGCCTTTAGGACACTCCTAGTAATGAAGGTCTGTCTCTCGTAATTTAGAAAACGTAGGGTCAATATCATTACTTTTAGAGAAACGCACTCATTAGGAGCATCCTCTTGGAAAGCTGCATTAAAATTCACTGTACTAAACGATGATACAGACTTAATACACCTCATCTACAAAAATACTCTATATTGGCAATGATAATGGAATAATACTCGGTGTGACGGCCTTGCGGTTGTATTGGTCGACTGAAAGGTAGGATCATGTGCTGGTTTAGCCAATCAGGTAATACCATCTCTGTGCTGACGTCCACATGGTGTGGAGCTACCCTAGAACAGCACTAACCTGACACTCATGTGGTCCAAATTTGAATAAGCATGATGTGACAACATGCGGAATCTGTTGAACCCTAGGTCCATAGCACGATGCTGAGTTAAGCAGAGGATTAAGACCGCATCAATTCTCTGAAAAGACATTTCGTAATTGGGTAGCCAACCAGAAGCCTGCCATCCAACGGGGACAAGTGAAGCCGGAAGAACAAATGGAACAAAGAAGCGGTGGCACCGGTTTCGAACATGTACTCACCAGCATCACGATAATTAAGACATTCAGTTGTTCATGGATCTGAGGCAGAGCTTATTCAGTTGATGTAGAGTGATACAATTTTTCCTTCAGTCAAAGGGTTGAAATCAAGGTATTTAATCGTTTTGCCATAAGGGGTAATCGGTTCTTTGTGCAGGATTATTTTCAAGCAACAACTCCAGGTTGGTCTGAGATACGATGGATTCCAGGTTCTAGATCACAATTCGTCATTTATAATCTGACTCTGCTACCAAGCAGCTGGAGATGAGCGACAATTGCTCCATATTGGTTTAAGAAATGTGCAGCGATTCTGTCTTCAAATGGGCCCTTATATGTTCAGATCGCCCCGGATTACCCCGTATGCCTGTAAAACGGTTTCATGATTTGCTGGTTCTTCATTCAAAAACTTCCATTCTCACAAATGCGCCGAAAACTGCATCCTTCTCCGGTCGCCCCAAGACATAGATACAAGAGGTTATGGCTGCCCTACTGCAGTTGAAATGGATTTAGGATTCTTAAAAGTACTTACGAAACGCTACATTGCCTTCATCCGGAGATGATTAATTCACATCTGAAGACTAGTGTCCCATAATTGATGCGATTATGATCGAAACAAATCATTGCAAAAGCTCCACCGTATATTGGCTGCTTTTGGACGATTATAGACTGAAATAAGATCCTCCTTCCTGCTGTTTGGAGTTTGAGGCTAACATTCGTACAGGCAGTAGTTGGATACAAGGGACACTTTACCGAAACGACGTTTAGCATGAGAAGATTCACAAATCCCTAGGACTGGGGACCTCTCATTTGAGCCTGAGAGTACACCGGAAGCAGCCTCTATTGATTTAGTTGTCGTTTAAATCCTAGCTGATCTAGTGGATATCACAAAGGATTTCCGCTTGTGACACCCTATTTACATAACATTGCAGCCGCTCACCATGATAACTCTCTGTCTATATGCAGTCTGCAGACCAAAGGCTGAGTAAATGAGAATCTGTGAAACGTTCACTGAAATGCCTGCTTACAATTTCAGGAGAGTTACATTAAACAAAAATAAACTTGACACAAAATGGTTTCTCACTAAAGAACATTTTAAGGCAGAGTATCGAAATATATTTAATAAGCCTTAAGAAATGTGATGGCGTAAGGCAATGGCAGAACAGCTGACAGTAGAACAGGTGTAAAATTTCTTCCTAGTATAAGCTATGCTGAGTAAGAATATAGCAACACCGTGCGCAGTTCAACGCGCACAGAGTTGTCAGGCGGCTGTTTTCACCGCCCCCCAAACCAAAGCGACTCCTACTGAGAAGTTGCGCAGACACAGTTCGTTCGGCCGCTCACGTCACCAGTAATGTTTAGTTACGTTGGGACATTCACACTGATCAGTCAGAGATATGGAGCTGTAAAACTGCTTTTGGTTTTATGTTTTTGTCACACGAATGCATGCACAATTCGTTCCGTTCAGTCTAGTTTACAGACAGCTACCTGTCAGTCAGTCGCGTTCTGTTCCTGGGCTGAAAGTTATAATCCACGCAACATGTACAGAATTCACGTGCGCCATTTTAGTGGAACGACAAGGAGTAAAAAGTGCTGCGTTTAGTGGAACGTAATTGGGCGCAAAGGGCATTTGTTATTCCCTGTGCAAAGGATTTTAACACCCCCGTGAGATGAAACGGATTAAAGACTTAACTAAAGTGCTGTTTTCAGTGGAACGATTTACTGTGGACTTCGTAGAAACAAATATCTCCCTTTCAGTATCATCGCTAAAGGTCATTTTGTTCTTCCACTGTATTTGCTTCGTTTACCGCACAGAGTAAACGGTCTAATTAAAACAGTTTCTTGGGTTAATCCCGAAGAATTGCCCTTTCACCGCGTTTATTGATAATTGATATATAACGCCTGCGTTGTTATTTGAACCTGAGACACCTGAGTGTTTATCGGGGTTCACTTGACAAGACAGACAGAAAAGGTCACCTAGGAGGATGCTATAACAGGGGTTTTGCTCTTACCTCACTGGTTTAACGCAGTTCTTTCAAGAAGTTACCTCCCCTAGTCTTATCACTACAGCCCAATGTTTTTACACGGAAACGACTGCTCCTATAGAATACGTCCAGTGCTAAGCAGTAGTCCTCAGAACTAGCACAAATTACTTACTACTTCCCATGGCTTAGAAAATCTGAAAATAACATACATTTCCTTCATTTTTATCTCTTCATCTCATCTTCGTCTTCTATTCCTTCCTTATGCATATCTTCATGCAAAAGATCGACTGTCTTCTCTATCGACTATTTGGACGTTTAAAACGTCATCCCAACCGGCAATACAATTATTAAGGTTAGGATTGCCAATTAGCACACTATGCAAATGTTGTGTTACCATGGAGATGTTCACCAGTAATGCATTAAGCAAATCCAGAAAATTAGCCTGGTAGTCTTGTAATGAGAAAGGATATTCTTCTGAAACCCAGACGAAAATCCTATCATCATGTCATGGCGACTATTTCGTTTTCACTCCTTGCTTTTTGTCTCATATCTAAGCAAATCAAACTACGTAATTACAGAAAATCAAGGCTTCTAAATCAATAAAGCAGACCATATCATTTGGAAGCGACAAGTAATGCGCCACAGTATTCACCAACCTTAGGAAACTGATGGTCCAGAAGTGAAAACTAAAGATACACTGAAACCCAGACAGAAGTCCAGCCACTAGTCACGAGTGGTTCAAAGCGCCCGTCGCATTTGCACTCTTTGCTCTACTTGACAGCTGAAAGGACCTACTGCGAAATTCTGGAAATAAAGGGTTCTCATATGAGTAAAAATGTTCCATAGTTTTCAAACAGCCATCACCAAGTTTGATCCTAAAAAGGATTCTCTCCAGAAATCGCTTTAAAAGTGTTAAAAATCTAAATTGGCTTCTTGTTGTGCCCATTAGATTCCTCTGTCAGCATCTGCAAACATGCGGCTCTAAACCACGCATAACGAGCTGGCGAAATTATGTTTTTACACATTCCTTAACAGCGTGGCGCCAGCGAAATTTCATAGATGACACACGCATTTGGTATTTCGAGCTAGCTTATGCATTTAAAAGGATGGCTGAAGACGAAATCTGGAGTTGGATCATACTGCTGACCACAAATTGAAATTCTCTAAGGCAAACAGGGAGCCGAATTTTGCAACGTCCATAATGCAAACTAAGTGTCCAAACTTGGCTTGCAGACAATCCATAATGCTTCATCAATGAAAGTTTTAAACATGCGCCTTATTCTGCCTACCACATTTATCGTGTCAATAAAAATTCAAGTATTGCAACCCTCCCAGTAAAGTTCCATTGAGCTTCTCTCATTAACCATTCCACCGTTTTTGAAAAAAAGCCTCATTCAGAGAATTTAGAGCGAAACGCAGTGGTGGCCTATATCCAATATTTTAAAAAATAGTTTTATACCAAAGCAACCTGCAAGTGATATCAAATGATGAGTCGGGCATGCAAATCACATCGCTCAAGCGTAAACACGTTCGCCTCTTCAGACGTGAAAATTCAGATGCGTCCAACATGCGTTGGTGGAGTAGTGGTAACACGCTCGCCTCGCATGTCAGATATCCGGGGTTCAAATCCCGGCGCGGTCATAAAAGTTGATTAAGAGTGAGATATTCTCTATATTCACATCACTCGTTTAACAGTCGTCCTGCCGTCTTGGCGCAATTATTCCAGTGAGTCCGCATCAAAGGGAAGGAAGCAGTGGTCTGCATTTTCGCTCTTATTAGGGTTCGTCAGTATTGCATGTCTAGATGGCATGCCGTGGGTAGGTGACCGTTCGAACTGCCGCTCTAAATGTGCGGCAAATTATTCGCTACCTCAGCTTTCCATTTTTTTTCACTATTTTCATGTCTGAACAGGCGAATTTGTTCACGCCTAAGCTATGTGATCGGTGTGCTCGACTCATCATTGAACGACGACCCAGTAACTGTCCTGTTTGTGACGATCGATTGACCTGCCTGTCAGGATTTTCTAATCAGGTGGCGCCTCAGACGAGTGAAACCCGCTGGACAATTTTTTTTAAATTTCCATTGTGGCTTTTGCGGGAGTAGTTGTAACACGGTCGCCTCGCATGTAGATGTGCGGAGTTCAAACGCAGGCACAGCCTTTGGATATGCACTGCTGATGAGCTCTAATAAGTGCGAAACTCGAGTCCAGTGCTTCCCTTTGGTGTGGACTCATCGGAATAATTACGCCAGAACAGGAGGACGACCGTTCAATCGAGAGGGGTATGAATATGAACAAGCTAGCAAATCAGCTTAAGGCTTAATAGAGTAGGTTGGAACGTTATCAAATTAGCTAGCAGATAGCACAGTTTCAAAGACATCGATACTCGAGGTGAAAGATTCATGTTCATCACTAAACGTGATACCGAAAGTTTATGAACAGTAACAGTGGATTCAAAAATCTTCGTCGAGACATGTAAGAAACTACGTCAAAGGTCAAAAACACCACATTTGTTTTACCAATTACAACAGTGGACTAGCTGGCACTTGCACTTTTGTATCTGCAACGACAGGAATGTTGTCCATTTTGATATGAAATATGGGACCGATCACCAATGCAGTTCTTCCCGGAACAGTTACATCAAACATTCAAACATTCTATAAAAAAATGTCATTTATACTACCCCCCTTAAAGTTTAAATGGAAAAAATCACTTATCGGTGGTTGCTTATGCAGTTGATCACCACTAAACTGGCAAAAAGCTGGTGCCCGTTTGCAGGTAGAGACCCCCAGTTGATATGATATTTAATTGCACACTAGGAAGCTGAGCCAGGTAGGTCAGTGTGTGCGGGAACAGTCATGCTGAGAAGACATTTGTCTCTTTTAGTTAGCGATTTTGTTATCTTTAGTAGACGATGTGAACAATATGGAATTTCGAAGCATATTCGCGAATCAGCCTTTGTTATTTTATCATCAACAAGTTTAGGTCAAATCCAGTATGTCACAGATTTTGTCAGCAGGCAAGTAGGATCAAGGCTGTAACGTTGTTTTACGGGACTTTGACGGGAAAGGTTAAAAGTACTCGCGGGAGAGCGTTGTTGCAGTGGAGGGAATAGGCGCAAAGTGTTTTGGTTAAATAGATCAAACACATAAAAGAGACATTTAGAATGGTAGAACGGTGAGAATAAATTCAAACCCTGCGAGATGTACTTCCAAGTAAGAATGTGGTGTGCCTTTATTTTCGTCAGTCTATTTGTTTCAAAAGTGTCGGGTCGAAAAAAAAACGTTTTTTGAGATCGTTTAAATAAAGGCATCCATTTTCCATTTGAAATTATTGCTCACGTTTGTTTTGATCTTACCTAACCAGAGAATGACTGGTACTACAAAAAAAACACCTTCCTAAACATTTGGCCCCGGCAGATTCACGAAGCAAGTTTTCGATGTTTACCAAAAAACGCCCAGTTGGTGATAGTAAAGAAAAGAAAAAGAAAGTAGATTCGACTAAATGACCTACCGCAATTATGAAGAATGGCAGCCAACACAAACAGAAACATCCCATGATTACACCCAGTGTTCGGATAGCTTTGGTCTCACTGTGCCCGCGAAACTTTTTCTTTCGTAAATTAACGCGCCCACTACACCAGCTTCCGCTGCGACTTCGTGGATTTCCAGACGGGTTATCAGACGCTAGATGAAAAAGTCGACTGGCTGAGCGACCGATAAACGAGTGGTTGGAGTCAGGACGACGAATTCCCCATAATGGGTGTCCAGTGGTCTGAGGGGAGCTCAGTCGCCTATCAGTTAAGTTTCTCGGTATACCCAGTGAACCACACCTAGATTGAGATTCTCTTGATGGGTAATCGCCTGCATTAGCCAGAGATCTTCGCACACCGTAGAGCGGTCGTGGTCGGGGGCGTAATGTTTGTGTGGGGAAATAACTCATCTGAGCAGTGGTAAGCGATGGTGTACGACTGACGCGTTCCCTCTCGGGTTCCAAAACTGTGAACGTAGTAAATGCATCTGATCCTGGTGACTGACTGGGAGGTAAATTGGATTCATCAGGACAACACGATATGGATAAGAGTGGGGGTGGAGGCATTGAACGCCGTGGTAAATTGATTGATGTTTTACAAGATGTTTCATTGTGCGTATAACTGGGTTCTCTCATTGACTGGCTTTGGTGCAAGGGTGAATTAAATGAACTCCGGTTGTGTACCTGCGGAGTTGTGTATGTATTTACGGTATTGTCTGCGACATTCAGACGAGTTATTTCCGTCTTATCCCCGTCAATCCTTCGTATACCAAGAACCAATGAACTGCAGTGTCTTGATGGTGGTGCTGCGAAGAACTCTGTCCTAAGTTGTCGGAGCCTTCGAACACGCTCCTCAAACTCGCTTGCGAAGGATTTTTCTTCCGAAGGTAAGCATTTTGTTTCATTTGAGATGACGGGTGCTGACTGATGATATGATTCTTTACGCACGAGGCGCGGTTTTCTCCGTCTACAGGCTTCAGAAGGTGGAAGGGGGTAGCGTTCATCATTCGGCGATTTACGTTTTGAATTCTTTGGTGCTTGTTTCCGTGTCACCCCATTTAATGCCGAGGATGCGTGCACCAACGTACTACCAACATTTCCCTCGTAGCCCTGTGCAGCTGAGGCTGGATGCTTACTTAGCAAAAGATTTTGTTGGTCAACTGGAGTTTGCTGGTCACAAGATCCCATATGACAATTATCTATCTCCTGGTTTGGTTTTGATCCAGCCACTGACTCACTGATTCGCTGCTGTTTGGCATCCTCTTTAGCCATTCGTCTTGCGAGGACAAAAATACGTCCGTACAATACAAGCATCACAATAAGCGGAATATAAAATGCACCACCAGTTGCGTAGATCTGATAATACACGTTCTCACTGTATCCACAAGTGTAAGGTATCCACTTTTCTTTAAATCCGAAAATCGGTGGGATGCTAATTAACGCCGAAGCCAACCAGACACTAGCGATCATCAGAAACATTCTCTTCGGTGTTCGTTTTGCAGCATATCGCAATGGCTTGGTAATGGCCAGGTATCGGTCCACCGATATGGCACAAAGATTAAGAATAGAGGCCGTGCACAGAAGCACGTCAAACGCAATGTACGTATCACATAGAGCTTCGTTAAACGGCCACTGTCGATTAATGTCGTGAATGATCGTGATAGGCATCACAACCAGGCCTACCAATAAATCACTCACGGCCAACGAAACAATTAGGAAGTTGCTCGGAGTTTGCAATTTCCGTACCAAGGCAACGGCTAAAACAACAAGAAGGTTGCCGATTACTGTCCCGATGACGATCACAGAAAGCGTTAACCCAGTCAGAACGTTTTCACGCAAAGACACCGCCTGCTCTGTTAGATTCATATCGATCTATTCTAGAAAAATGGTCACATTTCCCTCGATGGCGTAAGTTTGTCACACCGGGCCAGGAGATGACGGATTAAAATGCAATCACATGACAAATAATATTATGGTCCTGCAAAGAATTTGTGATGGTACCGCATTGCGGTAATGAAGCTTTCATTGTAATGTTGGTAAGATCGAGCACAAAGACACAATCGAACCAAAGTTGATGAATGACAAGCTTTTATTCAACGCACGAGAACCAATTCTTGATGATGATTGGCTGCTTTGTTTAGCAGATGCGGTGTTCATGCATTCGTTGTCTGCCACACGCTCTTGCCCATTCCGATGGTGTTTGAATGCACTTAGGCAATTTTTTTTAGAAAAACAAAACAAACGTCAGTAGTGTGTAGAAGCCGATGAAAACAGGTCCACTGATCCTGGCTTACCAGATGAACACAGCGCGACAGGTTCAGCTGATTGAGTCTTGTGTGCATATAACTTGCAGAGTTTGTTTCGCGGAGCATTTAGCTTACTCAAGCATTTGTGCAAACCAGACGGTCAATTACTTCGTTTTCACACATTCTATGGAGGTAGGCCACAAAAACTAGATGACCATGGCGTATGATATTTAAGCGGAGTGGCTATAAACCATATGTCAGGAGTTCCATAAAAATATGTCTGTGACTCGCTACTTTCCAAGCATGTGCTTCCGAAATATTACATGGCAGCTATGCGTCCTATCGTGTTCTCGCATCGGGTGTGGACAAATATCAATGTGGCTTGTGTGGTCAAGGTAACCTAGCTATCAGGGTTGTTCGAACTGACGTCAAATTTTGCATATGCAATGTCAGGTCCTGCTACAAGCGTCTTAAATTCTGTGACTGTTGTCTGAAGCAATTAATGCTATGTTTAGGTTGACATTAGGTAGGACGTTCTTGCCCTTGTGATCATAATGTGCTTGAATTCACGAGACAAAGACGCACTAAGATATGCACTCACGTTTGTACTCAGTGCAGAGCTTATCGCGTGGTCCGGCCTGTTCGAAGAAATGCAGTAAATCTGTTTTTATTTCAGGCCTCAGTTTGTTGCGGTTCAACATTTCCTAAATATTACCAGTAGTGCAATTATCCTGGGGTTTAGGGTCGCCGCCAAGCGGGAACTAGAACTGAGCAGTCACCAGATGCTAACCCCATGAACGTAAAAGTGTAAACAACTGACATGAATATCGTGACGCATTTTGCTTCTTTAATTTCTGGCCTTATTTCTGCTTCCTTAGATGTGATTTTCATGGGGACAATCCCACATTTTGCTCGGGCCGTAACCAACCTGCAGCTTAAAACGAATGTCCATGTGTAGCTTTGTAACGTCAGCTTTCGTCTTTTTTGAGCTGCGCGTATGACAAAATTTAATGGATCTAACATTTGATAGATACCTGTCAGTCCGCCTATTCCTCTATAGGTGTTTAAATTATTATTAGATTATCATTATTATTATTACTAAAGATGTGTTCCTGGGAGTTTTTATGAACTGTACCATAGGTGCGTGACCAATTGCGGATTGCTTGGGACTTCATGGTGTGAGGAGGTCACCCGTGAATCGTTAGGCACTGTTAGACAGCAATGGAAAGATGACAAGTTCCGAAACTAATTATTCAATTCACTTGTTCATATTAGTGAGAACATCCAAACTAACGTGACAAAAGATTAGGATGTATGATTTCGCCAACTACCATCACTCATTACGTCCATGCTTAGCAGATATATCAGCTTTTTTTAACAATCGACTTTTGGGATCAATCAGAACAAAACGACTGATGCGTCACAGTGATATCCTATGCACTTATATGGCTTTCTGATGCCCACTTGTGTCAGCGGCCACAGTCCGTGGCGGACCACGAGATCGGAGTTCAAAGACATGCACCACTCTCATCTATGAAAGACAACTATCTTTTTGTAACATACAATGGAGATAAGCTATTCTGTTTTCACCTTTCTCCCTTTAAAATGTGAGTCTACCATATAAATGCAAAGGAGTTGGAAAATGTATCAGAGTTACTTGGCTGCTTACCTACGTTGGATGAACAGATAAACACCCTAATACTAAGTCATCCAGGCAACTCAAAATACCCGTGTCCGGCAGGTCTATTTTTAATTACTTGATATGTTCAATTTTAATCTACTGTGAAGAGGATATCCAGCGACATAAGGTTGCAGTAGAGGGTGGCAATCAACTTTTTGGAGCCTGATTAGATAGCCCGGTATCTGGGTCATGAATTAATTCGCAATGTAAACTCTGGATAAGCAATAGCCAGTCTGTATGAAGAGATTTAAGCAAAATACAGAAAGTGACCTACTTTGCTTTTGCTCCATTACAATAAATAGATCGCGTTGAAAAAAGCTTGACACAGTAGCTTGTACGTTCTGGTAACCATTGAATGTCTTCAACTGAGGTGTCTTGTCACCCGATGAAGTTCACTTTTAAAGACGAGATTCCGGTCAGGTCGCAAGCTATATTGTTGGGCGTCTGTACCTAACAAAATGATCTGACAGAAAGTGGACCCCTGAAACCATATATCAGAGAGGCATGTGCAAATTCTCGTGTACCTAAAATTCCCCATGCTTGCCTAGTCATTTGAAAATGTTCGTAATCATCCGGCATAAATTCACTTGAACGATCAGTGCTGATCTAAATAGCTGAAGAACATTTACCGTTATCTTCTTTGTCCCAGTTATCGGATTACTGGACAAACTGAGCAACCGACAACTGGATATTCCTGCGCACACAAAAGTGACTAAAATAGAAACGGTGCAGGAATAAAGTCGTCTGATAGAAGGAGAGCAGGCTGGGTCTTTAAACAAGAGACAGGCGCCATAATTATTTAATGAAGAGGTTCGTGGGTCACCAGGTTTTAAATGTTGAAGTCACCATTCTCAAAACACAGCCGTCTGACTCCAAGTTTTTGTGATGCAGTGTCTTTGCAAATTGGTTGGTGCCAACTGGGTTTGACTTGTCGGAATACACTTTACCTACGGGAGTCATCCGAGAGACAGGAGACGCTCATACCATATGGTGAAGTTTGACGCAGCCCGCTCAACCTCATTTTATTAAAGTGATGCTACTAATCAGGGGATAGTATCGGCTGATGATGTAATTGCGCCCATATCCGCAAACTCGTTTTAAAATTCCGTCTGTTAAAGACTGTCCTTGACACAGTGTATATTATGTCAAGGACATTCTTTAACAGACGGAATTTTAAAACGAGTTTGAGGATATGGGCGCAATTACAACAGTATAATTCGGATGCATGTAAAATATCTCCATTTTCCACCACGGCGCCATTATGCAAAAGATTCTATTACGATCTGATAACTGATACATAGTTATTTCTTAACACCATGTACTGATCGAAGAACCAGATCACAACAACATAAATGTGACAGATAGTGTTCGTCCTATGTAGCTCACTTGGCCTCCTTTCTAATCAAAAGCCAGCTGTATCTGGTTGTTCATACTGTGTGCGAGCTGGACTGCCTATTTCAATATTCCGTCTACTTTCCAACGTTCGGAATTATTACCTCTAATAGCTGAGAGCAAGAGTCGCAAATAAATCGTCTCTTGAACAGAATAGATTCTTGATTTGCAAATGCACATTCTTTGTATGTAAATATCCTGAATGAACAACTAGCACCCTGAGATGCGTATATTGTTACACCTGACACTATGCACGTATACCAATTATCTAAATGCATCACTAGAACACTGGGTGGGATAATCAGTCGCAGAACATTTTTCGACCCGGTGTAACTAGTTCTAGATCCGTAGATGGGGAATGGGATTTCCATTGCCAATTCCGGCTGTCGCGAATTTCTTGCAGAGAAGTGTAAAAGACTCTCTTCCTGTTGTACTCTCATTTTGACGCACGTTCCGAACGTATCAATTTTCATGGGGATTTATTTTCATGCCACACGCTCGCCGAGTGAACTCCAGTCACTGCAATGGACCGGCGCCCGTGCTTAATTGCTAGAGCGTGTTTCATTTTGGTTAGAAGCTGAGCAACATTGAGTTAGACCGAACCGTTTGTGCATATAGCTGCAAAGCAGTGTGCATATGCTAACGTAGGTCTTTAATCCCCCAAGGCCTTAGATTTTTTTCCAGTGATTGTATTTGACGGGTTATTGTTTTGATGAGTCGTACAACCAAATACAAATACTATTACTCGTGTTCTTATGGTTTTAAAAGTCCTGAACACTATGTGTTTAGTCCTTTTCGAATGTGTTTTCTAGAGGTCTCTAAGACAATTCTTACAACCTCTGCCAGTAGAATGATGTGTTACTGCTGATATCACCATGCTCTATGGTGTGAAGTGCGCACGAAATACGACTGTGAGGATTCGAATACGACATTCGATAACCACAAAAACATCTACGCTCAATTATTGGATGCTTTCTTCAATATCTCCCCAGAAATGGAGAGCCGCCGAAAATATTACTGAACCCTTTTTAATAGACCGTTTTTAGGCTCCTGCTGCTAGCGTCAGCTGTGATGGGTCCAGAATACAAGAAAGGTTTCTGTTCTCGGTTCCATTGTTTCCTCTAGCAAGAACATGACCTTATGATCAGTTGGCACAAATGGTAGGAAGAGCTCAGGGTCCCGGAAAATAAACAGGTGCTGGGAACTTTCTTCGACTATATAGGACACAGCAATCTTACAGAACGTACAACAATCAGAAGCCGAATATCTACGACTACCTCATTATGGATGACGAAAATCCTACATTTCCTACACACTGGATCCGAATTATTTAACTTTTCATTACCACCTGGATAAAAGAACGTATTTGTTCGTCAAGTTCACTAAATACTTTTAGGTGGTACGTTATCACAGGAAGTCTTTTGAAGACAGACAACAACGACACAATGTACTTGTGTTGGTTGTCATTTTACCTGACGGAACCAGCTGTTATTCAGCATTCAGTGCATTTCTGGCGGAATCACTAACAATTCTTCCAAGATAAGGTAGAAGTGCACGTGAAAACTAATGTGAATAGAAGTAGGGTTGCAGACAAGGCTTGCTATTGTCTGATAGGTTGCATCATTAAACTCCAGGTTTGAATTTTGGTTGTCGCATTGCTTTTCTGTAATATCTTGTCTGTATTATGCAATAGTGATACATTCTTATGTTCCACAATGTTGCATTTTATCGCGTAGTATTTTATATATGCTTATTCCAGGGTGCTGAAGTAACAGAAAGTACCATTCATATATGACCGTTGTTGTATAGGCAAAACCAACGATCACATGACCAAAGCTAGCTATATAAATGGCCCTCACGGGCATCGTTTGTGTGACGGTGTCTGTCGTACCCTGCCGTACAGCAGGGATGTCCACACATGATCCGACAATCATAGGCCATCAGCTGGACAAGTGGCTGGCCATGGAACTGCCCCATCTATTCATTTTTCGGTCATTTCTCTGAGTGTAAAACCGGAACTCAGCAAACGGTCTGGAATAAAAGCGGCTTCATGTGTGATCCGACGCGAACCGGAAAACGGATTTTGACGCTCCATTGGAATTTGTGGACCATGTCTGTTAGGAACTGTTAGTGAAATCCTTCAAGAGTGTGTATTGACAACGTTTTCGGGTGTGAGAGCATGCAGTCGCAGAAAAATGCGTGGAGAAACGCTGTGGTACTTATGAGATTATTATCCTGAGTCAATTTCGTTGGGTCCTCCTACGAAACTAACGCCTTTATACAAAGGGACCGGAATCTTTCTATGGTAGTGGTGAAATTCACAAAAACGAAAATAAGGTACGAAAATATCCCTTCTTTGAAAGGAATGGAACAATGCCGAGCTCATATGTGTCCTAAGTTCTAATATGCGGTTGAACTACTCGCCACGAAATAAATTGTGGGTTTTCCCAAAGTAGCAACCGGACGAAATAAGCTGAGATGCAGCTGATGCTTTCCTTGTGTCAAGAACCCAAGACCATAAAAGCAAACCAGTCAGTTTCATTCATTTTCTAACGAAATTCCTCTTAATTTGGAAAGAAAGATAGGTTGTCTCAAACCTCATACCTCAGATTCGAACAAACTTTATAACAGAACTCGAATAATCTTGAAACCCATCCACGGTCGCAGCAGGAGGGTGACAAGAGCGATGTGGGTTTGTTTTGAAAGACTGATTGTTGGTTCAGGAAAAACAACCGTGTGATCCGACGGTGGAACTATTCTTCCTAAAGTCGGTTTTCAACATAAAATAATTACATCTATGAGTGTCTGTGTCCTGCCTGGGTCAAACTAAATTACCTTCATTCGCTCTAGGTTCAAACGTGACATAGCGGCTCATCGATTTATGCTATGGCCATCAGTTTCGGTCGACTCCTGTTCGGATGCGTACGTGCAATAATATCTGGAAACCGCTTCAACTTCTGTGAATAAAGCGACATTTCCGTCAAAAAAAACCTAGAATCGTGACATCTACAAGTAAAAATATGGCTAGAACAGAAAATTTCTCTTCAGTACCGGAATGCGAAAACCGCTTAGTCTACCGTTTTTTTAATTCAGGCATGAATAGAAAGACACTTCAGCAGCTGGATTTGGTTTAAAAAGAAGATCTTAGTTCAAGATTTATTTTAAACTATTCCAGAGTATGCATGTCTCAGTAGATCCAGGTCTGATAGCATGTGGGGTTTTGTGCATTTATGCCCATTAGAAAATCATCTATCCGACACTTTGTCGTCAGTGCACGATGTCGCTCAGCTTGCATCACATAAGCCGCACGTGCCTGAACGTCTGTCAGAGGCTACCTCGTAAATAAATCTAAGCGGGTTTGATCTAATAACAGTTCCCGAAACATTGTATGCACGATGGTTAGCTTTGCCATACTTAAGTGAAAGAAGATGAAAATCAATAACTTAAATTACAACAACTCATTTTTGCTTGAAACTTGTCAGTATTTGAGGATTACGTAACATTTTTGAGAGAAGAATATCACAGAAGCCATCGGTCCTCGTAAGATGAAGTCCCCGCATATGACATGAAAACAATTGCTGTCACGATATCAAACCAACAGAACATAAGCATATCCTTGCCCATGGGTTTGTGGAGCCGTAGCCGCAAAACGCTCTTGGCGAACTGAACAAAAAATGATAGAAGAGCAGGAAATGATGTCCAATTCACAATTTACCACTACGGTTAATGGTGATTGTAGCTAACGAAATCGGTGAATAATGAACATCTGAATTGTTCTGATGTTTTCTTTTCCTCTGTATTATCAGGCTGCTCCTATCCAAGATTGAGATGATGCACATTACCGTTGGCCACGACAACACCAAGCTCAAGAATGGTGGAAAGTGTCGAAATGAGAAACTGTGGGTTAGTCAGACGTCGGGTGCAGTGAGTTATGTGTTAACTCAGTTAGTGCAGTCAACGCGTGTAACCCAACTATCGAATTACTTTATGTTAACTCAACATCCTTGTTATTCTGAATATTTACTAGAAAGGCTCCTCTAATCGGCATGATCAGCACGATTCTAGCACCACGCAGGTGAGGTTGTTTTGTGGGAAGTAGTATCCATTTGAAGACAGCGAAGAATTCATTCGTCTCGGACCACACCTATGCACATCGGTATATAGTGTATAGTGTATATGGCGTGTAGGTAGTTGCAATCGTATTTTCAACGGTCCTTTATATTACTGGGACGTACGCCGTAAAACCGAGGCCACGTTAACTAATACCGGGGAAAATATTAACTTTTCCAAAGAGAACAGGGTGAAATTACCATTAAAATTGTCCAGCTCACCATTAAATACGTCATCTAGTGATTTTATACGTGTGTGCGATTGGCAGGCTTCCGAGCCGAGACGGGCAAATAAGATTGTGATAGCACGGTGTTGTGTATGGGCCTGCGAATCCTATGCAAAACTGACGAAGCATGATCGGCATTCAAATCCATGCTGATCCTGTTTGAGAATGTGCAAACAGGACACAATCATCTGCGAAATGCAGCGTAACTATATTCAGATAATGTAACATGCCTTTTGCTATGAAGCGTTGCGATTTGGATGCGAGAATATCCGGTTTTATAGTGAATAGTTACACAAAGCCTTGATACAGAAGTTAAAGAGATGAGAGCCTAAATAGGTGACTCCATGACGAAACATTACTTTACCCTCGTTTCAATACTCTGAACATTGGATCGACCCACTGCCTAAGAACTTGGACTTTCATTGTGGAACAAGAAACTGTAACAAGGTTTATGTTAGATGGATTAATCCGAATTATAAGGCACATGCTTGTCTATTCACCAAAGGACTTTAAGGTGTCGGCATATAGCTTGAGGGTCCCCTTGTGTTCGTGTACTCCGAAGTTAACATTATTGTTCCCTCATCCCATCCGGGATCCACAGTGTTTTTCCGGAACAATTTCAAATGTACGCTGAGTTGCCGTTTGACGATTCACAACCTAGCTGGCAGTATGAAGCAGGCTGATTAAACTTATTTCTTCTTTCTCTCGGCCTCCTTCACCTTTAAATAAGGTACTGTTATAGCCTGTTCATAGCCCAGCGAAACCCCTTTAGGTTCTTATTTTCAATATGATACACGGAAATTTCAAACTCATGGTCCCCATCCTCTAAGACTAACAGTTCGGTAGGTAACCTTTCACTCCCAGTAGCTCATCAATTCGTCATTTGGTAAATAGGTGTATGTAGTTTATCAGCCAACGTTAAAGGTTTCTTCAATGGTTTCAACTCTGTACGCTACGAAGCTGGATTCACTTGTTTCTCTTTGACTTCCTATCACGCGGTCTACTAGTGTGGACCAAAGGATCATCTGTCGACTTACTATTTATTTCAGCTCAATGAGTTATTGGCCGGTACAAATGTCTTAAATTAGTCAAGGTTGTTAGTTAATAGGTCCAGAGACCTACAGTGTTTAACGGAACTGTTTCTGAACACCGCGTTCTGCATGCTGTTGAGTTGTTTCCGTTCGCCTCATGCACTAGCTCACGTATCTACAGGTATCTACAGTACAATCACATACAGGTAAACTTAGTTTATAACAGTTCTCCCATCGAGAATGGTACAGTTAAGTCCGTGCTCCCCTTTGTAAGTTCCTCCTGAAATTTTGCACCTGCCGGTTGTTTTACAACATACAGCTTCATAGGTACATCTTTTGTACTGCAATGGAGTGGTGAAGAGTGTCTTGGCGTACGCAAAAATTCATCCGTTTTGCATTCATCACCGAACGCTGCTTTCGCTAGGAGGATATTTTTGATACCCTAATGCCTCAAAATGAAATCCCAGTGTTCACTTCTTCAGTGAATGCATATGACAGCTGTCTTCTCGTGGGTACTGGTTAATTTCGGAGCCCCATTTGCATAATGGTGTCGCCTGCTGGTCCAAATTCAGAGGGTTTCAGTATCCACCCCCAGGTTGCTGGGTCATATGACTCTCAACCACTAAAATCCGTCACTAGGAAATGATGATCAAAGTAGATTACTGGTCAGGTGTTGTTGCACAGACAGTTGAAGAACTTGACAGCATCCTCTCCGGAACAAGATATCGCGGGCAAAACTCTTTCACTGGCAACATGTTCCAAAATGCTGTCGATGACCAGTGTAATTCTGTAATTCAATACCTGACCAGGTTACTTGAACCAGTAGATCTGACTTTGTATTCTTGTAAACTAGCCTTAACAGATTAGTCCAAAAATGGTGGACCTGGTCACATTTGTACACTGGCGCAATATCGCGAACACTTGCGATCCAACATTCAAATGCTCAATCATGTACTTTTCTTAGTAAGTTGCCATGTTCCGCGTTGCTAAACAGTGATCGGTAGCGTTTTCTGGTGGGTATCTTTTAAAAGTCAGCGATCAAACGTTCGACTCAGTCAGCTGCCCAAGACTGCCCAATGGACACAAAGCGTAGTGCACAAAGGTCTCGCTTCTGGTGCTACTGTGCATGCTAAGAAGAGTGCTTTGAGAGGCACGGACTGCTTAACTTTCACCAAAGAGCTTCCAAAGTGAAAAAAACATGAAATGCTGTGAGCTTGAGATAGAATGCATTAAATTCTAAGACACCAGGAAATCCGTGTAGCGTGCAGGAATAACAGGAGCAAGTTTCCAGCAAATATTCGCTCATACTCCATGAATCCGAGCTTTGTAGCTGAAAATGCAGTGGTATCTTGCTGATGGTATGTGTTGCTCAGTGACCGAATAGAAGAGAACACCAGTGTGTCTCAAGCTAGTGCGAAAGACATGGTATGGAATGCAGGTGACGCCTGAATTCTTCTCAGGGATTCTGCTCCTCAAATGTAACCACTTCCGTCCGCTTGCTCGATATTTGCGCTATATTTTGGAGTCATGAATTTACAATCGGTCGGATCGGGCTAGAAGACGCATCACTAGCTAAATTAAACTCCATTTCAGATAAAACTCGGAACTTATCATCTTGTTTTTGTGACGTGCGACCAAGATGACTGTTGGTGAACGGCCGAAATCATTCACAGCTGACCGTTCAATAACCCTAGTGGAATATCCGACAAATACCAAACTGTGGGCTTTGTATCTAACTGAGTGAAAGCCATTTGGCTTCGTGCAGCTAGATCTAAATTTTCAGCTTAAATTTTTAGTCGGAAACGTTTATAACATTTGCAAAAGTTTCTTCCCATTCTTTGCTGCTTTACAGAGCACGACCAAACCGAAAAGGGGTCACATCAATGCTGTTAGTTTTACCCGCAAAGTGCAAGGCTACGGTCCTGTGATTGGCCCATATAGCGGTCAACAGGACCTCGTTATATGTCTCCGCTGGGGTTTATCCTTCGTGGTTTTCATAAGGAGCACGTGTACTGGAGATGACCGAAATCGAGCCAGTGGCCTATCTCCTTGGTGACCTAACAAAACAATGGAGCAAACTTGGGAGGCGAATACAGGTGAACCACTTCAATGACGTGCTCACATCGGCAGATCATTCGAAAAATACACATCAAAGTGGCTTTCCAAGTCAGTTTATTTGGTCTTATCTGGTATGATGGTAACTTTGTCTCCGCAGGGACTCTTCCAGGGGCTTTAGTGAGCCTTCAAATCAGAATGTGATTGACTGGCTCACCGTTGAAAAAGAAAGCTTGCGTTTTCCGGGAGTTTGTTGAATGCAACAAGTCTAAGGCTCCGAAATTCCCTTTTTCCGGTACTTGGTCCCAAAATCCCCTGCTTTCAAACATTTATGAGGAGTTCGATATTCCCTGAAAAGATGTGCCTGGTTGCGTCACAGAAACAGTGGGTCAACTCTTTCTTGACACTGAATGGATGAGGAATCTGAAGTAAATGCTACTTGTGCCGCGAATTTCATGCATTCGAGTCAGTAAACCATCCAGAGTGTCTTGTTTTCTTCTTTGGGCCCTCAGTGCTCTATAAAATTTGAATGTTAAAGGCAGACGAGAAGGGCGTAGCATTACTAGAATTTGGTATTATGTATGTGCAAGCTACATAAGACGAATAATTGTGACATGCTTGGTAGAAACAAAGCCGGTTTGCTATCTGGATCGATGAAGTGATGCTCAACAGTTTCGGACCATGTAAAAAACCATGTGTTCTTAAAATGTCACACTAAAGAGGAAGTGAGTGCAACGAGAAATTGTTTTATTCGACCCAGCAGGGATAAGGGAAAATGTTGATTTGGTTTCTGCCAGTTTCGTCACATATGTATTGCGCAGTCTCACGAATGTACCATGAAGAGAACGTGAGAAACATCAAGGAAGTGTATTTTCTGGGCTGAATTTTTCACATCGCAAACTTGATCAAAAAGTCTAAAGTCCTTCTCCTTCTGCATATAGAAGGTGGAAAAATGATAGACCGTTATTTTGCATTTGTAATATAACAAATCGGATTCAGTTAGGAGTGGAAGCACAGGCTCCCCTTACCTACAGGAACGTGGAAAAGCCACATAACTCACAGTCATACTTGCATAACTTTGAGGCCGTTTACCCCAACTCTTTCACGTTTTTCTCAGTTACTGCCCATTACTGACAAAAATATATGCCATGGCATTTTGGTCTCTCTTTTCTTATCACAGTTGGCCGACGTAAAACTTGTAGGTCAAGTAGAGTGTAGGTTTAATAGCTTTTTGCACACGCTTACGATAAGTAACATACTGATAAGTAACATACAGTCATGTAGTACATGTGTGCACACAGAGGAAGTTGATTCGATCCGAATAGTTCGACTTGGGGTTTGTTGTTATGCCGCAAGATTCTGGAAGTATTCGCACAGCGAGCCTGTTGTGTAATTTAACCTTTGTCCTGACGACCGTTACATTTGGCTTGAATCGCATATTCTGTTTGCCCTATAGATTGAAGTTTATAGAACCCCATACCTGTAAGTTATCCGGGCGAGGCTCGTAAGCTGTTAATCCAAAAAACCCATGTGTTTCTGGGCTAAGTACAGAACTGCGATGACCCTTCAGGAAGTATAGATGTGAGCTCGCCTAAACACAGCAAACCGCCATCCGATTCAAGTTCGTGTCACACACAAGTTAGGATGGGTGGTATATGTTGTTTAGTTTAACACACGCATCGAAGCGATTTCCTGCATTTCGACTTCGTGGTGAACATGGTATCTCAAAACGATCTAAAATGATCATGAAGAGCAAAAGAAAATACGTCATTAGCAGGCATCAATAAACTAATACTCTGTAGCCCTCAGTGATGGATTTAAGCCCGATTCTGCATACAGACTAGTTGCTAGTGCAGGGCCGAAAGGGATAACAGTTGCAAATCATCCATTTGTTCATATGTTTTGCCAACAATTTCAAACCTTATTCATTGTGCAGCGTACTCTTTTGTTTTGGTCCGCAGTGGAGTCCAAATCTAAGGTACAGGATAATGATAATATCTTTCATGAAATGAACGGTGTCTTCGGTGGGTGAGTGATAACTAACGAATCAACCTCAAGAGAAAATGATTGTTATAAAACCACAGCTAGCGTTTCATTTCAACGGAGTTCTGCAACGGTACAGAGACAAACAATTTTTAGGGGGTCAAACATTTTGTCCCAACTATGCAGTATGCGAAACCGGTATGCATAGTATTAATCTTTTAGGTAGCTTGGAACTGTTTTGCTTCCATAATATGACAGTTCTTAGTCGTTCCAGCTGGCGATATCCCGCTTTTCAGTTGTTAAGTTTAGGTTATATAGTTTGGAAAGTTTCAAAAAGTTCGTTCCCATATATTGTGGATCATTCAGGGACGTTCTCCGGTTAACTATTCTACGTATTGGGAGGAATTATTTTCGTATTTCCCGATAAATCCTCTTCCTACATAAATACTACACCTGATCAATCATCGGGCTGGGGAAAAACTTGGTTATTTCACGTCATTTCTTTCAGCGTTTTAAGCTGTGCTTACTTCATGAGAAAGCATGCATTATTACCTGATGTTGGGACAAAATATTCGAACTTTTTTCACTACGTTACATGTTAAAGGATGTTTTCCTTCTTTATGATTCCTGACATTCATGTTCTAAGTCCGCAACGCGGGAGCACATAGGCAATGTCAGCAGATTTCATTGTGTTTTCAGCCGTTCACAGTGGAAGGAATGAAGTAACCCGCTGCTTCAAGTATATTGCCTATATTTGTTCAGCCATTGTATTTCTCTGGCCACCCACTAAAAGATGAAATTTGACATTCTTCTACTGCAACAATCCCAGTCTCCCGTTTGAGTCGACTGTCCTAATAAACTCTTCGCGCGCTACTTTGTCCGATTCACTAATGATATTTTCCGTTTGATCCGCATTCTTCGAAAATGTTTTAACGGCAATTAGCAATATGAAGATTTTTCATCATTTCAGGCCAAAGTTAACTAAAAACGCACGCCGTTTACGAGCAAATCCGATTAGAGTATCACCAATACCTGTTAATAAACCATATGTTTGTGCAAATAAACTTGAAATTGGAGGTAGCGTCTGGTCGGCTATCTGCAAAAGTAGCATCAGAAAATTTTATTACACGAAATGACTTTGTAAAAGTGTCATCCAAATGCAAATAGTTTCTGCTCCATATGTATGTATTCAATCCGTTTCAAAATTTGTACTGCCTCACAAGCAACATGATGTCTAGCGCATCATTTTGTCATAGTCCTTTAACAAAAGCCTAACGTTTGGTTGCAACAATGCAAAAACCGGGTTGGAATGCGGTCCCGACTCGCGCTTTTCTTGGATAATTTTCCACAGAACACGGAGCGACATCTAGCCGCCTGGTCGCGATCACTATAGGACCATCCGTTTGGTATGCTTGCCAAATCAATATACTATTATTAGTTTCGCTCATTTATTTGAAAGTGTGATGGGAGACAAAAGACAGCAGACACTGTTCATGACGGAGGACACAAAATAAAGCAAAACGGGAGGGCAGTCAAAGGTGAGCGTGCGAACAATATTTCCGCAAACAAGGACTAGTTGGTTCGGGAGGGGTACAAAAACACGTGAATATGAACGTGCAGCTTGCAATGCTCTTCAAGATGCACGAGCGATAGTACAGTCTGGACTAAAGAAGTGGACAGATGGTACTAACCTCATAAGCAGAAATGAGAAAGATGTTGACGACAGTGGACAGTCAACGCTTGCATAGATTTAAACATGAATGTCGCACTATCTCAGGTCGTAACGGCCCCGATGAAAAGAGAGCTTAAACACAAATGTGAAATGATGGTTGATTTATGGATCAAATTATTTACTTCAGTGTCTATGGTAGGCACAGACGGCAAAATAGTAACAGGCGACTTATGAGTGCTATTATTCTACCTTGCTCCATTCTGCTCAAGCATTGGTCAACAAACCAACACTACGCTAAAGACGTCAACCGCGACCAGTACTAAATTAAAACTACCAGGGCTGGATTACTTCAATATATCGATCGAGTTGTTTGTATGCTCTTACAAACACAGTGCTTCAACATTCAACATTTTTAATTCCCCAATCAGCAAGATTGAGGTCAGTCAAAATCACTGTCCGATCATTGGGTCAGCAAATACTTACAAAGCAATCCGAAGAAGCACTTTTGTACCATGAGCGTGGCCTTCCATCATTAATATGTCAGGTGTTTCACCAAATTTTCTTCAGCTGGCCGAATCGAAAGCATTTGAAAATATAGGCTGTCTGCCCGTAAAATTCGAATATTGCCAACTGTCGCAAAAAGTCACAGTTAGCAGTATCTTGAAGTCTGCATAGACACTGCATAGACACCGAGTCTTCTACCGTGTTCACCAGCGTGCATTGGGCCTTATAGGTGAGTGGACAGCAGTGACGATAGTTCAGAACAAAGAAATACGTGACCGCGTTGCGTATCCTGGAATGCATAGAGTTAATGTTCTCCGTATGCACTTTAAGCTTATCTTATGACATTTCGGAACATCCCGGAGCTTCATGTTGCTTGGTATTGTAGACATGCCTAGTTGAGCGACCATCGAAAAATTTGCATGGCCGTGGATGGAAAACCCTGAATGATTGCTTGATATTTTGATGTTTTATCTCGGAATTGATAAGAGCGGACAAGTATGCCAACATTAGTTTAGGAGGTTCTCCTTTCATTAGGATTTGGAGGGATACCTTTCCATTCAATAAGTATCTTTACCATCTGTTGTCAGTGGTTATAGACCCAATTTCCCATATGAAATTAGAGAGTGCCTGAATAGATCACGGTATTGCTGATAACCTGGCAGAGATGGCATAGCGAAGTAATTTAAATGAAGCTATTGTGTAGACAGCCTGTGGATGGTCTGTTGAAGTAACTGACAGGGGCATTCACACTGTGTCAGCGAAGCTTTCTCAATTTCGCCCTGTCCTACTGATTGAACCCTGCAACCTGCATCCTTCCCTATAATCTACCGATCACCATCCCAACCCTGGCAGCAGCACACAACTTAGAGGACAATTCACATATTTCCAAGCAGGGAGCACTTACCCTTAGTACTCTCCTAAGAGTACCCCGTTCCATCATAGTCGTGGGGCTAAGCAACACGCTCACAGACATAAGAAGGTAAGCAACAGAAGAAGAAGCCAGAAGAAATTACGTAACACAAAAGGGAAGACATTTCTTCAGGAAGCGTACCATTACTATTCGGGAAAACTAAGCTGAGTTATCACAGAAATCCGTGTTAGTTTGATGTGAAAGCGCACGACCACCCGCCCGCAACTGAAACAATGGCAAGCTTCTTACTGTACTGTTCAAGGTGCAAAAATCAAAAACATTCGTAATTTGTAGCTGAAAAGCATGCCGCTCTTCAAAATGGTGAGGTTTAATAGCCACTGTCAAGACTGCAAACTCAAGTTGCATGAATGTATCATATGCAGAGGTTAAAGCAAGGAACAAATATAAATCACTGACTGCATTCTTTGGAAAACAAGGTCCGGTAATAAACTAAACCAACGAAAAAATCAGTTATCTAAATATAAAATGATTTTCGGCCCCTGAACCAAAATATCAAAATCATATCCCATGGCATTTAGGAGTGAGGGAATAGCAACAGGACATTCATCAGCACCATATTTATCTTGATTTCACAAAATAATTCCGTGCAAATCCATGTCTATCCTTGCTTCATCGCCATCGCAGATTTCTTTGGAGGGCGTTGCCGTGATTGTGGAATGCCAAACAATTTTAACGGAGGAACGCACTCAAGGAAGAAGTCCGAGAAAAGCGTTGTACTTCCATAAAAATATATCTACAAATTGCTAGTTACTGCGTTGTCTCTAATTTTCAAACACTGTTATGCTGGTGCTGTTTTCACAACCTCGAAATGTGTTTCACAGTTTGCGCGCCGAATTCTCAAATCCGCTAGTGGCAAATCGTTAGACAAAAAATGTAGCGTTGTGCTGCATTGGCAAAAACTACACAAACTGCTGGAGAAATTGAAAGAAATAAATTATTCCCAATGCTCGCTTAAATTATCGTGCTTTTTTCAGGCGCTACTCTGTTTGTGCTGGCGCCCGAACAAAATTCCCATGATGTACCTTTTTGTGGAGTTGCACAGTTATTTTCAATTTTTCACATTTCTAACGTGGGACTCAGCTGCATCTTTTGTGTATGGTACACTCCCACCGAAATCACTGCACAACCACAGCCTCGCATCCTGGCTGGAACAATGTTCAAGATATCGCAATATGTTTTTTTTTATAAAACTCCTAATAAACTGGATGTGTTCACGTGAAGCTTATAGTTTTTCGTATCAAGCACACCTTGCTTTACCAGATCTAATCAGGTAAACTTAAATCAGTAATTAAATTTGGGATAGCACTCACGAGAGCCGTACAAACGTCGATGACGCAAAGCACAAGCCAGCTAACCATTTGATCAATAACGCTTTATTTCAATGGCAGCTTTTTGCATGTTTCAGTTTATTTGTAACACTGTGGATTACAAACCAACTACAGCAGATAAGTGACCATGTTCTTAACTGTGCTCGAGTGAGTAAGGCTGCTGATTCTGAAGTGTGCACTGGGCTGAAAGTGCTTGAAACCCACACATATATTCCCTGAGACTGCTTCACTATAGTGCATTATATCGTCCGTAACTTTCCTGTGAGTAGAAATATTTGCTAAAGGTTTATCAGGCACCTAGATATTTCGATCATCTTTCAATGATGTCCAGGACATATGCATCGACTTACTGGTGGTGTACCGGTTAACACGTGGGAAATCGCACTTTGCCACCAGAAAACCCGCCAAAACTGTTGTTAAGTCTTTGAAACTAACTCGGATACTGTGCGCCATAACGGTATGCTTGTTCTGCTAAACACAGGAGGAATGAGGTTTGTTACTTGGTTTCGCAACGATTGTAATACTAACCCTGTTTGAAAGATTACTTTATGTCCAAGTAATTTCGAAACCTTGTGAAGTTCATCAGCGTTATCAAACATTGCCGTTACAGATGAAGCTGCATTCATTTGGTCCCGATTTCTGAGGTTTGACATATCATAATACGAACGACTATAGTAATCTCCCTACCAAATATACTTACGGTTACCACTGACTCAATTTTAAATGATCCTCTAAAAGGCATGAAAAAACCCGGTATCTTTTGTTGTGGCATTGCTAAAATAACTTCACCTGTTTTCTAACGCCATCAGAGCGTGTTTCAACGCAAAATAACTGTGTCTGTTGATGTTACATAATACATTTACATGTGAAATACAGCGCATCGATATAAGCACAAAAAGTGCAACATGAAGTACTCCACATAACCAGATTCAAGTGTCATCTTTCACTGTGTGTAATATCATCATCAAGTGCATCGCACACTGAAATGTGACATACAGATAAACTCGGCACTTCATTATTTCCTATGCAGAACTAGATGAACGTGGACCAGTTATCCAGATTGTGGATTAAAGCTGGTAACCATACATTTATAGGACAGAAATGAAGCACAGTCAGATGTGAATTAGCTTGCTTTATTAACATAGCGTACTACTCATAGTGTTGCGGACTACCCTTATAAGTAGTGGGCAATGTCAGGATATTTACTGCAATACACCGAATATTATGTCAAATAAAACATCTGCCGGCATCTGCGCAGCAGCCAATACACTGGGCAAATGTTATAAACAAGAGTTTATGCTGGTATCCCCGATAACACCAGAGTAATTTGCAAATGAATGCAATGCCGAGCTCACTTTTGTTTGGGAACTTGTTTCGTTAGAGTAGAATTAGATAGCATTGGAACGTACCCTTGCTTATTGTATGTCCACTTTGCCGCATTCACCCTCATTCTGTGGCAAAGTACAGTGGAATGCATGGTTTTCATTGAAAGGATGAATATGTGTATATTCACTTTGACCTCTTGGACTGGCAGATCAGATAAATCAACAAACTCAGAATGCCCTCGGCAAACGGGTGGATTGGAATCACTTTTGCATGAAGTTGAAACACTAATATTCCACATGGTTTTCTACTTAACACTCTCCGGAATTCTGGTTAAATTCCAATGGTAAATCTATATGAAAGTGCATAGTCAACTAAATTGTGTCACTATCAGCATCACTTCCTGAAAATCATATATTTATGGCCAACACAGGACGACCTTCAACTACGTCGTTTTCTCCAAGGAAATTGTTCCGATGGCCAACACCCATTGTGGCTTCCATACAATCTCCCAGACTGAATGCAAATTAGCCGTCTTGTTATGAGTGTGTGCAACGTAAAAACTGTGATGCATTCTGTCCGGCAGTGGATTGCAGAAATGCAGACAGTAACTATGGGAACCAAATGAGGTGTTGGCCAACCCCGCTTTTGTAACACGCAATTGGGTATTCTCAACAATGGCGTAGTGGTGTCCGTCCAACTCTTATAAATAAATTGATTTTGCTGGCTCGACAACATCTATTGCTTACGGGGTGGAGTGTTTAATAAGACGTTTAAATCAACTAGCCAGAAACTGTGGAACATTTGTAGCCCCATTGTCTACAGTTAGCAAGAACCACTTCACATGTTTCTCTTTCAGTTGTACATTCAAAGTTCGCTCGTTTCATTTACTAGAATATCAGCTGGATGCTTGTGTAAAGCAGTTGTAGTGAACAGAGCTACTGCTAATGGTCCATGCGGATTCTCAACTAGGATGGACCCCATCTTTTTGAAATCGATGGCATGATTCAAATGTGGCAAGGCAATGTGATAACCGTGAGTTTAATACCTGTGTGTATATCGCAATCGTCATGTTACAACGGTGTAGGTTCTCTAGCATACCGAAATTCTACGCACCAGCGTGAGTTGAAAGCAAGCTGAAGCAGACTGCTAAAACCCTATTTCTGTGAAAAGGACCATTTATGTTTTCTCCAAGAGACGCTTTCCATTTCGGGAGTTCCACCGCTGAAGAAGGACGTGGCTGTTTTGTTAAATTCGTCTAGCTAGCAGCTCTAAGCATCCAAAGCGAAAAATACCCATCTTTATTGTGTCAGCCCTCCTGTCAGCAGAATATTCGAGGATGTGCTCAGCAGTTGAAGAGGTACTTTGTGGTTTGTGAAATCTAGTGGTGCTAGTTGCTTCCAATTTTCATTGGATGAACAGGAGCAAACATCTCATCATCAAACGAGATGTTTGTCTGGATTTCAAAAGATCAACAGCTGGAAACTAATTCACATACGTCCGATAGGCACTTCGTCAAAAATTACCCAAATAAACCTTAGACCTAAATATATGGATGTGAGAAAAAAACCGTCAACTACCCCCGATCAGTAAGCTGCAAGCTAATGCGTTCATTCTACCACAGAGGTAACCGCAACCGAGTATAGTTACATGCGGAATTCTTGGGTATTTTAAATGATGTTAATCATGCGTTCCCTAGCAATTCAACATTGGTGTGCGCTCATTAACAAGGACCTATTCTTTTTGCTATTTTTAAGTTTCGATAAACAAGATACTTATCCGGTATTCACCTGTTGTGCACTCTTAACCTAAGATTATACGCCGCCGATTGGTTAGGTGATCATGTAGTGCTTTGTCTCGTCCTAACTGGAACAGCCGCTCAGTAGACAGACAGTATTGCAGTAAAGGCAATAAAGGTGACTGCCTAGTATGAATCTAGAACCATGTTTCAGCACATCACCACAGGCGTCCACCGTCCGTGTATTTTATTAGAGAACAGGCAAATACCCACACCTCATCAGTATGGTTTACTATTTACGAGGCTTGTGATCGACAGGATTGATTCACCTACCTCTGAAGCAATTATTCTTGCACATAAATTCTTAACTCCTGCAGTTGTCGGTGACGTGGCTAAAAGATCCTGTCAACAGAACACGCTCCGAAGCTACATAAGAAGTAGCAAGCCACAGGAGATCCGGAGACGATAGAGGCCGTGGTTTCGCACTTCTTGGCAGTAAGCCATCTGGTCGTAGATATCTGATGCAGTTCGACTAGGGTATATGGGCGCCTTAAGACTGGACAAGGCGTGCGTTTCACATGGTTGACTTGCTATATAAAGGAACTGGGGGCCGTTCTGGTTCTACTGTAAGCCTTCATGAGGCTCTCAAAATAACTGTTTTTAGTAAAGCTTTCCACAAAAACGCCCACACTCACCCAATTTAATCATGGAATTACCGTTCCTGTCCAACTGAAGACAGTGACAAAGTGGTAGCAGGTTGAAAAGCATCATCATCCAGTTTCAGTCATTTAGCGTAGTATCATTGAAGACGTGAAGACTTGAAGGCCGTACACGTGTATTTTTCTATACATATGCTTTATTGTTGTTCAATTTTGACTATCAGTTTTGACTACCAGGTTGAGCAGGAGAATTACACTTTGGAAGCAATAGAAAATCTATGCAGTCGAAGGCGGAAGCAATGCGTCAAAAGATGAGCATGCTTTGGGTAAAGCACCGGTTTAACAGCGGAAGGTTTTTGGACATTTTAGCGAGTAATTAGTTTTAGATACTTCCAGGTGCTCAGATTTGTTTGCGATAGTAGCGCTGATCTCTGCACTCGCTTGTGTTTCGTGATAAACGAATCGTTTGGATAACTTGACAGTACTTTTATGTGAATATATTTGTTGGAATTATCGATGTTTTCAAAAACTTAGTCCTGGTATCAAGGTTATCATATACCGATCGGGTTGTTTCAAATCATCCATCACTGTAAATCAGCGGTCGTCAGCGACATAAATGTGACAAACTTGGAGGCATTTTTTCCAAAGATATGTCGCAAAAACTCTTGAAGGCTTAGTCTATTGAGCAATCACCTTCTTGTCACGGAAAACACGAACTGATGAGCGAGCGTTTGATAGATAGACTACTTTCTACTGTTATCGTCCACTGTTTTCTTAACTTCCAATCGAGGTACAGATTTTCATGTTCGTACGAGGAAATACATTTTCCCTGAACAAACGTTTGCACGAGGAAAACAGGTGATAATAAAAGGAAAATAAGAAACATGGGGGTAAATAATTCTCGAAGTGGACGGGGGTCTTTTCAGTGGAATATGAAAAAGAAGAATCTTTCACGGGGCAAAAACATTTCACAGGAACTACTAATTTTAGAGTGTTCATGCCCACATGAAAAACAGCGTTGCCTCCGTTAGTATATCAAACCCGAATCGGTTGACATTTCAAAATACTCATCCAGGAATGATCGTAAAAATGCATCCGAATAACAAAGTAACAAAGCGCACGGGTTTTGCGCACATAAAGGAAACATCAAACAAGTGGTCTGTCAAATCAAACAGCAAATTAGTAGCAGGTATTAACCAGAGAACTGATGATTTGCTGCCATTAGTAACAAGAGCACGTGCTTTGTCCTGAGGATCATCACACACTCCTTTCAACCCAAGTAGGGGATGCGCGTTTGCGTCATACACCATAAGATTTCCCTACGCAATTGGTGTCGATGAACTGACCACAATTCGGCCCGTTCGATGGAGTCAGAAACACGCGTGGCTTCATTTTTTTCTTCAGAGAAGCTTGCATTCATAGGTAATCAGTTTTCACTGCGGCCTCGTTAGTGCTTTATCCGATCGATTTTAACTTCACACCTTTATTTTTTTATTTTCCACGTCTTGTTTATGCACACAAGAAAGACCTGATGGCATTTTATCAGTGGTTTAGGTTCTCAACAAAGTAACAGAGTTCCACGAAAATCGAAGTCAGTTGTAAGCATCCTTCCAAACCAACCTACCCAGTTCACTCTCAGAGCGTACGATCACGAAATCACCCAAATAATCTTACCTCATTTATCAGGACTACTAAATCAAAATCCCTAACAGACACTTTCCGCTCAAAACCATATCCGACGACCTAAGTAACTTTTTCAATCTGTGTTCAATGAAAGCAACCGTCGTGCAGCATGAACTCAGACTCTCAGCTGTTTGGAATTCTACCACCATCTAATATACATCTACGGTGTTCATCACCAGGTGCGAAAATATCAAGTAACAAAATACGTCTATTAACGGCATAGTATCTTAGCGTAGAAAGAGTGGTGCACAACTGATGTTTGGCTGGGAGTCACTGCTGGCTTAACCGCCCATCTTATTAACTCGAACGTACAATAGCTAGCAACGTCTGCTTGTAGCATCGCGCAAGCAAACCACTGTTTAACGAATGTGTGCAAGTATCTTGTTGTGTAAATGTAACATATAATCACGCACCTTATAATAAAAATTACAATGCGGTTAAATGAACCACACAAAAGACTTACTTGGCGTATTTTCTCGCCGTGTTCATGATCCACCACTGAGCACAATACACTAGTTGAAGGTACTTTGGCAGTGAACGTCCCAAGGCTATTGTTGTTCGACACCTGTTGTAAAAGCAAAAAGAAACTGAGTTTTGGTTACCCCCTAGGTATTTTACGTCTACTTTGATCAACCTTGCTTTAAGTTTCTTTCAGAAATTACCGCAACTTGGAGAATGCCTGATTTGTTGTCTTAAAAGCCACGGTCCCCATTAGGCGCACTATGGACTGAACATTCAGGCCAAGGTTAATGACAGTGTGCTCAAAAGTGGACCGATTAAAACTTGAGCCGTTTATACAAACAAACTTATATCCATAAAATCCTATGTCATAAAATGTAAACAAACATATTTATAGTTGTTGACGTATCGTATATCAGGGGGCATTTGTGAGCGCAAACGAACCGTAACGAATCTAGGAACTTCTCTTTTCTTACTTAAAACACTGAAGGAACCTCAGTGAACTTCTCTCAGGATACATAGAAAATTTCACCCGTTCAGTCGTTTTAAAGCATTTAAACCCAGGCAGAAGTGTCAGGCTTATGCACCAAAGCCGAATACCCCGTACAGCTCAATACGTTCATCAATGTTGGGCCCAAAATGCAGCAGAACCCAGAGCTTCTGCTTCCATTTGAAGCTACATAAATTGTCAGAAGACACAAAAAATTGATGCAGATTCATATTTAAGCAGCTCATCGTTAATTAAACTAGTTGAGTTTTACGTGCCTATGAAATTATCCTGACACGGATAATCGAGCACTACAATTATGGCACTTTTTAATTTGTTGTCCGGGGTCCCCAATTAACACAATACACTATAAACACAAGACGATCATAGCCATTATTTGTAGTTATCGAGAGCATGTACTAAACTATGCTACTGTCTACGATTCACAAATACCAGGAATAGTAGCAGTTAGATAATGGGGCTAAGGTATCAGTTATTTTGTATTTATTAAAATGGTCATGTATGCATCATTTTTGGCGCAAAACCTGGAAAATGGTAAACGAACACGCTTCTAAATTTAGACCGATTTACCAACATGGTTGTTTTTATATCAGTCCATCGACCGGCTAATACAAGAACAAAGGTAGTTGGGAAAACCTGTTGGTTTCTAATTTAATATACACAGATCACTACCAACGATTTACTCTGAATCTCCTATAGTTTCGCAGAGTCGTACGACGTGAAGTGGGTTAATTGGGCATTTTGGCTCTGAGCAGAAGAAATTCACCCATTCACTTTTTGTTTGTGCGTAAGTATGCCATATCGACCATCCATCCGTGACCAACATTTTGCACGGTACTTGGTCAGATTTTATTACCGAGGCAACAAATGCTACTTTAGCTTCGAAACATAAGTTAGGAACAGGTGAGTTGACCGCCGTCTAAAGATGCGGTAACAGGAAAATTTTTAAAAGTGAATATATGTAAGCATAAATTAAAGTAACCAGTCTTGTTTAACCGGGTTAGATTCCGTAAAAATACTTTATCATTCATTTGTATTTATCTGTCGGTTAGCGTGCGGAACTATCTACATTAGTCTTTCCTCATTAGTATTCAAGACTACTTTGGAAATTCGGTCGGTGCCTAAAAGACAGCTGCCGCTTAGTTTACGTGTTTTGCCTTGACCATATTCTGAAATGTTTTATCTTGGATTGCCTTGTCTTCGAGCGCTTCTTAGCCGCTTTGATTTTTGTGAAATGAAAACCTTTAGAGATTTTAACATTTCCCTGCACTAACGCAACTGATAATGAAATGAAAAATATGCTTGATACCTTGTCAAAAGTGGGCCATCCGGAATCCAGCGCACAGTGACTATTACGCAAATAGACTGACGCAACTGCTGCCAGGTTGTATAATCTGTCTGGTAACCTGGTAGTCGGGGTTTGGCATTCTTTCCAATCTATCCCATATGAGTTCATGCATTTCCTCTCATTCACAGTATGAACAAACAGGAGTGAAATACTAGCTTAAAATGCCGTACAATAGTCTGCAATCAGTGTTGTAGTTAAAGGTTGAGGAAAAAATGTATGTTTTGTCAACCACCAGAAGCAGGGCTTCCTCACCTTGGAGTAGCAACAAAGTTACAACTAACTATTCTTCGGGGGGGACAGAAAGAAAAACGTTAAGCACACTTTAGCCAGACAGTCTGACTAGAAAGTGACATTGTGGTCGTCACTAGGATGAGTCAGGTGGCATGTCTCGTAAGGTTCCTGACCACGTGCAAAGACAGTCACGTACATCCCAGCGTGACAAAAATTCCCACAGCAGCCAATTTGCTTCTAGTCAGTCCCATTTCTTGCAGTTCTGTCATGATCCACCCTGTTTGGATCTTTTGTCAGCAGGGGTTTAAGATGAAAGGCAGCGCAGTTCTGGGTAGATGGTGCTTGGGTGTTCGGGTAATTGTAGTGCTTTTTTCGATCAATTAAGCCAAGCACATCATATGCTACTCTAGTGAGTCCGATAAGCAAGATTTGTCTACCAAAGTAGCAAAACAAGAAAACGCTTTCAGCGTTCTTTTCACACTGCACTGTGCAGCAAAGTGATCTGAACCAAGCAATCAAATTTCACGGGGCTTTATCCAGATATCATTTAAATTCCTAGACACTCGGTATCGTAGTGAGTAGTCCATGATTTCATCGGTGACGATAAATTAATTAGTCACCTGAACAAAACGAATGATATATAGAATCCTCCGAAAAAATCCTTTATTAGGCAGGAAAGATCCAGTCAGCTCATTATAAACACTAACACGACCATAGTTGTTAGAACGAACTGCATGAAGTATACTGATAAGATTCAAGGACATTCTTCTATGAAAAAGTATATCTAAAAGCTTTATCGTGGCTAGAAAAACAACTGCCCCAGGAAACAGAAACTGTGAGTCGAGTGTGCAGCCGATCAACCATTTGACATTCTATAGGGATGAGTCCAAGACAATTCACACCTGGTCGAAATTCTGCATTTTGGTGTTATCAGAAAGGAGAATCTTGACAGGCGTGAAGCTTATATCTTAGCGGTTAGAATCGTTCAATCGGATATATCACCTGCATTAAAGTACGATGACCGATTGAATCCGGTCGTCTGATTCCAAATACTTTCAAACGATTAAGTCAGGAGAGAGCACGAAAACTCAACGTCTATGAATGATGCTACCGGAGGCTCATTGGACCCAGCAGTCCGGTGGTGTTTCGAGGAACAAGGTTAGTAAAACTCTATACACTGAGGAGGAATGTCTGCTGGCGCATCATGCCCCACTTGGGCGTGGTCGGGTAAAGTACGTAGCTCCACTGAAAGAGAGTCAAATAAAATGTTTTTGGAAGTGATCCTCTCAAGACTGACCTTTACTATATGTTAAGGTTCCAGCATTACTTTTGATTAACTCACTAACACATAGTCTTCTGGATCCTGTCTAGCAGATTATTTGGGAAAACTTTCATGAATTGCAGACTGCACCAGTATCATCTGATTCTCGAAACATCTGGCCACACCAGTTCTCAGTGACTATAAATTTACTTCGTTCCAACCGATATTAAACTGGTCGTCTAACCGATTTAGACTGTGGGGGTGTGGGGTTAAAAATTTCGCATCACAGAGGAGCACTGATCTCTGGTGGCTTCTAGTCTCGTGACCGCAAACCCCCATCTCTTCATTGAACATTTTTGTACTTATCTCTTCCCAGCAACCAGCAACAATCCCAAGGATCCCACTTCTACAATACTGAAAATTGGACTCCAGAAAACTCCTTGAAATTGTGAATTGCATAACCTTTCTGTTGTCAAAAGATATCTTCATTCTTTAGTATGTTGGGGAAATTTAATGAAAACCTACACCCGAGTGGAGAATGACCTTGAATGAAGTGTGTATCCAAGGATGACCGGGTCACGAACTTAGGACTGCAGTACTACCGGCGAAACAAGCTACAGCGTTTGTTGAATCGCCTGAATTTCGTCATCGGTATATTGGACAGTGAAGTTGCCCCAGTCAAAGATTTTGGCTCAAAGCCTGATCACACGGAGGTTTAAGACCACTTAATTAATTTAAACTTTGGAAGAACAATTTGCGATATATGTTCCAAGCCTCAAGGTAGAAAGCCAAGGGACCATATGTCATAGATCTCAACCTGCCGACCAGTCTGGAGGTGTAAACTCTGTGAGTGCCAGCTGACATTCTCCGGTAGAGCTGGCGGGGCTGCTAAGATCCCCACATCGTCGCATCTTAACACGATACAGTCTGTTCCTAAAGTACGTATTGATATTCTGCCTTGATATATTGTGCCACGATCTAACAGAATCCGGTACTTGACAGCCTGTCATGAATTCTTTTATCACTTGATTTATTCCTGCTTCTTGCCTTTGCTACTTTCGTCGTACACTCTACCGCTTGTCGCAGATATAAGTGACCATAACAAGAAAAGCACTTGGCATCGTTGAAGTTGGCGGCGAACTTCAACAATAGGGAAATCTACAGTTCCTCCGCACAACCCGTATTTCCGGTCACTCGATGAAATCATTAACTACATAATCCTTCAGAACTTTATATCCGGTGCCAACAAATGGTTTTCTGGCCATCCCTCGGCAAGTTTAGACATTGCTTATTGGTAGTGTGAGGAGATTTGGAAATTTTGCCAGAGATTTCAGTCCTCCATTGAGGTCAACTTATGCTGAAAAACGAGAAGCATTGTGCAACCGTTTCATTCTTGTTGAGCATCCTCAGCAGTGCGCACCTCGCGAAACTCCGAGTTTCGTATCCGTTGTCTGCCCAGCCCACTAAAACTCCGAGTAAGGCAACACCCAATGATGATTTTTTGTTAAAAGTGAAGATGAGTAGATATTCATTCAGTCAACTCGTGGTTAATTTTCTGCACAGTTCACGTAAGAATAGTGGAATAACCTGCGTCTATGAGGTCCATTTTTCAAGATGGGTTAGGCTGTTTGTAATTGCTAGTAACTATCAAGGCCGAAACTGTCTAGTGGCCATTTAGGCGGCATTGTAAGGATAAATCACGGTTCATATACTTTCCAGTGAAAGAAGCAGTCACTAGAACCTCAGCACCTCAATATGTGCCGCAGAAGTATGCGTAGCCATCGGTGTGCGCCAACCGCCATTGAAAAACACTCAGTGTTTGAAATGGGGAAACAACCTTCCTTTATTCGGTACTATCAGCCGTTAGAAGGAAAAGGTATCATTTTTAAAACTGTCAGGCTGTAATCCATTTTAGAGTGATCCGGCTGTACAATTTCAGTTGTTAAATTTAAAATATAAATTGGACGCACCCGTAGCAAAATTACACATTAACAAAGCAAAAACGGATCATTTTTTATTGAACTGAATGCCAGGGGACTCCTACCACTCATACGGATAGTGACTTGAGGGTGAAAGGAGGCATACACATGAGTACGGGTAGCACTTAGATAAAGAAATCAATATCAGCAATATGACTACATATTTGGTAGCTTGTGTAGTTTTGTCGGCTATGGACCAGGCGACAACCGATCTGTTCACTGAGCCTAGCAACTGCCCTGCAAACGTTTCGCCGCTTGCAGAGGATACATTGTCAGTACGTGTACTGTTAATTTTGAGTCGTGTATAATACTTTCAGAAGTTTAGTCAGACAGCCGTTGGTGCTCACGAAGAAAGATTGAGCAACATGCTTGCTTAGAAGACACATCGGCTTTACAGAGCGCACGTTCTTTCCATGCTTTGCTGTCTGTTTCAACAGCATAGTAAACAACATTCACCTCCTACACTATATACTAGATTGATTGATCCTTCGCTGAAGTACACTCTGACTAATCGCTGTTTACTTCAACTGACCAGGATACATGACACCTAAGCTGGTCCAAATTCTTGACAACTGCTGGCAAAACCCTCAGATTGAGTTTGCTTGAAGAAAATATGCGCTAGAGGCAACGTAAGAATGACTGAATTATTTGTCTATTCACAATAGGCCTTTCCTTCATTACAGGATATGTCAAAAAGTAAAGATTAAAACACAATTTATCGCAACTCTGTCGCAACTTTTTGACAACCCGTGTGTAACCGTACTACCAGAATATCAGACAGAGTACACCACGTTATTGCTGAACGCCTCGGTCAGTTGTTAAGTTAGACCAACGGAGCGCAAATGATAAATCAACTCCATAGTTTGTCAGACTGAATGATCGACAGGACAAGCTAATTTGTAAATTGACCCTGCGCAGCCACTATGTGAGACCCAGGTAGGCATTATGGTTGAACACCCTGGCCTAGGTTAGACATAAACAGACCAGTAGGTATTCATACTTGTCCGGATCATATGGACACTTGCAGTGATCTCAATAGTTCATTACTCATTAGCAGGTATGTTAAAATAAGTGTCCATGTCCGGTTTAAATTTAGTTAATAAGGTAATATTTCGCTTGACTGTGCCTCGTGGGTATCATTCAGAAAATATTCTATTCGTTTGAAATAAGCGCTGAATTGTAAGACAGATATATTTTACTATATTGATGCAATGCAGAGTTTATACATTAATTCTAAGGTAAAAAGCATTCGTGGTTTCCCACCTTCCAAGCGACCATTCCACAGTCCGTTTTTGTTTAGAATTATTCGTTCTTCCCAAAAGGGCTAATCAACCCATCCAAGTATCCATCTATCCAGCATAGCTCTACTATTACAGAACCCATTTTTCCATAGTTTTATAGTGGTCTAATCAAGGGCACGATGCAGCCGGCATCCAGGATGAATCTGGCATGTGAATGACGGTAGAATGGTTAGCAGACTGTAGAAGCATGGTCATCACAATATAACCAAAAACGTAGTAAAAATGAAGATGACTTTCCCGTTAAATTTTTCGAATGATTCTTGCTTTGTTTGATGAAGGCGTTTGTTTTACCAGCAATGAACTCAGAAAGCTGTCACTCCACGGAAGTTTAGTGAAAACTGAAGTAATTTTATTTGATCAGTGAACCTGTGTTCCTTCTGCCGAATAAAGAGAACATTTGCGTGAAAATAAAAAAATAATTAACGCTCGAAGGCACCGGAGTTGCGACAGTCACGTGCCAATCAACACTGACTGACAGTTCTGTACACTTCATTAAAACGAAGATAGCCTGCGGGTTGTGCCTTCGATTACAAAAAAGGGTAGAATACCTTTCGAAAAGTCATCGCTTACCTATACGTAATGATGAGAAAGTTGTCCTACTTAGGAAATGCTTCTCACGCCTTAGCGATATTTGATTTGGCCTGACTTGAGTTTCTCTTTAATTTTTCTTCTAGCAACTCGAACAGTGAAATGATTCAAGGCTGTTGAAATCGACGGTTCTTTTTCAGCGACTAAAACAATCCGAATACAATCAAAATTGAACTTGAATGACAAGAAAAGAGAAAAGGCCAACGTAATTCAACAACATGGCGCCTGTCTCAGACAGACGCCAACTTGGTAGTAATGGGTACTGACAAGAAGTATAAGTTATCCTCGTGATAGCTGAGATCCCTTCATAGTAGAGTGCCGCGATCTTGCCATTGGGCCTATGAAGCATTTCGTAGGATACCTGGTCGCTAGTCAAGAACCTACCAGACGTTGGCGTCACCACCACAATTGAAAACGAACTCTCACCGCTGTTAGCACTGCCATGTGAGATAGGCACTGGATGGAACTGATACCACTGGTATTATAAGTATGCTGGAAAGACACCGTTAACAATGTTGGTGTTAGGAAAGGGTGTTGTAGTATAATATTCTGTAAGTTTGTCCAGCGACGCAGCTTGCAAGCTCGGGGAACGGATCACCTGTTCTCACAAATCCAACACAGTTAAGGATCATGGCAAACGTTTGTTTGGGAAACAGGCAACGAGAAGGCATGGCGCTGGTTACCAAATTGTTGGCATCATCATTTCTCCCAAACTGGCGAATAAAGCTTTTTTAGGCAGTCATTGAATTCACAACTCATAAGAAGAAGCTAACTCTGGGAACCTTTAATCAAGCGAGAATGGTAACGCTAGTGTTCGCTTTCATGCTTATGATTTCAGACTGGTAGGCTTCCGTAACTCATGGTTTGTTGTGTTAACCATCCGCAACTTTAGACAGTGTAAGTCTTAGTACGCCTGCACTAGTCATATTTCCCAGGGATGGTGATCAAATTTTATGTTTATTCTTCATAAAAATCATTCATCCAACACCCATTTATCTCCCAGATGCTACTGCCTCTAACTCGAACAATACTTTGACTCCATTTCCTGTAACCTCTGTGCTTTTCCGTTGGTGGTGAGTTAGATTTGATACTACTCTTGTTCATCAAAATTGTAGTTGGCCAGACTTGCGGTCATTTCTACCTGGTTTGGTGCCCATGTCAATGGCATTTTCGTAACCCACCCTGGCCAACTTGCTGTGCACAACCGAACTTCTTTAATCTATCTGATATGTATGCTTGCCTCTACTAAAGGCCAATCCGTTGTGTAGAATTGTTTGATTTGCCTTTTTTATGGCTTCTGTTTAAAGGCATTCAGAAGAGAGCATGTTCTTAAAAATTGCATAAAAGCACTCTACTTTGCATTTGGATTGGGTACGTTGTGCTTAATGAAAATCAGTTATATCTGTGTTGTTTTCATCGCCTTATCCAAGCCTGAAGTTGTAGCGGCCGATTAAACAGTAAAACAGCTGTCTGAGTTGTCTGTATGTTCGAACCATACTTACATTCAAAATTAAATGTAATCCACCGAACTGATACTGTGGTAGTCGATCAGTTTGTAACCCTGAAGTGAACACATTGCATTGTGACTTCCGCAATTCAGGTGACGTCAGATGGGTTTTTGGTCACTTTCATCTACCGAATCGTTGCATTTGTCAGTCATTCTGAGACATACCCAAAAATGTGTCAAGACCATTTGGGCGACAGGTGCGTTGCGTGCAAGTTGCGCCTGTATTTTGGAAGAATACAAGATTTTTCTGGAATTACCTTTGTAAACACATTTTTCTACAAGTGTTTTACATGAGGTTAGACAGCATAGATGTGCTTGTGTCGCTTTTTGGAGTGACTGTGCTTGGAACATTGCAAGTCAAACGGCTTCTCATACACGGATAACCCCAGTGGACCCTCAGCGCTGTAGGTCCCGTCATATATTATGCCACACAATTTGACAGAGGGAACTATCCAACTGTTGTCACTAAACAGTAATACTACGTTTTTAAGCCTCTATGTGAGCATTCTTCGGTGAATTTTTCTTGGAGTTGATTTCGATGTGAACCCTGTGATCGTCCTACGTAGGTTGTCTACCAAGACCACAAAGTTTCTTCTCTTGATGGCCATGAATCTTCTCTCTTTCTAATTATTCAGGTTGTTTTCTAAACGCAATCGCTTCTAATGCAAATATAACAGAGATGTAGTTATTTTTCGGGCCCCCGGTCCCTCGAATTCGATCTACTTATAGCTAGCTTTGTCCAGTATCAAAATTCACCTAAACGCCATTCTTCAGAATGATCTAAATGTTTAGATGTTTTGCGAGTGATTGCAATTTGTCTTCTTCTTCCAAGTTTTTGTTGGCAAAAAAGGATTTTTATGAACCGTTCCATTCAGTGGTGCTCATTACCTTCACGGGGATATTTCGGAAGTTATTTCAACATCTTGTGCAGCTTCTTCATTTGTGCTGCTGCTAAGTGACGCACTGAAACATAAAACAATTAGTGCTCCTCAATCTATTCATTCGTTATCAAACCCAGAGGTCACTCTAATTTACGTGAGAGCACTACTTCTTAGTAGGTTATCTGCTCCACATTATTGTTGATTTCTAACACTCTCGTATATGTTCAGCGTTTTTACCTGGCATTGTTGTTCTGTTCCGGGTTAAATTTACCTCTTGGGTGAATATACTCATTCTGATTCGGGCTGGACGGGTTCTTGCGGGATCCACTGAGTTTTATTTTCGTAAAGTTAATATCTTCAAGGTGCTGAAGCAAAAGTATCTAGAAAAAATTCGAAGCAAGGTGACAAAGGTGAAACAAATGAATAGGAAAGCCGTAAATAACCTCATCTACCTCCGCCCGATTAGTTCTGAAATGTTCACTGAAGGACGAAGGAACGCGTCACTTCAAGGTCAGGCCGACCTTTTTAGTAAAGGTTTGCATTCAAAGACATTCTAAACTGGGTCTGTTGTAACTTTCGAAGAGAAAACTTTCGGATGAAAACAAAATTACATATTGGCTTCCTTACTTGCCCGCTTCAGAATTGTGTCATACTGAGCAAGTATCGAATTCATGTTCCTGGACGAAAACGTGCTACAAATATCGTTCTGTTAGTTAGAAAATGTCCGGGGCACGAGATTTGTCCACAACCGAGAGCAAGATTTGTGTAACATGCATTCCGTCTTCTAACTGGTTCACGATTAAACTGACGTCCGCAAAAACGAGTGCCTCCAGGACACATGCGTTCGTGCATTCGGATCATACAGCTTAACCTTACATTGGTCAGAATGGGCAACTTTGTTATTCCGTTCTTCCGGTTGCAAAACTTTTATTCCTTGGTATGCTTTGAATATCTTAGCAGACATTTATTTGTTCCCATTCCACTCTTGTATGTGATAGAGTGGTCACACGATTCATCCGTAAATTCACTATGTCCACATAGGTAAACTCTACGACAATTCCCAACCCATCTCGCTTTTCTTGGGGGCACCGGGTAGGAGCAATTCTAAATCGTTTGTTCCCAATTTTTTCTCGGGAAAAGGTATTACTTTTGATGAACTCAAGTGAATACTGCCATAAAGACCGACGTTCTGAGGGCCAAAGTGCAACACTATCGGGGTCTTGCATCCTATGATGCATTCTTATGCACATTATAGCAGGGTATTGGAATAACATTTTGAAGGGAACATTTTAATGGATGGGTGTATTCACCCTGATGGCTCATTGACTTTCCGAAGATCACTGGATACATTACTAAGATGATAGCAAGGTAAACTATACAAATTGGTTTGCAAACACTTCCTCAGCCGAAACAATAATTTAATCCATTTTAACAGACGCATGAAAACCTTACTGATAGATTGAGCCAATTCCGACCGATATGTATTTTCCGGTAAAAATAGCAGAAAAATATTCAGAAAACTATCATGACAACTGAAAGAACCTAGCTTATAATATGGCTTCATCGACAGCCTATAAATTGAGTAAACCGGAAGTAGTCTATTAAGCATAGTGCTCTTTTAAAAGTTGGCAAGGCAAAACAACATCTAAAAAGGTGCCTAGAAGAGCTATTTTCCGCATCATAATATCGTGCGTGTCAGGTTAGATGGGGTCCCAAGTCCCGCCGTATTGCGAAATCCATTGCTCAAGGAAGAGTATGCGGCATCAATTTCCTACTCAAACGTTTCCGGCATCTGATGGACCAAGTGTCTGAATTTTTAGTCGATGTCACATGCTAACAGGTAATTGCATATTTTCGAAAACTGTTAGCTTAGTATTCAAGACAGCGCTGTTCCATGATGTACACCATTTCAGCAAACATTCTTGGACACCATGATTGAGGTTAAAATATTCATTTGTCAACGCGTTCATTGAGCATATTACATAAATTCGACTGGGTGTCTTCCAGTGACTCTGATTTCAAAGATTCGCATGTCTCAATCTGTCTCTCAGATTGTTGGATCCGTGTACCTATGCAAAATACCATCCGGAGGATTACCACTGCCCTTTACCATCGGACGAATTTGGTCCCCCTATAGAATTTATGCGCATCCGTACAAGTCACAAATGCGGAACTTGAGTGGTATGTGGAGCAAACGTATGAGTAAGAACCGTACAAACCTAATTCCTCCCACGTTTATAAAACGGATCAAAAGGACCAATGGGGAATTCACTTTAGCGTGACCATCACATGACAGAACGGCTCCTATACCTCCTTGGCGTTGTCCATTCGTATATGTCTAGTGGGGAGGTCTGTGAAACACCATATCTCTTTTTACCCGAATAGGTCCAAAGGGTCATTTGAAACTTTTCACCTAATCAGCACATATCCCATGGCTCAACTAAGGCAATATAACGAAATATGCTATTGACACTGCGTACTGGCTAATAAAAGCGGAAGAAGGGACAGTACATTTAGTAAAATGGGAAGGCTGCATCCCGGAAAGTGCTATACTGCAGGGCATTATTAAACTGTGTACTGTGTAGGGTGGATGCACTTCACACATTCAGTCAACAGTTTACCTGTGGCAAAGCTCAGTGACCTGGGAGAATCGTAATATTTTTAGAATTTGTAATAAGTTAGTGTTCCGAGACTACCACAGCAAGTGAGCTATGTTAGCATAGTAAGTTGTGCAGAAAAAACCTGGATGATTAGCGCAAGCGCATAAGTGTTTCGTTTTCCTATTAACCACGTTCATCGTGAATGTACCTCAAAACTAATGAACACTGATGAATCTCCAGTGTGTTTTGTCACTTTTCAGGTTCACTGGGTGCATTGTATTTGAGCATCTACATTGCTCCAAAACCCCCTCACTTCAAAGGAGTGCATGGAATAACACATTGTAAACTTCCAAAACGTAAGTGGTATGATGGACTCAGATGGACGTCACCGAATAAGACTTAAATATACTCCATCATAGCGCATTATTTCATCAATATCCTGATGCGTATAGTTCGTCTAGGCGAATAACAAGACTTGTCGGGCATGTCAGTTTCCTATGGTAATGGTAAACGTTGAGTCTATACGGCAAAATATTAGGATGGTGAGATGTTTCTTTATTCTAGCCGGTCAATATATTCGACAGTAAGACGAATATCTCTTATTTTTCTCCCAAATTGAATAAACAAATGAGAAAATTTGAGATTTCGATCATTTTTTTCCTACATGTGAAATGAGAAAGCGATGATACTCGAGTACAAAATATGCATTATTGTAGAATCATCCCCAACGCACCAAACTACGGTCATCCGGGACTACAACCACACAGAAAAAGCATGGCACGAACAATCCGAAAGGAGCATCGCATAATTAACGCCTGCACTGATTTATGTCAATTCTCCGCCAAAAGAACGCTTAAAAAGTCAGCTACTCTTCAGGAGAAAGTTTCTTATGGTAAACCATGTGAAATTTCTAGGCTTCATTGAAAGTACATCAAATACAGTTGGTAGTTGGAGCACATGAAATTCTCACTTCAAATAGTTTATGTGGCATCAATATTGAACCGTCAACATTACTACATTCCTTTGGCTCTCCGTGCTTTTATTTCGCGTGGCAACTAAGTATTCATCATATACTGAACATTTATTAAACGGATTTTTAATGAAATCTGCAGAACTGAGAGGACAAGTATTAAGACAGAGGAAGCTCGTAAGTGTAGTTATCTAAGTGAATCAACACAGTCTTTAAATCCCTAAAAACTTATGTTTACTTTTATATATTCTCGACTCGTGACTGAATCAGCCTCTTACGTCATGCGGAATTCGACAACTATACAAACACACGTACAGATTTTTACTCCTCTTTCGAGCACCTCCGGAATGTACCGTTTACATTATATCAGTGCTGCTGCAATGGATACGACGTACGTTTTGACCCCGCGTCATTGAAATTACCGTTTGTCACTATAGTCAGAAAATTAAATGTTGTGTCAGAATCCTGCGAATGGTGCGTAAATTGATATGTCCCTATAACCATGAGACCGAATGAACGGTAAAATGCAGGATTATTCTCACTTGTCACATATTTCACTTTTAGTTTAGCGAATAGTAGACTCGACCATAATTATTACCCTTCTTAAATTAGCGTAGCGTCATCCACCTGTTCACTCGTGAATTCCTCTGCAATTTCAAATTCTTTGGAAGGTCTCTGGATTTCTTCAACTTTCTTGAATTTTAGGCTGGTACAGTATTTGTCCAGAAGATATATTGTGTATACAAATGGAAGTATCATAGTGAGACGTAAATTTAGATAGGCACAAAAGTTCCGTTTCTAAAACGTCTCCTTGAGTGATTGCTGATTTTGGCTTGATAGTAGCCAAGACCAGTTACTATTTTCAATTAAACATTCTCCGCTATCCCTTCTCAACCGATAGCATCGGCCATTCTTAGGAAAGATAAAACACTAACAAGGACCTTTTTCTTGCATATTATTTTCATGTCTACACTATAGAATGTACACATCAGCAACACTGAGCACAGATTCAAGTTCAACCCAATCTTCCTTCGATTTGACTGACAGCCTAGTGAATTATCAGATAACGATCGCCTTTCCTGCCAGTCATGATGTACGCTGCTTTAGGTATTTATGAAACGAATGAGCACTCCAACATATCTCCGACTGGGGTTGTTTCCTCATGTTATTTTCTGTTTTTCACTACAAATATGATAACAGTGGCATCTTACTGAACCACCTGCCTAATGGCAGGAATACAAAGCTGTACCAGACAACAGTCAAGTTTAAGCCATGTTACGTTCGGATGGGACCTGTTTTATGCTTTCTATTTGCACTTGGTCGCATGCAGGTAATTGTGACAGGTCTCAATGCGGAAAGCGAGGATGTCCACGAGATGTTTTGTTTCAACCTTGAAGCTATCGTCATACATCAACTGGTTATTGGCAGTTGCCAAAAGCATAGAGATCTTAGTCTAAGGAGTGCGAAGAGAGAGAGAGATCCTCCCATGAATACACACAGTAATATTAGAATAAAACAAGCTCCTGGGAATAAATACATTTTAAACGTCTTGAATAACAAAGACTCAGACTATGGGTGCTCCAGGATCCAAGTATGACCATTGGGGCAGGCAAAATCTAACCTTGATCACCTCAGCTCTATTTGACTGAAGAGAATCAATTTGTCCGAGTAAACAAAAAAAGCGTCATATTAAAGACTTCGATTTATAGTTTTTACCGCTCCAAGTCGAACGGCGTTCAATTAATGGGGGTGAACTGTGATAAATCACCTTATTAACAACCATGTCAGCTTGGCTCGCCTTTCGTAGAACGTAGCTCATTACAATATCTTTCTCGGGAGTTTTGCATCCCTCTGATTTCTCACAACTTAAGCTTTGCCGTAAATATGTGTGATCAAATGAATGGCACAATAGTATTTTACATCTGATTCTACTGGCGCTTAATGAAAAAAATAAAATTTGGCGTCCTCATTTGTTACGAATAGAGGACACCTCCACTAGGTGTTCACAAATATTCATCAAACCAACATTCAAATGGACCTACTGCGCACGGCAGTAAGCGCTTCAGTCCAAAACCAAAAATACGTCATTGCTGCTGATAAAAAACTTCAGGAATTTCTCTCAAATTCGAACGCATTCAAAACGCAAAAGAGCCTCTATAACCCGCAGATGCTCGGTCAGGCCGACCAAAATGTCCCTAAAGCTATCAGTCGCACCCTGGCTTCAGAATCGCACATAGGCGTAGTCCAAAGTGAACATTCGACCGAGGTCAACTCATCTTTTACATCAGACAGATTACCATGTTTTAATTGGATTTATGGTTCTGTGATTATCACCTGCAGCAAACCAATGTGACAAGAAAGGCCAAATTGAACCATCGCGCTACAGTGGTTTTGCTGCCAAAATTGCGGTTGTCTTTTGACATATCCAGACGCATACAGTGGAACCACAGTCATCTGTGCTTATTTCTAGTTTGTCCATGTTTGTTATGAATCATTCCTTCATACCGAAATACATCTGAAAGCATAATGTAAAACAAAACCGATCGCACGCATTTATTCTATCTTCAACACTTCCGGCATATATGTTCTGTCAACTTGTATTACTAAACTACCAGCAGATTTCTGAGGGTTTTAGTGCGTTTCCCCTTGACATTGGCTATATGCATACCTGAAAGGAAATACACAGTACCTAAGGATGTATAATCGACACACCAATGTATATTTTAAGTTGATTCAACCGTCACCATGAGTCGGAAAGAGGTCACTGTGCGTGACACTCTTGAACAGAGATAACCAACCAACCAAAAATCAACGACCCCCGAGATTGAATAGTTTTGCTTGAGGGTGGTTTCCATGTTGCAATGATACCTGATATATAGAGTAGAATTCCCCGCTATTTAGTAGTCTGTATCTACTGGGCGAAAAAATATACTCGTTGAGATATGCCTTGTAGTGTCTCAACAAACAGGCCGTTTAGCTACAAAGATGGACACCATACAACAAACCGTGCATCCACCTAACTCTAAAGACATAAGACATGTCACAAAAATTATCCCCAGTAAAGCCAGCACCCTCAAAAGTAAACTGGACTCATCGATGTATTATGCAGATGCAGCACTGATCACTATATTTACGCAGAAACATATGGGGAAACCTGTCATGATTGTCCGCTTTGAAAGCTTGCCACAAAAACCGCACTTAACACTGCGGTATCAGGATTACGCCAGTTGCGAAAAAAAATCAGTATGACACAATTACTGTTGCAGACTAAATTTGAAGAAACAAACTAAGGTGATGACATGATACAAGATTTTAAATTTGACCAAAAGAGGTTTTCGAATGCACAAAAGCTGGCGATCATTGGATGTGAATCTTAGTGTCAACTGAAGCTTGCTGATTGCCGGTGTATCAGTAGGTTGGATTTGTACTTCTACTTGTCCTCCGAGGTACGGCTGGACAGACGCTATTAAGTGAAGGTTTTTATTCAAAATGCAACAAGTAGGTAGCCTCTACTGCAAGAACCAGCCCAAGGCATACGCTGGATGTGCATAAGCTACAAGCAGTTTGCAAGTTCGCCTAAAATAGGACTAGAGCACAGAACAGCCGTAAGACGAAAACAATAGATAAACCGCAGGCTAAATCTCTCACTGTCACATCTGTTAGAGACAGAATGGTACCGATCGGCCCGAGGTCAGCTAGGATTTGCTTAACTCTTAGCCGCATTTCCCATTCTGACGAAATGGGTTCTGCGACCACCAATTAAAACGCGACTAATTGGGTCATGTTATTGTAAACGATATTTGCGCTCTTTCCCCGTATATGAAATAAATTGGATCATGTTAGTTCCGTGAATGGCTCTCAGATCGGTGCTCACATCAACTCAAACGAGGCTAACCACTTCAAAAAGATGGTTGCAACTCGATCTCCAAAGTCAACAGGAAGTAAGTCTTTCAGTAAAAACGTCAGGGACCAAATATTTTGCACAAACGTACATTGAAGCCATTTTGACGACAAACACTGGGATTGATATCGGAATTGCCTAGGATGCAGTATACAAGCGTCTTGTTCTAACAGTTTGGTAGCTTCAGTTCTGTGCTATTCACCTGATCTGAAACATTTCGGAAGTGAAATTTTCCGTTCAGGTGTTCTCAAGATACACTAACAGTATTTTCAGCGCAACGCGAATGTGAACCATAAAGAACACGCGCACATGCTACAGCATGCATTGCTATCGCGAGCAAAACATATATCTGGGGCACCAATATAACTCTTTTGATGGTTTTAAACAAAGAACCATGCCAACAATTATATTTTTAGATATTTGGTGTAGGGTACTTTGCTGACTTCTTTCTAGTCACATTCTCTTATTCAAGAACCGGCCTGCTCCGTGTGCCTGGGTTACAATGTCTTCTTAAGCGTTTTAAATTGTTCGGAATGAATGAATCGGGAAACGAATTAATTTTTTCCTCTAGCGCCCATAAATTTCCTCGTTAGTAACTTGGACAAAGTGCATGAGACATGCGTAGAGATTTTATCGTTGTTCATTTTCATATTCAGCGGAATCATTTTACGACAAAAACCTACTAGAGTAAGTTAGGTAACTAAGGTACACTGGTTGCCCCATCGGTATGGTTTTCTGCCGATCACCAACTGTTTGGTTTATTCGGAATCAAATTAATTACTTCCGATCACTGCTGATTTTAGGAAGACGTTGAAAAAAAATATATCGTGACCTCATACATCAACAAGTGCCTCAGGCAATCGTTTACTCTTATCACTCGGAAACTAAGATCAGGGCAATCCAGAGAGTTATGCATGCGAAAATGTAGTCCAAAAAATTGCTCGATTGAGAGACTAACAGTGTTTGGGGAAGACCGGTTGCAGTTAACTTTCGTGACGTTTGACCTTTGCGTGTTTCTAGCCAGGCTTCGCATGATCCCACAGGCACTTAACTGATGGCTTGCTGGCTTGCTGTCACGCCCTGGAAAAACTGTCTAGATAAAGCCTGCCTATCGTCAAGTCACTGTGGACAGAGGAGGTCAACCAAAGAGCAGCACCACCCAATGTAAAAAAGCGACTTCAAAATAGCGGATACCCAATGGGTTTAATTAGGCGACAACTAAGACGGGTATTGGTGCCAACACCAAGGTCCAACAAGGAGTGGATCGGAACAGCAGTCATTCCACACAAAACAGGAACATCTGAAGTCGTTAGAAGGGTACTGAATACGACTAACATTAGAGTAGCATTCCAGAAGGGAAAGACTTTACGCTCAGTGTTGGTGCAGTTGAAGGATTGCCTGCCAGTTGACAGGACTACGAACTGCGTATACAGGATAAAATATAACAACTGTACGAGGGTTTATATAGGTCGGACAGCCAGGGAATTGCACACCAGAATCAGTGAGCATAAGCGATCCATTACCAGACCACCTAGAGACATAGATGAATATCAGGCGATAGTCAACGATTCAGCAACGGCAGGGCATGCACTAGACACTGGGCACAAGATAGATTTGGAAAATGTGGACATTCTGAGACGGGGGCTAAACTCACACCGTAGCAACTAGTGGCCGAGGCGATGGAAATCGTCAAATATCCCAGCGTGATTAGAATAGAGGGCGTAGAACTTGCAAGCCTGTGGAGAGCGGTTTTAGATCAGCCGAGATAACATGAGGTGGTGTGCAGCTAGGCACCGAAATGGTGCGACAGCTAAACCTTAGAGCTTCGAGTATCGATCGGATTCGTTCGAACCCGTGGAGGTAAGGAAGAAGGCACTTTAACACAGCAGATAAGTGTAGAAAGGGCACGCTTCTTTTTTTTGGTTAGATACCGGAATACGCTGAGTTTCACGTAGAACGGCGACTTCCGCACCGACATATTTCATTTACGTAGCCTAGGTAGGTCTAGGTAGGTATCCTAGTTCTCCGCGGACATTCTTTCGAGTTGTAAGTGTACCGCTTTTCCACTCCTGCTAAATAAGTGGTGTGTACGCGGTCTGTAAAAACCAGTGGTCGACTGATTTGTCTGAGTTTAAAATGCGCTGTTGCATACCAGTCCATATAGGCTTGTGGCAAATAACTATCGGTCGAGCTTCACTAACTGCATGCAAAATGTTATGAGATTCAGAAATTACAAAAGAAATTTTCAATGTCTTCAGGGTGCATGATTTACGAGTGATCACGTGATTCGCATAATAAAAAATGCCACGGAGAGGTTGTGCAAAGGATTTATTATCCCTTAAATGTCGCGGTTCAACTGTGTAAACATCTCTGCACTCTGAGGAATAAACATTTTAGCATAATTTAGGAATATGCTAAGATAAATATGGTCACCGCCATCGTTTGCACTGCTGGTTTTCAGTAAAAGTACAGTCACATTTGCTTCCCACCCTTCCCCATCCCCCCGCCACCCAACCCAAGAATTAACTGCTTTGAAGGAAATACACGAAAAGATAAAAGGTAATTTTGATTGACTGTGGACTCTCTGACTTAAAAAAGGCTTGTATAATAGTACCTGTGTGAACAAAACATTGTCTCCATGTTATTGCGTTGAGTGCAACTCTCCAATCCAATTTACTATTCCAATTATTGTCAACTTGCAGTTCCTTAGATGTTTTATTCCATATCCTTTTTCTCCAAAATTTAGGACAACCTTCCCCATAAGACTCCAATCAATCTAACCGATGATTGTTCAGGAATTATTTGCCCCCAGAATCATCACCCGGACCATTATTCTACCACTTACCACTTACCTCATTATTAGGTCTCCCACAAAATCAGAAGCTTACTTCGTTTTTCTTAGTTCTTCAACTTTTCCTACTCTTTCGCTTTACACCCTTTATTTGTTAAATTCATCTTGCGCACGTTTTCGTCATATAGTCTCACAAATCATTCGACAAGAACCACTAAGATTTAATGGTATTTCCAAAAGTGTTTGTTAACAAATTATCCCAATGGTATCTGAAGATTTAACCAGGGGCGTCATACTTACCTTGGCACCGGTATAACTGTGGGAAGAGCTTGGAGGAAAAAATGGTTTATTTTGTAAAATTGGAACTTACTTACAAAATACGTTATTCGTACTATGGGGAGACTGCAGTTTTTCAGTTGAGGTTTAGGCTGAAATGTCGAGAAGCACTGTAAAGCCTTTTCCTTCTTATTAGAAATCATCAGTAGTGAGTAGCCAACGCATCTCCAATCAGCGAACTTCCGGCCAATGGTTGAACATTGCACCGTTTGGCCTCGAGCAGCTGGAAATCCGTGTGGTTAGCTATAATTCGATGCCATTTAATGTCATTTAACCAAAGGCCACATTAGTTGGTCGCATATTCACTGTTTTTTGAGTGATGATTTCAACCGCTGGAGGTCGAACCAATATGTATTCAGCCACTGGCCGCGTGTTCAATAGTCTCCTAGTTTTGTTGGATGCACGTTGTTGATGACTTCCAATAAGGACGAAACTGTTATACAGTGCTTCTCGGTCTTTCAGTGTAGAATAGCCTCACTGAGGGAGTGAAATCCCGATTTAAGAACATACATTATTGCTACAAGAAATTCTCTACGAGGAACCTGTTTCATGTTATTTCCAGGATATCAGTACGAACAAGAGAAGGCAGGTTTGCTTCAGTGAACAGTGTGATCAAAAAACAAATGGAGGTCTGTAGGTAATTTATCAGAATTGTTTGGAACAAAATATGGGTATACACATGAGACATTATTTCAGTGATTGTTCCTCTCAAATCTAGGCTTCGCAAAATCATCCGTGGCGCAAATTAGCCGTCACAAACAATCCACCAGAGACCACACACACAACAACCTTTCATCCATGTCATATGATACCATACTTGACCACGGAGCATTTGATAGCAACACTTAATTACTTGCAAGCTTAATATCAGAACAAGTGTAGGTGATTTTGTGATGATTGTGCATGATTTTGTGATTTCATATAAGCTGGAGATATCTTATTCCCTTGTCTACTGTCGTTGCACTCAATGTGCATGGCCAATGTTAGTATATTTCAAATCTCAGGAAAATAACTAATCAACATGGGAATAAAATGAGAAATACGTGATGGAGGAAGTTGATTTTCAGACAGAAGGCTGAGGTGGACCACGGAAACGGAAAGGACTAAACTTTATTTAAAGTCGCAGAAAGGGTATGAGGACACGGTGGTTACTAACATATAAGGACAAGATAAAGCGAATAGCACTCAAAACAAATTCATAAAAATCTAAAAGATTGTGGCTATACAATTACCTTATGATCACCCCTTATGCCCAGCAGTATGGTCAGACTGCTAAATAATCGAGACGTATCAAATGTCCTCACATAGTTATTAGTTCGACGTTTTGTAACTGACGCCCCATTATTCCATCACCGGCTCTAAACAATCATCTTGGAGAAGACTCGAATTTGTGCACTGATAGATTTCATCGTGTTCTATATTGTGCTTCCACACCCGCAGAGGATGCCACCTTGGGTGCCCGAAATGGTAAGGGTTTCCTTTGCCATCCGAAGAAATGCTTGTGCTGTTGTGGGTGCGTATATTACGCCGGCCTCAAGAAAAGTTGAGAAAGCTTTCAAGACGGTGAAGCATCCTGGTTGAAACATTATCATCTCCAAACATTAGAAGGATGTAGACTGTCTATTTTGGGACTGCCGTCATTCGAGTCCTCAAAGTTGGTCTAAAGGAATGCTTTTTTACAAAAACACCAATCCGTTTGCTTCTTTTGAAATAGTTTGTATTGCGATTTCATTCAGAATCAACTGCGTCAACTGAACACCACTAGCCAATACTTAGCTGTAGAGTAATCAGTCTGAGAAGCAACCCTGTTACAGGTTTACAGGAATTACAGGGGGCAAGTGCTTCATTCAAATAATGCCCATGTAAACTTACTTCATCCATGCAATTTCACACTGTGTTATCAACCCCACACGTTGAAATATAGGAAAAAATGAAGCTAAGATGACTGCCAATCCGTTATGCGTACATTTGTCCATCCGCACAAGATGCGCAATATATGAAAAGACTACTTGGAGTAGGAATAAAGGAACCGTGACTAAGTATTAAATCAAGTGAAGTCTTGTTGTATCATGCAGCTTCGATAGAGTAATTGTCAAAAGCCTCACGTACACCCGCGCGGTAGCTAACTAGTTTGTGATGGAATCAATCTCGGAATGTAGGTCACGGTATTCTGCAGCGATCTCCAGGATTTTGAACGAGTGCCTAACAGTACGTTGGGTCAGCTATGCTCTGGGTTAATATTGATCTTAACTAACTCCATCTGCCACTCCTCCGATGCAGATTTTTTGTTTGTTTAAGCTAAATATTGATTTATTTCCGTCCTACAAATGACATTCCATTCTGGGAGCCCATTTATGCCTACTCATTATTACTCTACCAAGCGGGTTGTCTAGGGAAAAATGTAAAAAAAATTTCAATCACCGGAAGTCAGAAAATCCAATGGGCTAATGGAACTAAACTGGTTCCTTGAGAATTCCTTTTTTTATAGCTGGACTGATTTTATGACCATATGTCCCTACTTGTCTGGAGTGTCTGAAAATATTCGGATAGTTAAGCTGTGTCTAAAAAGACTTTTCGGGAAATGCCAGTACGTTCCGCTTGAAGCCTGTTATTTAAACCCGATCTGCTGCTCAACATATTTCACGTCAGCATAAAACGTTTTGCTTGTCTATTTTTAACCATCCTTAAAAATCAAAAATTAGATACAGCTGGTAAGCTCCAGTGAATGTCACAACCCGAATGAGGCTTGCTATGTTAATGGAAAAACACTGACTGTCAGGTAACTAGCAGTACCTAAAATCAGCCAACGATTTTTGTGATGACTCTTCAAGATTAATGTAGGATTAATTTGATCAAGTCACATTGTTATCAGATTCGCGGGGATTCCTCTGGAAACTTTGTACGTATCCCGCTATGAGCCTTACTTTTACTAAGTATACTTTTATTCCCAAGCAAGGAATGTGTCATCAATGGGATTGGTTCATGAAACAAAGTAAACCCTCATGATATGAGCAACCCATTTTTTATTAATCTAGGCCGGAGATAACATTAACTAGTAGGACTCTACTACAGAATTCCACGAGTACCTTTCCTGGAGCTTGCTGTTAACTTCCTAACTTACTAGGGATATACTAGCTTACGTTTGGTGGCATTTAGGGCTGTTGCATACGTTTCTGCCCATCAATGTTCATGCAGTGCATTCCTTGAGGAATACATCATCGTGTGAATGCGAGACAGAACGATAAGGAGTAATGTGTGCCGTCTGAGTACGACTCAATCACAATACTTGTCAGACAGTCGCGGCCGAACGCCATTATCTTCAGCCACTAGTTGGGGGGGTCGTGGGTCGCAATCTTCAAGTAAATGGGAGATGCGCTGGACTGGTGATTCCCAGTGAAACTGAAACAACCCTACAGTGCTTCAGGACTCTTTAGCATAGACAGACGATTTTCTGGTTAAAATACGCACTAAAGTTTACAAATCTCACATGGTCATCAATCTACCGTATGCTTCTCCGTAATCCAGTACCCGTGTTAATCAAGTAAAAGCAAAGAGTACACCTTAACTATTTACCACTCGACATTTAGACACCAAGTTAGAAACACATTTATCAAGATATTTAACTTATCTGGAACGTAGCTTTATGGCTTTCTACATGTCATCAATCAGAATGCATAGTATCTTGAACCAGGTGTTTGACGGTCACTTACACACTAACCGGAACAATATCATATTCTGTTGTGTAAAAAAGATACCGGTTGGAAAAATCTGAATACAAGCTTGTTGTCTGGGTAAACGATTCAAACGACTTTAAGCTCCATGAGATGGTTTGATTCAAAACAAACACACTGAAAGCACATCGGAAATGTTCGCTAGGGATCAGAGACTGTCTAGAATTTTGGAGAAAATTACCCGTTAGCTCTCAGAAGGAATTTATATTACCTGGTAACTCAGCGCCACATTCGCCGTAAGCCTGTACGTTTGTTCTATAAGAAGTGAGCAAGATCCCTGAGTTTGCATTACACCTATGACCTAAATGTGAGCTTTTGAGGTCCCTACATCAGTAGACAAGTCCTGTGGCTGTCACCACTACCACTAGCCACTAAATCTACACGATCGCAGTGGAGTTCGTGCGCATGAAGGACGATAGAATAATCAAATCCCTGTGGGTCTTCTTGCTGCAGTAACAGTTTAAACTGTTCCAAAAACCTTTTAACTAGACTTTCTTCCTCTGTTTGCACCAAATCCATTAAACAGACCATTTGCATGAAAGTAGTTACTATAAACCAGAAGAATGTTTTGGTTGATCCAGTGATTCACACTATAGCGGTTAAACTGGTCCCCCTAAGAATAGACCAGATTTCAGACAAGTGTCCGTTTGATTTGCCCCTTTTATGGCGGCGGTTTTAACAAAGTAGATGTAATTCTCTGATATTACCTCGATAAACTGAATGCGGAATTATCGCACTAACTCAAATGAAGGAATTTTAAAAGCATGTTGTGACCTGTGTTGGTCAGAATAAGCATTGTGGCTGAACACAGTAATGTAAGGGGTCAGAGACAGTGGAGAGTAAGTCAGAACATTCAGCTAATTGTTAACTTATTCAAACCATAACAATACAAATTTGCCATCCAACGGTGCGCATCAGTAATTAGCTTGGGCCTGATTAATATTTCCGCACATACCTTTTGGTTGAACAAAGTGTGTGCTCATTACAATGATTTTTTCACCGCAGACAGAAGCAGCAAGGAGCACAATATTAAATCCTCAATGCTTCGAAAGCAAAACAACAAAAATGACAGGACCTGCCACCTAACCAGTCCCAGCCAAAATAAGCAACTATTATCGGTTTGTGTATAGCGTGGATCGCGTGAGAATCCGCACTAGTCGATCTGTTCCATGAATCACGGAATAAATAAAGACACTAGCAAGTTCTGAACAAAATCGTCACCCTCCAATGCACTGTAGATTTCATTCGGCTATTCATGAAACCGAAACCACTAGAAACCGCCCCAGCAAGTGTGATCCAGTTTTTGAGTAATCCTTTGTTAAGTAGAAATCCACTAGAAAAGTCTCAACACCGCGGGCGTTCCTCTCAGACAACACATAAAATTACAGCCAGGCATCTCACATTCCACAACAGCCTCTGCTTGCCGGAGTACATTAGTCGACTGAATTTCAGAATCAGCCACGGTAACTCAATGATTACAACAGGTCTGTAGATCTTGGAGCTGGCCAATGAGATGTCAACATGTGTCTGGATATTTCACCATTCGTACTGGTGATGGATAGCTGTGTTAATTGGAACGGTTATCCAGAAACTTAACGCGAAAATACCAGTGACAGATTTTGCTGTATTTATTCTGACGTTACTAGGTGCATGCACCATCTGATCACGCAAGGCGTAGACCACCCTTCGGATGGTACTAAGGTTTAGCATTCTACACATTAGTAGAGGTGACACATCCTCATGTGGGAGACTGCTCTTTTAGCAGTTCACCGTACAACTTGTGGGCTATGTGGTTGTAGTCCCCTATTCATTACTGATGAAGGAAGCATGGACCTTCGGCCTCATTCGAAGACTGCTGAATGGTCAACGGTGGAGACAACTCAGAAACACTCAGAATCTCAAAAATGCGCTCAAACCTATATATTGTGCAGCTATTGGTAACTATCGCGTGTTTGAGACGCTGCAGTCACATGCTCTAAACCAGTCATCTGTAAAAATTTATAGTACGTAATGCTGCAAACATCTTCAGGGTTTAGTCCCCAAAACTTTCAGCAAACCCGGTTAAGGGAAACAAAAATACCCACAACAGAGCATAGTACTCTTTCCTTGAGTAGTAAACCAGACATTAATTACGGTTAATTAGCCACCGAACTTCTGATTCGACTGGTTATTTTAAGAAGTGCACCAAAAGTTACGCCGAAAAACACAAACATTTCTTAGGCAGAAATAAGAATGCGTCTTTAAAACTGGGCCAGTCACAACATTTGTTCGTCTTAGCTAACCGTACGAAGGTATTGACAGGCTTGCATTCCTAGCGTTCCAAAATTTTTTTACCTCGCTGTCCCGGCTTCACTCAAGACCATCAAATAATTATGCCTAGTTACATGAGCTGCATGTTCATTCCAAAGTTCTGGTCGATATTCCCCATGGTATAGAATTGGCATTTGTTTTCGATGCTTTACAAGAGGTTCTCATGTAAGACACGCTTGCACAAACTGAATTTCATATTTAGTTCACTGTCATTTTCTGCTGAACCGCACCCGTTCTTGGTCGAGGCCGGTTTAATGCTATATTAGGGATGACATAACGGCAAAAATATGGTTCGCAGTAAAAGCCAAGGAAAGGAATTCGAGGGTTCACCGACCCTACCAGCGCCTTTCCGTAGGAACATCCATTGTATTTCGGTTTTAACTGGCTACTGGCCGCGCGCAATCACAACGCTCGCTACCGTCCTTTCTTTGTGCAATTGGTCTGGTCTGTCGCCATTAGAGCGCGGACGTCCTGGGCTTTGGACCTTAATCCCAGTTGCATTTCCATGGCCGTGCCAGAATCTGATTTTTGGATATTTGACATGTAACCCCGGTCTGTCATTAGTTACCAGTGCATGCTGGACATCACTGTTTACGAACGTGCTGAAGGGCGAATGTGTTTTTGTTTTGGTCGTCGCAGGATTCGTAAAATGAGCAATAAACTAATCGGAATTCGATGATAATATGTGGAAATTCGGAAGCTTAGTCGGTATCTCACGATGAAAATGAAATTATTTTGTTTCGAAAAGCTTCGAAATACTGTACCTTTTATTCTACTTGTTGAGAATCACCGGAGCAACCGTCTGAAAATCTCGAGCTTAGAACCATCCGGCGAGTCATTAAAGGATCTAACTCGAATCCAGTGCACCCCCCTTTAGAGTAGCCTGACAAAAATAATTTCGCAAGAACTGAAGGGGAACTGCTTAAACTCTAGCGATGTGGATGCAAAAACTTTACGGCAAATCGCGAATAGTCTGAAATGTCTGTTGGCATTAGTCCTCAACTGAACTCCATGTATATGCCCAAATATACGTTTATAAATCTCGTCATCAGTTTTGGCTATACCATTAATGCTTCAAACTCCTGTCATCTAACGTATTCTACATGCCTTCAAGGTCAAGTTGTGCTCCAATAGGCCACCTATTATACCACAACTTGACCGTTGTTAGCAAAAAACATTCGAGATATGAACGACGTAGTATATACGAAATGATAAATTATAATCGGAGTGCCAACTTTAATTTAATGCCATTTCCTATTCACCCAACGGGAAGTACCAAGCAGTTACCATAGTCTAATTGAAATGCTCGGAAATTCAAAGTAAGCTCCTCCAAAACACTCCCACTTTATAAAACTGCAAGCTCATTAGAGTGAAACTAGCAGAATTTTGCGCTTGAACGGAATCAGAAACAGTAGTGATAATTAGTGCAGTCAGACAAATCGGTTGAACGCCCAACGGTTTGTGCACACGACGCAACCGACAAACGACTGGTTCCGCCATGAAGCTGCTGGTGCATGACAGGCTGAAACGGATGTGAAAATACACAAATAGCGCTGAGTCTCCATTGCGGGTTGAAGGGCGTATGAAACTTACTGTCAGCGTTGCTCTGATGGAAATGCCAGCCAGTTAGGAAAAGATCTCCCCTCACCTAACAGGCTCCGTTTAACTAAATGGCTAGTTCTAATGGAATGAAAGATGTGTCGAAATCTCTTTGGGATCCGAATGCCCAATACTCCGTTAAAAATATGAAAGCAGTTGTGTTGGTATTAAGTATCACGAAGCATCTCAAAATTTTCCACTTGTTCGTATATAAGTGGCTGTAGAAACTTTTTCATGTCACGTAAGTCGCGCACCAAACGCCTAAGAAGAATACTAAATGGAATAAGCTTAAAGTCTGTTTTGCAGTAAAAACTTTATCATTTAGGCATCCAACACGACACAGTGATACTGTATAGTTAAAAAACCTCACTTGCTGTGACATTCTGGGTAGTTTTGTCTGTGTTTATTTAACTGACACAGATTCTTGAACCTTTTATAAATACTGTGCCAAACACGTTTCTCAATTTGTTGGTCAGTATATCATGACGTATTCATTGTGAGCATAAACGCCATCCCCCAGTTAATCCAGCTCTCATATATTGTAACCGTTATTCTACTGAACCAACTCAAGTAGATAAAACCCCTACCTTGTCGAAGCATCAAATCCATCAACAACCCTAATATGATGCCGCATGATTAGATGCAATCTGTGGAAGTCTGTTTGCTTTCGTTTCTAAAAGACAGTATTTTTACCTAGGCTTGTGTACCGTTGATATATAAGTACTCCGCAGTCATTCCGTTTTGTTTGTTGATCAGGTGGATGTTCTACAACCAATTAGCATGTAGACTTTTTATCACCAATCGTGAAAAAGTCATCAGCGCGTGATTGAGTGGTTAATTCCCCTTTAACTGTTTGCGTTTATATTGTTTACAGGGGAGTAGTGGATACCTGCTGATGTGGTTGGATAGTTGAGAAGCATTTTTAATGAGATTTCCTTAATCCACCTACGATTTGTGCAGGATACCTCTTATTCAAATGATTTTATGGACACCTTCCTCTTGGTAGGTTGCATCGTAGTTCCGATAAGTCCGTTCACAGGCCAAGCTGCATTGTGGTCAGTCTTTATCCAGCATGACCAGTTACCCGATTCCATATACTTTTAGCAGATTTCTTTTTGCATTCTGCTCGTTCCAAATGTATGTTGTGTGTAGGTTTGATTTCCATAGACCTGGTTGCTGGCCTCGCATCTCCGCCTTTTATTCTGACTGACCTATCTTCCCTCTACGGATTTCTCCCCTGGTTTCTTGTGTACTTCTGAGTTTGTAGGCCTGGAGTTATTCTGTCCTCAGTAGTTAGTAGAATGGGTCAATTCCAATGTACATCGTCTGTGAAGTACCACTCACTTTCTTTGTTCCTGCCTGTGGTAGTATGTGAAAGTCATTCCAGTCGAGCTCGTGTCTCTAACGATCTTCATGCGCGAGGGCGAGTGAAAATTCACCATGACTTTCACCCGCAAGGCTGTGAGCATAAAGGTTGGTGAAAGCCTCTTTCCCGTTCCATCACGCTATGTTGCAGTCCTTGCATTGAATCTTGTGTATGATATCGTTTTTGCCGTAAAAAATAGCCTTTTTGATATTGACCGCGTTACCCGCAAATCGTTTGTAGGTTCGTAGGTCCCTGTTGTTCCATGCTGTCGTAAGAGTGTTTCACTCATTTTAGCGACGTCCTTAGTGTACGTGGATGGAAACCTAGTTATGCACAATTGCAAACAAAGAAAAAAAGTACATCTACCATGACTCTAACCTATGGCCCAAGCTCGTCGAACTACCTACTGAGTTAGGCGGGTGCTGACCATTTACGCATTGAAATATCATGTTCAGTTATGTCGCTGTAGATCACCAGACGGGTTGATGTTTATCCGTAGCATTCGTGTAATCTTGATAATGTAAAAACGTCATGCCCAAACACATCCATGGTACATAAATAATCCAATAAAGACGGTACCAACTTGTGATTCAAATGCATGACATTAACCCATTACATCAGAATACAACATCCCATTTTATGAGTCCAAGTTACCACCTAATAACTAATATACGTATTTTTGGTTATTTGACTTACATACGTTCCATGATAATGGAAGTTAGACTGTGCGACAACGTCGACGAAGAGCTTTCAGACATTGTCGAACACTTCATTACACAGTCGTTGATTGGTTGTTGGTCAGCGCACCCGAGCAACCTATATTCCACAACATTGCCGATAGTCGTTGATGGCTACTGAAGCAACAGTTTTCTTGAGATCCTGATGCCTGGTATTCGTTTGACGAAGGTTTCCTATGTAATCAAAATTAAAGCCATAGAATTTGACCTACTTTGAAGAGATTCTACTAAGAGATTAACAAAGAATCTGGCAATCGGATGAATTGCTTACTTAGTCGAGACATTGTGTTACACGATGGTTTGAGATCAAGCCGCAGTTTTCAAGTCAAGCATAGATAGTTATGACACAGTACTTCAAGGCTATATTCTCTCCATACACCTTCCCTAGAATTGACTAAGAACATCGTTCATTAGTCTTGGAAAAAACGTAATGATTTTTGCCGGCCGCTATGGTTTACATTCAGGTCTTCCACCTGCGCGGACCAGAATTTCCATGCCTAAAATATGAACACTATTTTAGGAAACGAAAACTGGTAGATACATTTCACATAAAGATGAAATAAATCAGTGTCGGGATTTCAATTATTCCTCTGTATATCACTAGAATTGGCCATCCCAAAGACGCAGTTACAACCATGCTTGCTGCCTGGTCCGCTATAGAACGCTAATTTGTTGGTGAGAAAAGCTGCAACGTCTCCGGACCTCGCAACAACAACAGGCGCTAACTATGTGGAGGGAGTTCGAACTTCCACAATAAGCACATTGCCTTAAGGCGGAGTGGAGAACAAATTTTTGGTGGTTTATAATCGTCGTAGGATTCAAGATTCTGAGCATGAGATAGGTATGCCGGCTTTGCTGCTGATGTTACGAGTTTTTACGTATCAATTTTCAGCTTTGAAAGTTAGTCCGTAACCGAAACTGAACTAAAAGCCTTGATGACCAAAACTACTTTTCCCCGTTAACGTTGGTAACTATTTGCCCGTGCTTTTGCATATTACCTGGCCTCTTACAAAATTCTTCTTTGGAGTCCCCAAACGAATTCTACTGATTTTTATTGGAAGACCCCAGCGATTACGAAACAGCTGCTTTGTCCGTTGCGTTTTGTTACAAACTGATATCTTTCTGGTGCCAGAAACTAAATAAAAAAAACAAAAAACACAACTATCCATCAGCGGTCGAATGTTTAGCATGCCAACCAGGTCTTTTGCTTGGGCCGCTTTTATCCACACTAACTACAATCTTAAGAGCAGCATATCATCACTGTATCACAGAACCGTTCTTAAAATTATGGACCAATAGACGTGATTGGTGACTCAATCGTTTGCTAAGCTGAAGAATTCATGTGACACGCCGTTCACTATCCTTGGCTGATGAAATCCATTGAATGATCAAGGAAATGATGTTCAGACCCATGCATAATTCAAAAACTAAGGTCTACGTTTTGCTCTAAATTTTTTGCATAAATATATTTTCACGAGTTTAATCGTTTTAGTTTTTACTCTAGTGGCTCGTAGTAACCCCAGAACGTTTTGACCTTCAAAGGTTCCTGTTCCTGCAAACTCAAAGTAACCTAGAGCCCAATTCCCACTGTTTGGGATTGCTTCAAACGGTAACGATAGACAAGCAGTGATAGGAGAGACAAACAGGACAATCAAGTGCCATTTATTAAAAACTACTGTCATTTTCTTGCCGTTTTCTGTTCTCATTAATGGGCTGTCAATCTCCATGATTTTATCATCACTGGATCCTGTTTCAACATGTCCTCCATATTTTTCCATGCTAGGATGAGCAACATGAGTACGCTACAGACAGCGTTTTGTTTTTGAGCGATGCATCGATTTACAGTTTGGGTGCCGACACATGGCAAACACCTGTTCGCTTATAAACATCAACCAGGAAAAGACGAAGCACATGTCACTTGGCTGCCATTTTAAAGAATGCATTTTACTGGTGCTATTTGCAGGCCGCAAACCTTATGGTGATTGATGAAAATCATATCCGTACAAGTCGCTTTAAGCTGCATGCTCACCTTCCTAGGTATATTTGTTTCGTAAACTGTCTTGTTCGGGAATTTAGTTGGCGTAATTTATAAGTAGCTCAGAAAAAGAAGGAGTTCACAACATTGGTGTAACTCCCATCTGAGAAGTCGTCGCCCAGAGAGCCCGTCTACACGGGACCACGTGATGTAGCTTCCGTGATTGGCGGATGAGTGGCGCTACCTCCTGTCTAAAAGTGAGTTTATCGCAATGCTGTTTAGTCTGTGGTCGAACCCTCAAGTTTTTAAACTGTTTTCCAGAATGTTGCAGGATTGAAACCCCTGGGAGTGCCGTGAGATGCGTACTGATGGTGATTCCCAATTAAGATGAAACAGGTGTACTGGACCACTCGGCTTCTCGGCATGGTTTGACTGCACTTACAGGACGAACTCGCAATCGATATTATTTACTCACTGAGAAAGCCTTTGAGGCTTTTCACTATACACGAAAAATAATAGAGCAGAACACAAAAAGCGCGAACGAAAAATAAAAAAGCCACTTATTATCACTCAAATGTTTAGTGACAAATGTGTACATTCAACTTAATTAATAAAATGTGATAGGTAAGGGTAACACCGGGAGCTTATCCATGTTTTTCGGACTGTTGGTGTCGTGACTTTTCAAATGAACAGTGAAACCGACCAGCATTGATGTTTTTTGCTGTTCATTCTCCTTATTAATAACTCATTTAAAAGGCAAAATAACTGACCGATATTTTTCCGCTGTTGTTAACAATATGATCGTATATTGCTTTTTTGCGATATATTTATCCACAAATTTTTCCAGATGGGTCTTTTCCAAAAGTAAATCACATACTTTTATCAGGTTATCGTTCCGCGAGAGATTCAATTGGCCTCCCGTTATTACCAGAGAGCCTTATAAGTGAGTGCATTCCGTTACGAAGTCAGTCCTTTTTCAGATACGGCCCTTGTATCGCTATAAAATTTTCTTTAATATTATTAGTCCTCCTCTTCCGAAAAATCAGGGGCAAAAAGAATCAAACTGTTATCTTAATGGTATCTTTATTTTACTTATCTCATCTGCTGTTGCTAATATGCTCATTACAAAGAGTAAAGACACCGCAGGCAAGCACACCGCATACTAGGGGAACCAACGAACAATTCGCGAGAGACCGACGTCCTCCGTATGTCTCTGTCATAGAGCTGGATTAGTAACGTGTTACATGTTACTCTTGGGCCTAATTTTGACTGTCTTACTAAGGGTGTTACTTCGGTAGGTCAGGCTATTTACGAATTCATTCGTAGTTAGGATAAATGTGACTACAATTCGAACTAGAGTTTATGGGTGCTTACTTGCACCAGGTCAACACGACTCAGTAAAAAAACCCTCTACTACACAGAGACCAACTAATAACTAGAATACTTACATCGACCATCACCGAAAAACGGCTGAATGATTGATACCACACGTGCACCTAGTCGTCACGGAGCTAATAAGCAATCAGGCAAAGCCGAAAATAGACCACTGCAGGAAAATCAGTCTTATAATGCATCATCTCAAATTGGTTTTGGTGGGTCTTGGTAGGCACATTCGATCAAGGAATATGTAATTCACAGTTTAACTGAGTAGGCTGAACAAATACTGCCTGATTGCAGGTAAGCGGTTTGACAAAATGAATTAGTCTCACATTTTGATGCAGAAGTAGAAAGACTAAATACTTAATTCTACATTTACATTTTTCTGGATAGACTGTAAGTCTTCAACTGTCAGCATCCCTAACATGAGAGTGACAATGAAAACATAGAAATGGTTCTAGAGTTCTGCCGTGAGCTGGATTGTTTTAGGCTCTGCTGCCAACTTGAATGCAACAAAATCTCACCGCGGAACAAGGGATCTTCACCTCAAAGAAAGCGAAAGGTAACAAAACAAAATAATCTCCCTGGTAAATCTCCTGTGCTGGCAATTCTGAAGAGCTAACTAAGGCCTACTGAATCTAAATGCTAACAAACTAATGTCACTTTGGTACCTGCTCACATCTAGCGATTGAACATACCTTGACCACGCTGAAGACCTTTTTTCTTAATAGCCACAACATCTGAGGTCAAAATTTTCGACCGAGTAGACTGAACATGTGCTTGGTCCACAATGAGGAGCTTTTAGGTCAGTGGATGGAACGTGTGTAAAATTAGATGACTGAAATGTGAGCTAAGTGACCATAAGTTTTGTTTTGTTACTAGCATAATTCAGGACATTTCCCAACGCCCTTTCCTATGTGTATACATATCAGTATATTTATGTAGAGACATAGATATGTGCAGACCAAAAACTTTCAGAATGTTTTGGCGCGCTGAACAGTTCGGCCTGCCAAGCCTCCGGTGTTGCAAAAAATGACCTTTAATGATCATCATCCTTTGGACAGGATCAGGTCGAATCGTGGCTAATTCCAGAGCACCATGCGAAGGCATTCTGATTTAGGGTGATTAGTAATGCAACCCCCAGTCAATCCGATCAATTAATCCGGACACTATTCATTTATTTACCAGACTGTTCCCATCTGTCAGTAGAGCCTCGCCCTAATGCCGGGGACGTTAAACCCACAACGTTAATTGAAGTGATTTTCTGTGACCAACGTGAAAAATCGTTGCGCTAGCCTGGCAAATGTGTGTGCCTAGGGTGTCTCTCACATGCGATGCGGGCTACAACTCAACCGTTCACACGCACTGTGATAGCTAACCGTGTAGCTGTGTCCAGTGCCCTAAACCGAGATGGCATTAGGTGGTCATTCAGGCAATGGCTGTGGATTGGTTTCCAGCTTAAATGAAGTTTCCAATACTACTCAAGTCTACTTGATTGTGTGTCATTATATTGCCTTCTGTTGTGACTGACCTTAACCTGCTGCATTTTATTTATGTGCGCTTTATGTATTCATCTGCAAAAGACCAGCACTCGTAATTCAAAGATCCCGAAATATCAATCCTTTGATGGTCGTAAAAGTGAGTCACTATGATCATTGTTGTCTGGGCTTAGCTAAATGATGCGTTAGTCATTTGGGTGTGTCTGGAATGTTCGTCCACCTTGTTCACTCTCTGATCTGATTCACTCCGGTTTACATCAGGTACTGAAATGTAGGTCAGGCCAGTGTGTGGAGATGACCATCGACTTCGTTTAACGTGACAGGAAAATTCAGGAACGGATACCTAATTTCTTGATACGTGCGTAACCGGATCTGATAAAGAGAATCGTAAACATCCTCTTCACTCGACTTGTGCTGCACCCCAGTCCAACTTAATCAATGACAAATAAAGGTAGTATTTTTAGCAACGGCACAATTCTTACTGGCAAGCATACCCCAAATACTGGCCAAGATGGTGACACTGCTTGTCATGCAAAACTACGGTGTCGAACCAGCCCCCATACCGGAACCAATTTCTGGACATTTCGTACCTACCGAAGCGCTCACACCCGTAGCCTGCAAGCTAGACAGCTTCAGACCAGACACGCTGGCACCAATACGCTATAAGTTTTGTCTGCCTCTAACGCCTGGCTAGAAGAAGAAGCCGTTGATTTAACATCATCGCGTACTTCACACTGCGCAATTGTGTGTATCCGACGTAGACAAGGAGGAATGAACACCGGCGTTAAATCTTATTTTCTGCTTCAGAAACATTCCTTTTGCTTGGGTTTCGCAAATGCATTAAGGTAGAGTTCATGAAATTTGTACTACAGGTTTTCCCCAACCACAGTAAACCAGGTGCACCATGTCTTTGGACACTGCATCGTAGCACAAGTCGATATAGTGTTTCTTCCCCTGACAAATGCCCGGGTTTTTTATGGATGAAAATCTTCATCTTTTTCTTTCTAAGATAAACCGTATCCCAATAGGAGAATGGCCGTACCTCGGGACGTAATAAGTGGCTACGTCCTGACGGCTAGTTTGAGAGATAATACTCTATGAATCTGCACCTGAGTTCATTTTTCCAACTGCAATACGAGGCTTGTAGGACATTTAGGCTGCTACCGGGACACAACCATTCAAAGCCCAATCGCTGCCTTAGGGCTAGGGCGAGATTAGTTTATTTGCGTGAATAAGCATGCAGTGAGTAAGGCACGCATTGCAGACAAAAGATTTCTTGCAAAATCCAAGGTACCTGAGAAGTGGACTACATCTATCAGTCACAGACAATCTGCTTGTCACCTTACAGTCACCATCCCGGTCACCATCCCAGGTGATCGAATATTTCCACAGCTGACTGTCAGAAGCATTTTAGCTTCATTGCAAGGTTATGGATTGAATCGTTTCCGTCTTCTACAAGACTGAGCATAGCAGTCTTCGCAAGATGAACTATCCTGTGATATACGACGCACACAATCCACAGAGTATACAATGAAGTTTAGTGGTCATTTGGTATGTTCAAACAAGCGTCTTTTCCTGGAAACCATGTGAAACACCTGAATTTTTTTATCTGGCGTTTCCAACCAGACTTACAACATAACCCATGATATTTTTGTTCGAACACCAGATATTTTATTTTTACAGCGTCCATCTGTGACCTGCAGATCAGGATAAGCAGCACTGTATTAGTAAATATTCCCCTGTTCACTGAGAGACATGCTTCAGTTTGAATTAGACCGGTGGAAAAACGGATGCGAATCTCTGATTTAGAAGGCGCTTTCTTGATAGAACATACCAAATGTTGCTGAACTCTTTGATAACCAAATACCGGTTTTGCTGTTCTTGGAGCTCATTCGGTAGGCACAGTCCCCGACTTGAAAAAATAGTAAACAGTTAAAGAAATAGATCAACTTGAAAATTGCACCAATGTTGACAACAGGCTCATCTAAATCTCTCGTATATTTTATTCTTCGGATAAGTGGTTTTCAGCCAAGAAAGTGTACGATAACACGTCAATCGTCGTGCCAAATAAAACGTGATAACTTCTGTGCAGCACATTCAGTTAAATAACAGCATAAATGATAAATTCAGTTGCATTTTTCTTTTATGCAGGTGTAGTTTGTAGCTATGTTTATTTTGTTAGAATGGGTTCAGCAAATAGCATATCTGGTTTGTATACTGGACAGTTCATAGCATGCAGTGAGTCGTTTGACACATCGGTATGTCATTGCCTTGTATAGCAGCAAATTAAATAGCACACCACTTTGTAAAAACCTAAGGTAACTACATTGCGTGCCAGCGCACTGTTGGATACTTTTCGAATTCTCGGTTGCTCTGTTTTGCATGTTGAGCTCAACCACCCCCCAGAACTTGAAAATCATCACCGGACAGCGATAGTATGCCACTGAAGATCAGTGCTTCAAATAGTGTTAACCAAAAACCCAAGCATTTCATGTTGACAGGCGCAACCCATTCAAGTGTCTCAAACGCTCACTTGAGGTGATCCATTGATAAAGGCTTCACAAACGAAAAACCACATTGGAGAAAGAGCTCCAAGATGCTACCTTCAAATACAAAATTAAGCTGCTTCTGTGTGCTAACAGGTTATAATTTTGATTTTGTTTCCACATTGTGGGGTCTAAATGTTGGCCCTATTTGTCGGTTTAATAAGTTGATTGATATTTTCAGTAAAAAGAATTCTGAATGCATGAAATAAATCAGTGATACCCGGACCAAACTTGTGAGTGGCAACACTAATTTTCACCGGTCCCACTACGCAAAGTGGAACCTTTGATACTAAAGTTACAAAATAGAACACACTTTTGATTTGTTTCCCGACGTATATTCATTTCAGTCTGTGTTTCGCCACACATTTACTGATGTTTGCTCCATTCGGAATAGTTCACCATCTTCCAGGCGTCACCTCTAGTTGTTCGAAAACGTGACATCTTATTGACTGTGACCCGCAAAAACAACAAATATAGCTCAATTAACTGAATCTACGGTGCGTAATAGTTGTAAATGCCCGCGACATTCTACTTTTATGACTCCTCTTCTTTACATTGTGGTCAATGGTAAACAACCCCGGAAAGCTTGTAGCTAGATTGTTTTCCCCTACGAGTGTATGCATATTAACTATGAAAAAGGTAAGATCCTGTCTGCATCTTATCCTATGCGTCGTAGATTTACTTGGCTGTGCTCGTTATCTCAAAATTTTCGTAGAACTACTAGATAACGATGCCATCGGCAACAATTGTCTACTCAGCTAGTTGAATATTCACCTGCGATGCCAGCGACTGATTTTTGCTAGGCCATCAACACCAAACAACCTACAAATATTTTATTCTGACTCAGTGCATGAATGGTCTTCAGTTTCTCTGGTGACTTCAGTTAGTACTGATGCGTTCAAACCACTGGTTCACTGTGTACGCATCGTTGGTTTGGAAGCGGTTGAAATGCTTTTTGAAACATTCTACCCAAAGTTCAAGACGTCTAGATAAGCTCAATGGAATTTTACCGCTTTTTTGCTGTTTGTCCAACCTGACTCTTCTTCCCATCCATTTTCCCTGATGGCATAAATAACTTTCTTGAGCTTTTGACAACCAACTAATATTCCAACTAGGATGAAAAGTTCAACCATTCTGTCATATTTTACTCTTATCGGGGTTGAAATTATAAAATTGTCACCAGCATTCCCCTTGTCATAAACAGTAGTGATGGATGGGGCCTTCCTATCACACGGAAGAGCTTTCGTTAAACAGTACGGAAGGGAATATTAGATAGACCAGATGTTAATGAGTGATGGCAGATGCAGTATCCCATTTGCGCTTAGCCATATTATTGTATTCAGACTTCAGAGTGACAAAGCTCATATGCCGAAGCGATGGCCCCCGTAAGTACTTTTATTGGCGCAGCTTTTGACAGCAAGAACAATAGCAAGCCTGGGCAATTTAACCAAAGTGTTCAGGTTGAAGGCCTGATTTCGAATCTATGGTAACCACTTGAAGATTACTACAGCTTGTGCGACAAGTCCCCAGAAATAGATATTTTATATTATTGTATGTTATCTCATATTGCATTATGTTATATAATATATTATACCACATTATACCATGTTATACTACCATTGTTATATTCATTATAATATATTATATTACAATATATTATATTAGTTTCATATACGTACAAATTACGTAGGCTAATAATACTTTGCCCAGTTTGTGTCGTCTATTTCTGCGCTCAAATTTAACAGCCTTTGCAATTTAAACTCCAGAAATGCCCACCTATCCTGTCTTTCCATATCTCACGTAAACCTAATTAACGGGCAAACAGTATTTATTATTAGTTTTATTATCAGTACTCTTAATATCGCAGTAGTTTGCCAGCGTTGTCATCATTTTTATAATATACTAACCGATTGCCATCAAGTAAACAATAAATGGTTTCGGATTAGACACTGAGGCTCCGTTGTCATCAAATAATAGAAGCTTGTCAGCCAGGCGTCTAAGATTGAGGTGCAAAGATGTCACATTATCAAGTGGCGTTCCCAACTTGACGATAAAAATATAGGATGTCATAGAGCCAAACAAATTGCCTCGTTGATGCCCCATGGGGTTGGCAGCTCTATTTACCGTTGAATAAAAGTTGTTCATTCGTAGTACACTGCGAAATGTACTGTTTAACTTTGGCTACGCGTGAATGAATATTATTTAACGGACAATATCGCCAATGCGGGTCCAGGTTTCCTGGGAAGGCATGTAAGTAAGCAACGAAGAAGCACTCAAGGAAAGCAATGCTTTGTTATTTGGCCTCCCTGAAAAAAGATGGAATTAGATGTGTCTTAGAAACTGTTTGGTGCCGGTTTCTGATGGATTGGAGTGTAATGCACAATCCGACCAGTAATATGCTGGATGGTTTGTGACATATTAAGGACTAAGTATAAGGAGAAACTGGTTTACTTACCGGGAAATTCAACTAGATTATTTATGTTTTGTTGTTTTCTTTTGTGCGACGACTATTTGGTTTTCTGCTTTTTCTGTTTTGTCTTATCTAATAGATATTAAACTGGATCTAGTGACTCTCAGAATCTACAAGGCTTAATCATGTGCTCGAAAGTGTTTTAATTCTAGTTAATTGCTCACTGTTACGTACTCACTTCAGCCCTGCTGTCACTGACTAGGGTAAACCATAAAATAGGTCTATCATTTCCAGTGACTGTTATTATACCCTGATCCTCAGGCAATCTGCTGCATCGACCCCTTTGGTCACGAGGGTCTGAACCTCGTATTATTCAATATGATCATTTCTGATTATTCCAACATACTTCGGTTCGCTCGGATTCGGCTACACGTATAGAATAACTGACGATGGGAGGCAAGAAATTATTTCTTTTCTTAGACCGTGCCCTCAACATAAGCCGCATCTGGACAAGTGTTGAACCACGACAAACGGTATAATGGATTTTGGTCTGCCTTCTTTCGTTTGGGTGTTTTTACTAAGAGAAAAATTTAGAGACGAAAAAATTTATTCTGTTTGCGATAAACTACCGCTGAAAATGAACTTTTTGGGCTTATAGCTCCAACTTAAATTGAGATTCTCAGTCAGAATGTCCTGACTTTTGCCCATCCAGTAGAACAAAACCATCAGCCACCCAAATTTTCGGTTGGACTTCGGTACTGGTAACTCTAACACATTCAGGCCGCAGTAATTCAATCACTAGGAACTGAAAATCAGTTGATTTGATTCAATCAACAAAGGACTCCATCGTTTCGTTCAAAACATCACAGCATTTCTGGTCCCCACATAATACCGCTTAAAATTACTCCTCAATAATTCATCGCAGATCCGGCTGTACGACCCAAGTTCTTCCGATTGCACTTTGGAATACATCAAATTCATTCTATGGCCCATTATGGCCGCCGCCAGTGATCGTTCGCATTAACTCCCTGCTGGGAAGCAGAGGAAATTGCAACGTATTTGGAAGTACGATTCAGACTGGGTTAGCTCCGCCCAATCAGCTGTAACCTCTCAAATACTTTTATCAAATATTTTACAATCAACTAGTATCACTGGTGTACGTAGCCCAAAACTCTGGTCGGTTTTGTTAGCAGGCATTCTCGAGAAACACTGAAAACGAGAATATTTGTAGGAGCACAAATATGTATACCATGCTTAACCAGTCATTTTTATGATTGTACAACCAAGAAGTCCTCACTTGTCAAATGACAGCTGAGCGCTTCCAGGAAGGATATCAAAATTGACCAAACCCCTGGACTACTATCAAACGCTAGATAGTAATTCTCTCTATCTATTCTAACTAATTTATCCGACATATTCCGCAAGGTAACTTGAATTTTCCAGACATAACCTTTATGACATATATGCGTACATCCAGAAAATCCGGCTTGAACTTTTCCTCCTAGAAGGTAATGGAATAAAAAGTTCAACGATCTAGTTCCATTTATTTTCGTTCACCTAAATTAGTCTGCATTTGAAAAATCGGCCGTATACCATTTCGTTCTCTAAATGTCAACTGCCTGTTGCTTCAGTAGGCCGATCGATGAAACAAAAATGTCATCCGAAATCCCGATGCATGCTTGTTCACCGATGTTGACAACTGCAAAAACAACCCAAATTTGGTTTCGACAAAACATTTATTTTGTTCGAACTTTGATCTTTCGATCTATGTACATTTTCTTGAAATTACTGGTAATGTTCGTACTATACAACAGTTGGCTGTACCATATTTGTTAGGTTTTGTAATGCAACTCAATTCAGAGCAAAACAGCTTGTATGATTAAATAAGATGAAAAATGTACCAAACTTTCTTGAGATGTGGAAGAATCGTCTACTTTTTTGATTGCAACCCAGCTCAGAGTCGCCCGCACATAACTGAAATGGCTGTTGCAGTTGTGCAGGAAGACTGGTACAGTTAGACTCCTTCTTGTAAGTTAGTTTGTGTTTGATCCCTTGACGGATATATGTTACGAACAACCCAGCGTAGATGGTGTAGCCGAATCAACTCACCAACCGGGCAGGTGGTCAATTTATTGCTCAAAACCATTCGTCACATTTCGGCTTTTTTTAATTCAATGGAACCATTATACGTGTGCAGTGTGTATGCAATTTACGGCTTCGATGATCAAAGGAAAATTGACTTCTCTGATCTTCAGTGCGTATCGGTTAGGCTTCATAACTGTTAAGCAACGTTCGACTCACAGCCGATCTGCTTGCTCCGCCTACTTTTGAGGAAAGCACAACGGGACCTAGCAATTTCAACTTTCGCCTCGTCGTTGCTGCCGCTATCAAAAGTGATACAATTACCGAGGTAGGTAATTCCGCCCGGTATCCCCAATGGTTCTGATGCTGACTGGCTTTAGTGATGCAGTCCTGTAATTGCATTTTGCAGTTCTACCGTACAAAGCACGTACCAAAACGCATGGCAAAACTATTAAGCTCATTTAGCGTATTTTGTGTCCTGCACAAACTAAAAATTGTTTATGTCTTCTTGATGTCAGCCTTTGGCTTGTACGTTTTCTTTGTCACCACCGTCATCTCTCATTATTGCATTCCACTGCAAGACATGAAAAGTAAGTGACCTTGGGTTGAGCTTTTCGGAAAGCTTCGTTTTAGGAACCTAATATGGCATTCTTGGGAAGATGCTTTGACCTCCAAATATATTACTATCTTAAGAAAGTCAGAACGAATAACGGAGGACCTCACATTAAAAAGGAAGTTTGTAGGGTTTCGGGAAGAGATGCAGCATATTAGCCGAATTTATGTCCTCCTCGGACAGGCGATTTCTGAAACTGGCTCAAGTACTTACATCAAAAGTTGGAATAACCCTGCCGAACTGACCAAATGCTCATCACAGCTTATAATGGTCTTCTAAAGACGGCGATCATCTTGGCAGTCTCAATCTATCTGACTAAACCACAGCACTTCCCACGTACGCTGAGTATGCAAGACCTGAAAGAACAACTTTGTTAGTTAAGGCAAAACATTCACAAGTCACCTACTAAAAGTTAAATTATCAACAATCTAGTTGCTGAAACAAGTGACCACCACTAGATTGACTGAACGCTCGAATAACAGTGAAGATACTCCAGATGATCATGGTCCACTTCTTACTTTGCCAATGTAAACTCAGAGCAATTGTGCACACACCTGAACTCATGGGAATCAGTGTGCTGGAAATCATTCTGGCTTGGTATGTACAGCGCTTACTCATTGGCGAGAGCTTTCTTTAACGAGGCACCGTTGTCAGGGCACCATCATTGGGCGGGCTCTAAATACTGCTAAGCATGTATTGTTTTTTTGTTTTACTCCAATTCTTCGTTCACAACCATTGATTAGTGTGCATCAAGAACTGGCTAACTATATTATTCCAGAAGCCTTTTTATAAGCACGCTTCATAATCTTCTTCCGTACGCACAAACCACCCATTGGTTGAGTAATTTTTCCAACCAAAATCAACATTCTTGTGGTAAATCCTAATTTTTCCTGCTCTGGAAGAAAGAAACAGACGTTATGAAGCAACAAAATCAAAGCTTTATTGAGGTTATTTCCAATATATTGTAGCTCCACGAAGCTGCCTGTCTAGCGTGCTGGTTTTACATATTAGGCCATGAGAGACAAATCCATTTGTGACCAAGCATACGCATGGCTAACGACCTAGCAAAAGAGGAAAACTCGCGTGTGGTGTTTAGATTAACTGTAATTCTATCTCAAGGATTGATTGATAAATCTAAGCGACAATGATGCGAATATATTATGCTTAATGCCCAAGGGTCGTTTCATACTTATTGGGTACAAAAGCATGGTGCACAGCGCACAACCTTTTAAACAACATCGGTTTATTTCCCACAAGTGTATCATTTTGTTTCATACGACAGAACATCTCCAGGAAACCTAGAGTTGTTTTTAATTGTGTGTGCAAAATACCAAGCGGCTTGTTAAGTGTACGGAATTGAAGTTTTGAAAACTTGTGGATGATCCTGAAGTGCTGTTTTAATTAAAGGCAGTCCAAGTAACATTTACCATTAGGAAATCAGAGTAGGAGATCCTTTCCACGTCTCCAAATTTAATTGTTCTTGTGAATCGTACCTTAGCTTCGGAATCTGGACGGACTGCTTAAAGTCACTTAACATAAAATCCTGAATCGGGTTCCCATTTACTAGAAGGCACATCCAGAAAAATTAATAACAAATGAAATGCTCAAGTCGTCAATATCTTCCGCAGTGACATAACATAACTCCCGAAAATATAAACGCTATTTTTAGTTGCCACTCAGATCCTTATTAAAAGCTGCAATACATTGACTCATAGAACGACCAGAAAAACGGTTTCATTTCCAAATCTCTACTTGCCATAATGCGACTCAATAGAGTGCTGCTGATGAAGCCGTGCTACGCGAATATATTCGTGCATGAGAAACAAAGCAATTATGACACTATATTCACTGAAGTTTGATGTAAATATGCCAAAAAACGTCCTAATTGTTCCATCGTTGTTTGCACAATCCGAACCAGAGGAGGGTTTTGGACAGCTTATTTGTATTATGCTTCGTAAATATCGTCACGTTTCAGAGAATTCTGTACTAAACCTGCTGCGTTTTGTTTGATTTTAGCTGTTAGCACATTATAAAGCTTCGGGAAAAGACATGTGAACAATGCGAAACGGCTGAGCCAATTCTTCCGCCACTTTTAATGGAGATGCGCATTATCAGTTGTAATTTTTCTCGAAGCTGTTCTAGCCGCACGGTTTTATTGGTTGCGAAACCCTACTGTATGTGGTTCTGTTTCGTATTCACTGAATGCTCTTGCATTTTGGTCAGGTTTCGCACTGGATAATTCGGTTAACCATGCATCCACTTGAAGTGAATTGCATAATACAAAGTACTGTGGAATTATGAAATTCTCCAAAACCAGGATTACACATGCTGCCGATCACAGTACCAACCGAAATGAAAATGGATGATTCTTTGTCCCGCTAGAAAGCATTAGCCCAGGAGTCTTCGTTTAATTCATAACCCAAAAAGTAATTTAGGATAGTGAAGACCTAAATTCTAAATAATTTTGGTATTTGGAATTCAGAACCCAAGTTTGACTTCTAACTTACGACAAGGCATCTCTGGACAAAAACAGTACTTAGGGATAGTACTCCCAAGTTTAATTCAGTAATCGGACGCACGAAACTCAAAAATTCATCGAACTTCACTTTCTTACATTACATTTCATTATCTCTCTGCTTAACACACGCGTTACACCCGGTAAAGAATGTTCCTCGAAAACTTTCATAGGTCTTCTAAGTGAGAATGTTTCTGACATTTACACATATGCATATGTGTAGTGGTATTTGATCAAGAAACCCCCATTCCGGCTTACCAAAGTATCGGGGACCCCACAGTCAGTTCTCTTTTGTATCCTATCAAAACCAGCTGTATTCCAGCTTGTTTGTATACAAACCAAGGAATCTAGCTTCATAAAAAAGTGCTGAAAATATTGTCTGAATCGTCGTACTTTGTGGTATTCTTAACGAGAAGTTAGTGTTCAATGTTCGCTCTCTATATATCCGGTGACTTTTATACCTCTAGTTCGCAAGTAATGCAATGCAAACTGGTAGTGCGAAATTCTAGAAAATAACTTACTAAATAAGTAGATAAGTAGAAAATATATACCAGGGCATTAGAATGTCACTATCAATTGATACTGCAGGATTCACTGTACTCGTAGAACCAGTCACTGGCTGAAAAACACGTTGTCATCATACTTTAGTGAAATCTTACCTAAATTGACTCACTCTCTGTTTGTAGATTACGTGGATGTCGATCTGTTCACCACGCCTGGCGACTTATTAATAGATGTATTTTTGCCAATGTTGTGGACATGGTTAGTCCACACTAATGATGTCCCCACAATTATTGAGCTTGGATATTATTATTGTTCACCCGGCAAACCCATCTCTTTTATCAACTCTTGACCATAAGGGCAGGTTTGTCTTTATCATAACTAATCAAGGGGGCGTAATAGAATGAAACCGGATCATGCATCCGTCAACCTGCCTGTGCCACTGAATTCACGTTAGATGCTAAATTTTGACTGAACAAGCTGTTTAGTTAATCAAGCAATCATCCAGCTACTCGCAGATCGTCAGCATGCTTTATGTGAAGCGTTATGCGTCCTCACAGCTCCTCGATTTGGGCATGCTATAAATAACCCGTGGGCTTGAAATTTCACCGTTTTTATAACAGACTTGCAGTCGAATCCAGAGCATTTCTTGTTTTTACTGATGATGAAGGAACATTCTAATAAGTAGAACATAAGGTTGACGGAAACTCGGGGACTGCGCCTACCTGATGAGCCCCAAGAAGGGCGAAACCGGTCCTGGGCTGTCGAAGAATTTTCAGCAACCTTATGAGTAGTACATTACGTATAAACATTCTAACAAATTTAATCCCACTACTGGTAATCAGCCCGTTATCGGTAACAAATTTAGGCATTTGGCTGTTTGTCAGTAGCCAAATAAGTGACTGTGTTGCTATCCGGATCAACGCACGTTTCGCATATAGCATTAATACATCAGCTGCTCAAACTAGTTGAAGGTTAACAGCTTGCAGTTTGTAACCGGAGGGTTATATCGCTTATCCCTCTATTTTTGGCTACTATCTTTGTAAAAGTAGAAAATGCGAGAATGGCTTGCATTTTAGGATCCTGCACATCCTCGCCAAAAGGGCAAACTCCCTTTAAAGGTTTGTTTTCCCTAAACTGAGTCCTTTCTATATTTACAGCGTTCCCATTCTTTATATAATAAGTACGAATCGAAATGTACGAGAAAAATACGCGGCAAATGAGGATGCTGTAATAAAGCTACATTCAACGGAAGCTTGCCAACGATAGAGTCGTCTTGCACAAGTCAGTCACTTTGATGTACCTCCTCAAAAAATTAGACTTAAGCGACAGGTAGCCAGCAACTAATGACAGTCTAGCGAAGTTCGATCCCCGTGATAAGACTTTTCAACAAACCGCAGCAATCAAAAATATCATGTTTCAGACTTGAGCGATGCTTTGCAGTGCTTTTGCAACTGTTATTATCGGATCAGGTATCTCAGATGAAAACCTTTGACACCATCCCGCTCGCGCTACCTCACGACCTTGTAAAATCACCCGGATTCGCATACCTTATTAAGAAAAAAGCTTCCCAGTAAGCTTATTCACGTTATCGTGTATTGTGATTTATTAATACACTTTCTGAAACCTGTGCCAGCTTGTTCTCTTCGTCAGCTGCCAAATGTTGAAATTATTCCGGAGATGCTCTCACAGCTATGAATGCATTTTGGCCACAGATAATTCTGATGTGATTCAAAATTTTCGTGTTCTGCCTTCTACAAAACCAGGGTATGGCTCGACGACCTGTTTCAGATGCTACGCTTCCAACAAACTCCATGACACAATAATACTCTAGAGCCAAATAGTACAGAGTGTTTCGAATATAAAACGACTTGCAGATGCAAACAATGCCCTGAACAAAAGGCTTAACAAAGTCTGTTGTTTGAACTTGTTCTGTACTACTTTAAACACTAAATCATCTGCGCACCCGCAACGCTATCCTCCACACTAAGCTATACGTATCCTGATGAATTTCACTGATTATTCATAATTTTTATTTATTACACAATATTTTCTAATGTGTATCTAACCAGCTACACGAATGCGTATCGCCAAAGCCATTCAGAAAATGGTCAACAAACGTGATTCACCACCCATCAGTGTCCCATGCAGGATCAAATACCTTTTTCTCTGGCAGCCCACGACCAAAAATACATCAAACATATCAAAGAGACTACTCCACGTCCCGTGATTAGGTCCACAAGATAATGATACTTGGTAACTTTTTATGATCCTCAGTCAAATAAGTCCTGATTCCGTGGCTAGCTCTCCAGCTCATATGAGCTGGTCGAACTGTCTGACCATTGTGACTACGCGAATGTAACTTTAGGGCTGATGATTATTCACTTAGGCGCTTTTTCGGTAGATCTTCATGACTGAACAAAGGGTTCAAGGTTTTCTTTCGATGCTTTTATTGTCTCTGGAGCAAACCAACGTTCAGTATGAGGACGCTTTGTTTACCTGTAAATTTGCCTACAAGTTAATGTGACCTATGTAAGTTGTCGAAGTATCTGGCCTATACCATTGGTCGCCGCTAGTTCTGGAAACAAACCCTTTGATGAAAATGTTTATCAAGCCCTGGACGCCCTGGACGCTGATTTTCTTTAGTAAATACAACCGTAAACCACAGTTCACCTGGCCATCTATCGTTCAATCTGCAGTGGAAACCCTCGTCTGCCTGGATTTTCTCCCCTTCTCCATCCATCGATGAAGCAATTTTAAATCGCTAGTCCCCTAAGGAAAATATACTGCCTTTCAAAGTTTTCGAATTACATAATAACGCGTTGTTCAGTAAGTTTGTTCAACTGCTTAAAGGAATCATAAATTCTACGATAAAAGAAGAAATTGTGTTGGTACCTCTTGAGCATGGCTGTTGGTTAGCTCATTACTCGGAAAAGATGATAAAAAGGAGTATTCTCGATGGTTTCATCCTTCGACGTCTGTCTGTGACGTGTGTATTAATCTGTCGCCTCCGTCCTTCGAATATCTATGTCAGGATACGTTTACCAACAGCCGATGATTGCTGTTCGCGTCTGTATTTGTGCTGCTCTTTGTGGGTTAGAATGTTTGATTGAACGCGGTATGTCTGATGGATTTGTGAATTCTATGAATTTTCTGCTTTGCAAACCGAAACATCCATAGTTGGTCCGATTTACACCCGACTACCCTCAAGTGTCCATGTCATCAGTAAAATTTTGCAGTGTCGTCATTCCTATTAAAATTGGTAATCCACACCATTTTAAGATGTGCAGCTTAGCGGGCTGATGATGGCTACAAGCAGGTGCTTCCGATGAGAAAGCTTCATGATCCTTATGATGCAAATGATCACATAGTTTCCGAAGAAGATGCTGCCTAGACCGCTCCACGTAACCTGAAAATGAAATTCAGCAATTGTGTCATACATCTTATCAGTCGAGTAAAAATTTCTTGCGCAGGACTTGCCAAGGTCCATGCCACATTTGGCTTCTTCAGGTCTTAACTTACTCCGCGTGCCTCAGCTGATAATAGCTTGATTACGGAAACAGTTTCCGTTGTAAAGTAAATAATGGAAATATAGTATTGGGCACTTATATTGACGGTGGGATATTGAATTAAGCTTAAACAGGCAAAACATGCCACGCGTCAGTGCGGAGTGTAATGCTCCATTAGTGTGAAAGCTTGTGAGCTCGTTTACCACATATTTAGAAACTTTCTGCATTTGATCCTCCTTGCCCACGTAAGGAATGAGCGATGTGGGATTTGATTGGGCCACCTGGTTTGGCTTGCTATGGCGCCAGATTTGATGAGCTTCTTTGACTGCCGAGTTTGAAGGAGATAGGATGAAACCACGCTCAGTGTAGCCTTTCTAGTCCATTACTATTGGTATAATCGTTTTTCCCTTACTTAAATCATTGTCAAAAACTGTATTTTGAGTCAGATGCACAATATACGCACAATATACATATACGTATACGTATATTTATATACAATGTACCTATTAGACAAAAGTAACTTTATACTAGAAATACTTATACGAGGAGCACTTTCAGGTCTAATTCCATCCAAGTTTGTTGCAGCTAAAAGTGTCGGTTCGGGTGAAATCAGTGATCAATCACTGAAATAACTCCGTTTTTGGATTGACGTCATTAAAGATGAGAAAAACCGGATAATCCCTTGGCACTGATCAGAATGACGGAAAATTAACCACCTACCAAAAACAAACCACATAATAATGAAAGTCCAGCGACTAAAATCTTTCGAAGTTAGGTTTGTTCCTCCTACTGGGAATTTGTGAGAGAGAGCCAAGACAGATCACTGAGTTAAGCATCATTTTGCGCCAGAGCAAATGACAAATGTGCAATTGATCGTTGAACAGACAAGTGAAAACTGACATTCTCGTAGGTAGTCGGGTCTTGGATTACACAAATAACTTTAGCACAAAAGTCAGATATCAGGATTAATCGGGAAACATTTAACATTCTTGCACTGTTTTGCGAACTCACAGATAGGGTGTATGTCACTACAATTGGTCCGTATTCTTGAAATTGAGCCGGTTATGACTGTTCGACTGGGCAGACCTGATGCGGACTAAAATGATCCGATGGTCGGAATTGAATCAGATGGGTAACTCAGTCACCTACATTTAAGTAGGTCACAGAAGTGGTATAAGCCAGGTCGACTACGTAGAGAATTTTGTCAAAAAACATTATGAGAGGTGTCGGTTTTCTACCTACGACAAGGCTTTGCGTGACCAACTGAGCGATATAATTCATGAAGGGGTCTGAGTCCATTATCGTATAATTAATACGAATACACATTATCACTTCTGCAATCCCTAAATTATTAACAACTCCAAGTGTGAATTTCATCTTTTCAAGACCGTAAAACATATGGCTTTCTCGTGCTCTCAAGGTGAACGCTTACAATGTTTCGCATTTCAACCCCACCTTCCAAAATGTCATTCAAAGAATCGCATGTTGACTGACAGCCGCTTTCGTTTTTCACCAATGCCTAGAACTTTGTGCACTACGACGGATGCCCTTTGTGACGGTAGTGTGATCATTGCGCACTGAGCAAAAATAAGCTACTGAGTACTGTGGATGTGTACCTGTCTGAACGCAACTGATTGTTGCATTAACATTTCAATGGGACGGAAAAGCTAACCTAACTTTGCTTCTCCAAGAACACATTTTTCTTTGCCAGGTCAAAAAACTTAACGTCAATCCACTGTGAAGTTTGCGACTTTCCAGTGGAGATATTGGGCTGGCAAGACAAAATGATTTCAGACATTCAACTATCACACTTCTCCGACTTTCTTGCTTCGTCATCTAAAGTGTGTAACGCGTCGTTCCTGTCCACAATTAATAGGTTCGTAAATTGATCATTTGTAAATTGATTAGAACATGGTAAGCTAGATAATCGAATTTCAGGAAATTAAAATGGGCAAACACGATTGAGAACGGTGCCTGAAATAGAATGAAACAACGCACTACCGTTTCATGATAACTACCGCCAAGAAGGAGATACCTAGGCTGTGAATTATAAATCACCTACCACCGAAATTAAAGTTTTATCGTCATTATTCGAATAATGAAACGGTGTTGAGTTCTGCCACTACAGTTAGTCACGTAAACAATGAAATTACTGCGACAGGCTCACATTACACTGTGCAAATACTCATTTTAAGGCTGTCTTTTATCAGGAAGTAGACATTTTGCCTTTATGGACGAGTATGTAATAAACAACACAGGCGAGTTACACTTGATAAAGTGTTTTGTCGATTGGATGAAGAAAATAGCTTCTAAACTTGAGCAGACTGAAATTAAACTAACTGTATGCTTGAAATATGTTCGACCGAAACGTTGTAAGTATTTCCTCTGGCTTAGTCTGTGAAGGAAGTGTAAAATATTTTATTAGAGTATCGATAAGTTGAGACGGACAAGTCCGTCAGTGGACGGACGGGAATCTGCGAACCGAAGGTTTAGTATCTCCAGTTGATGAAAGACAAACATACTGGTGAAAGTTTTAGCCAAACTTATCAGACTATAGTTAAGAAACACCAACTTCAGCACCGCTTAACCGACCAATAAACGCTGATCTAGCCCACTCGCCCTAACGCACAACCCAACTTGACTGACTCATTCACAGTCAGGGAGCTGACAAGGTCTATAAGGGAGCTGGGAACTGGACTAGAAAAGGGAGTGGATGGTTTACCCGCCGAACTTTTCAAAGTGAGAATACCGACGCTGTAGGACGAAATTCTCCATCCACTGCGCATAACAACAAAGATGTATGATAGTCCCCTGTACAAAGAAAAGAAAGACATTAGAAAATGGAAGAGTACCGAAAAATCAACCTCTCACACACTACAAGAAAAATGACGAATCGCATTCTGCTCCACTTACGAGTCGCTGGCATTTTGAATAAGAGGTTTTCTGAAAAGCATCGTAAATTACGATGCTGTTGAATTACGGCTGACTTACTTTGTATGATAATGGTATGCTCAACAATTCGTATGCCATTCGTCGGGTTCAACGGCCCTCTTGCAAAACGGTACTTCCACAGGTGGAAACGTCAAGAAAAAGGCTATCAGTATGACTTTCTAGTAAACAAAATTTGCACAGCAGAACGCAAACCATGTGTATTCCATAGACCGCACCCAAAAAACTCACAACTGTCGGATTCCTTTGAGAAATGATAGCTCACAATCCAAACCGGATCACCACATGTGTTGGCCAAAGACGCGACCATCACATAAAAGCCTAGGGAAAACGAAGTTAGGTGCAAGTGCGCTTTATTTAAATGAATTTAAACAAGACAAAAGGTTGATTGCGAAACTGCAGGTTTTATGTGATACATTTCGTGTACTTTTGAACACACAAGCACTGTCTGCATTCAAGCCCTGCGTACAGTCAAACGCCAAAAAACCTAGGTGCCTACTTATGACTTTTTCGAATTTAGCAGTGAATATCATAGTTCTGTTGTTTAGCAACAAAGCACCTGAGTAACCAATGCGCATAACCAATAAATTTGTTCACAGTCATAAAAAGTCAAAATGACAGCCGCTTGTTATCTTTTGCCTAAGCATCAGCGATCCGCCGCCATGAATACAATTTATTTAAATGACTACTACCTTATTGCCAGCTTAGCTTCCTTAGCTGAAAACTGTTTCAAACATCACTCTTTTTCCGAAATATGAATACAAATATTTTACGCGTTGTGGTCGTTTAAGTAGCACTTTTGACTTCAGTGAGTGGGGACTATGAGAACAGCTTTTTTAAAGAAGCCGATAGGACCAATCTCAGTCATCCCAACTTATGCGGTAATCAGAAGAAAACTGAAGACTGCTTGCTCGGAAATTTCCTCGCAACTCTAGACCAGTGAGCATGAACAGCCTTGAAGGAAAATGTTTGAATCCGAACGAAATACCTTCCATATTACCCGAGAGCTCATGTGTGGCAAGCTGGAGGTCGATGGATTACATTAAAGGACTGCGCTAAGTGTTAAAGAGCAGCTTGATTGACTGTGGATTTCCAGACTAGTTGCGCCGTGTCATCCGCTTTCCTCACTGATCATGAGGAGGACGAGTCACAGAACATATGACATACTTTCAACTAATGCTTCATATTTATGTTCGTTTTAGAACAAGGCTGCCTTAATGGTTCGGGTGGGAATGACTTTACCTCAGTATGTCTGAATCCCGTTATTCTGATCTGTTCCATCTATAAGACGTTCGGTAAACCCGACAGAATTTTTGTAGCTCATCAGAAACTCCAAGTCTTTAAAATCCTGTCAGGCAACGTCCAACCTGGGTTAATGGGATGGACTGTATTTGCGTGCTTTTTACCTCCAAAGCGCCTACAGACAAGTTCAAAGTTGCGATCCAGGTGATAAGCCAGCTGTAATCTTTAAGCTTGATTTCTCGAGTCGAAAACGAAAACATGTGTCTGAAGTAACAATACTCATAAAGCTGGTAAAATTTCTTTGAGATAACCAGATAGGCCTACTTACTGAGTTTCCATCAATCTTATTGCTTAATTAAATATCAAGCTTTACGCAAGTAGTGTGATTCACTAATTAAGCTGTTGGCAAAGGCTGACTTTTGATCATGACGTAAATGATAAATTCTGCTGGGGAAATGCTTGTTATTTTGATTGCACCTCTATTGTGGTTGTTAGTCTCTCCAAAGATAAGGTTTTCGCAACTAAAACTGTATCCATGTGATTTGGCCGACAATTGACCAGACGAGGCATTATACGACATGAGGTCAAGCCACGTGTCGCCATCACTTGTGCAGGCAACATCAGTCAACCGGTGTCTCATGATTCATCTACCTGTGAGTCAGCAAAGTGTTTCGTGCAACCGGGACAGGCCAACTAGAACAAGCACTTCAAAGGTCTTGCCACTGCTGGGTTGAAAAAAGTTGTGCGTCTCTAATGTGTCAGTCATTTGACCAAAATAAGCCACAGACGAAAAAAATTTGCTCTGATTTCACCAAATGGCACCTCATGAACATTCTAGGTGAAATTTTTGTGCTTATAAACAATTTTAAACGGTCAAAATAACTATCCATCCAAAGGAAGTTTTCGGCTAATGCAACCTTAACTCATATGTTCACTTGGTTACGGAAATCCTTTCAAATGGACAAAGCAAGTGTTGCATCTATCTGATCTCTCAGCAGTGGTAAATATGACTTTTTCTCGGAAACAGACTTTGGCTTTGCTGTGCTACATATGATGTATCATTACCTAACATGAACTTAGTGTCCGGACCGCTAGGTGACAAGACGAAGTGTCTTCAATAACGTACCCTTGGAGGTACATTCAAGGGTCGCGTCATGTTACAGATTGGTAGTTGCTTATCATTTTTCAGCTTGTCTGTTTAGATGGCTGTTACATTAGCTTTTAGTGGTAAGACCCAAATTTTCAGAGTACTAATTTTTGCCTGTTTTTTCACCCGATACGACCTGAGGACAAGGAAGGAATTGACGGGAGAGTGGGGTGACTTAAAGCATACACCTTTTGATAAAATAGGATTGCTACGTGTTTTACCGATTAAATCAAGTAAGATGAAGTCAGAAATCACTGGCGGGTGGTGAAACATCGCTGCATAATGAATAACATATATTCGGTTCAAGCTCTTACTGACTAGGGGACCAAACTAATCGTCACTTGGCTTTTTTAAGATGAGAAAGCCACCTTTGTTCAAAACCGTTTGCTGATTATCCGACTGATCAACCCCTTAAAAATGACAATCGCGTTCATTGACCTTCCTTAGAATTTGCCAAAGTCGAACATGGGGAAAATATTTAGTTTCATTTTTTAATTTGTACCAGGTGCCTGTACACAGCTGCTCATCTGAGATTAGGGCTTGTCAGTCAGACTTCTGTGATGTGTTATCCAGAGGTTTTTTTTACAGCAGAGAACCAAGAGAAACGTAATTGCTACAATCGATCATTAGACAGAGGTATCATTTACCAGTAAGCGAAAGCGGCATCACATATACTACTTGCAAAAGATTCTACTGGAAATCAATTAAACTCACTCATCCTTCTCCTACTCTAGACATCCCGACTAAATCCAACGTGACTACTGGTGTTTTACATATTTCATACGATAATAAAATAGCTGAGCAGAATGTATTTACATCTGTTGCCAAAAAAACAAGGTACTCTAATACACAGTTGTTGTTTGGCAAGCAACTTACGTAGATGTTATTGACCAGCTAAATACCGTCAGTTCTAAACCAAAGCCCTTGATATTCCATATCGACTACGGACAAGTCGGACAAGACACGGTCGCTCAAAGTTGTTTCATAAGTTGTTTGTAAGTTTTCATAAGTTTGCTGTAATGCGTAGTATCAAGATTATTATTAAATGGATGCTAAATCCAACACAAAAATCCGGATGAGGCGGCCAGGTACAGAAGAGGACTAATAAAAGATGTCGGAGGCTCGAAAGTTGACGCTATCACAGAATATTAACGGAAAAATTAGAAATGACAGGTGAGCTTCACTTGCACTGTTAATTTTATAATACATACGCGCTCATCGTTTATATTTTATTTCACAGCCAAAATCAGGCGCAGACCAATGCAACGTTATTTCACCGTAACACCTGAAAATCCCTTGAAATAACGGAAAATCGGCAAGCGAACTCAAGGTCGCCAGTATATTCAGAACTAGCTACTGGGAAACGTACAAAGCCATGGCGGAAGCTGTTCTATTTACTGATCCCGCTTTGAGATTAAGTCCACAGTTTGTAATTATAATCGGCGGCACAGCTCATTTTGACTGAATTTACATTTCTATATTTCTTTTTCTATCGTTGACACTTTGTCCAATTTTGAGGTTAATTGGATTCAATTAGTCTGATAGCAGTTGTCCAAAAGAGAAGAAACTGTCCAGTAGGTAGGAACAGAAGACAATAATCGAATAGGCTTTGATGTTCCGATACCGCTGAAAATATCTCTCATTTGTGCTATTCAAGCACATACATACATACACAAACAATGTGTAATAAGAAACGATCCCTGGTTGTGACTTTATGTTGACATTCCAGGTTATGCAGCTCCACACGCGAAAACCGGTGTAAAATAAGAGTTGAAAAATAAACAATCCATTTACGTTCATGCGTGGAAGCATCAGCAAATGATTGCATTTCTGCCCCCATGCGGTAGGTCACAATCGCGGTGTAGTTATCACGATTCTCTGTTCATGTACTCAGTCACTGCACGAAATGCCGCATACAGGTTTGAGGCTCAAGCGTCCCCTGGTAAACATGCAAGTTTTGGGTAACATTTTAGATTATGCGGGTTGAGTAGCACTACATTTTAAATACCCTGGTCTTTGAAAACATCTGCTTTGAACGGAGAAACAAGCGATGGTTTTGGTATCGTTGAGGAAAGCAAAAATCAGATCTAAAGTGCCAAATAAAATTTGGAATAGCACAATATTTAGCGATAATAATAGCATCATTGGTGATCTTCACATGTGCGTAGAGTATACATCTGGCCCAATGCCATTCACCAATTGTAGGAAATGAAGGACTTCATCTTTTATACTGCTCGGTGGAGTAGCATGTACCGCATGTAACATAAGCTTAGAAGGACCTCGTAATATGCATATATTAAGTTGCAACCGAATGATACTCATTTTAGAGTAGATTAGAATCGGTGCATATACTGCGGGTGGGAAATTATCCCATGCTTTTCTCGTTAGTATGGATGTTGGACCAAGTCATACACTTCCGTGGTGATTTATTCATACTTGTCTAAGAGATCAAGAATTTTTGTGCAGCAGTATCCTCAGTAAACTATTCATTCAACTTCCACAAGGGACAAGGTACTGCTGTCACCGGGAAATACGCATGATCTATAAAGAAAAGACTGGATATTATAACGTATAACACAGATAGGAGATGTTAGAGGAAGTAGGACCGAATTTCTGCCGCATGCCGGAAGAACTCCCTGCAGCCTCAACTACCGGAGAAGACAGTCTACTTTCTATGTGTAAATGCGAAATAAAAGAGATGCTTCCGATCTAAGGGATGACAAGCAACTGCACTTTTTCATGTTAGCAAAAATGTCCACGTTATCACGTTTCGACGTAAGGTTGTAAAACATCCGAAAATTCACTGCACAATGCCGACTCGAAATATTTATCTTTCAATGAAGCCATGTTGATCTATCATTATCAACCCAGCTTATGCGTACAACGAGTTCGACACAAGCGCTAAGCTTATCTTGGACTTAAAAAAAGGACCTGATTTATTCGCTATATACTTGGCTCTGTTTCACTGTTTTATAGCCATTTATTCTTATTTATGGTGTAAAATGGATGACTTTTAATATTGTGGATGAGGCGATAGGAGCAAAAAATTGACTCCTGGCAGCCTTCGCCTTATTAGTGTATTATTCAAATAGGAAGGCATGGCCGTTTCTGTAGTCCTGTGATATCTCGTATGAATTCCGCTTTGGATTAGCTGGTGGTCATTTTTGCCACATCGAATATTTAATTGGTATGTAGTTTTGGAGACCAGCATATTGACTTCATCCGCTTTCATTAATAAAACTAAAATTATCTTCTGTTTTTGGCCTCAGATGTCGAGACGCTTAGAAGTATTCAGCGTAAATTTTCTGTGCCTGACAGTGGATATCCAAGTCCCATCAGAGAGAACGAATAGATTTTTTAAACAAGTGTTGCACTAAACCAGCAAAACCTGCGATTACAAGAAAGTTCACACATACAACCCTCCAGATCAACAATAACGCATCAAAGGCATTTCAAGTGAAGCGTTACCATTGAAAAACAACAGAGTAATCAAATTTTAAAAATTGATTGTTAAATTTTGGTGAACTTTGGTATACTATTTCCTGCCGACACACTTGTTGCATATTTTAGAGCTCACGGTGTGCTATAAGACCAGCAGACAACCAAGATTCAAAGAGGTATTCACGTACGAGATATTGACTAAACAATTCCAGAAAGAGCAGTGATCGATTTAGTACTTGTTTAACACAAACGTACAAGTGGCCGAAAGCAAAAGCCGACCGGATTAGTCTGAGCATATTGCCTATTTAATACACAGATTTCGAGAGGATAGCGTTGAACGCAATAGTCTTAGAAGGGGCGTTTCTTCCAGACATCTACTTCGCTAAAGAATGTAGTGCACTTACGCTTACAGAATGCCTGAAACTGCATCTTGCTGCAAAGGATAATGTTTAGTCGGTGTTATAAATATATATACTCTTTGATTACCCTCATTACTGCTACTACCTCACTCTCCGTAAGCTAACCTGTTCAACCAACAGTTGATATTTCATAGTTGCTTCTTGATAAGCATCCCCTGAAGTTTACATAACTGATGTGGTTGACTGGGTTAAACGGAAACCATCATAACAAAACGCGGCTGGAGATTCATTTTTTGCTTGCTCCTGAATAAAATCTGAACTGCAAAATCGCTTGTTTGCTACCTGTCAGGGTGAGTAACAAGATTTTTGTAGGTCACCCAGGGAAAGTTCGTTACTTTTGAATAATGTAGGTGACTGACATATTTCGGAGCAAACTGTACTTGAATGAACTGTTTTTGACTCAGCACTCTGTGGTGATCACTGTTTCCTCTAAAGCGTTCCCCGGTTGCAGATAGTTTTAACTGAATAAGCCTTCATTCAAGAAAAGTTAATGTCCTTGACTACCCGTTCCAAACCATACAAATTAAAGTTTTATCAACGCATACATCAATCAGTCTCCGAATTTCAGGTTGTAGTCTGGTTTCTGCAAGGTTATAAATGATATCGGGTGACACATGCGGATAATTATTGTCGCGTCACCCCCGACCCTTGCACGCCTGCATTAGAACACATTGAAAAAATTCGGAAAACCCACTCAACCTTTTAAACGCTCTTAAGATTTCCGATTACAAAGCTGAAACTAACGCAGATACTAACAAGAAAAAATCGAATATACTGGACTCCGCACACAAATGGTTGTTAACATTCCAAGGAATAGATGATGTGTAGGTGGGAAGACATGCAAACTAAGCACCAAATGATTGCTTGGTGGTCCCAAGTTTCGAGTGGCTTGTTCTCGTCAAGCTTCTGACTAAGCAGTCAACAACCCTCATAACTCCCCACAACCTTTGCTTAGGTTCCGAGCATAAATGTCAATAAAGCCGGGTAAATGCTTCATTTTCGGGAACACCGCTCGGAATTGTACTGGTATTTGAAGTAGAACGCGTCGTGCTCACACTTGACTGGTAAACACTTAACCCATCGGTCGGAGGTTCAAGTTCGGCAGTTAAAATACTTATTTCCGGTCAAGATTTTCACTAAATCAGCCGGTTACTAAAAACGCCGTCTGACAACTTTTCAGTTGAAACCCAGACTGCATTGATGTAGCTGAGATAGAGTTATACCAAGTAGCAGATAAGTAACACTGAGAGTGCGTTGATAGCCAAAATGTCCTTATCGACCCATCTTTTTTGAGGCGCTTATAAAAGTTAATTAAGAGTGAGATATTCTCTATATTCACATCATAAAAGTTGATTAAGAGTGAGATATTCTCTATATTCACATCACTCGTTTAACAGTCGTCCTGCCGTCTTGGCGCAATTATTCCAGTGAGTCCGCATCAAAGGGAAGGAAGCAGTGGTCTGCATTTTCGCTCTTATTAGGGTTCGTCAGTATTGCATGTCTTACTGCCGTGCCGTGGTTTGAACTGCGGACACCTGACATGCGAGGCGAGCGTGTTACCACTACCCCACCAGCACACGTTAGACGCAGCTGAATTTTCATGTCTGAACAGGCGAATTTGTTCACGCCTAAGCTATGTGATCGGTGTGCTCGACTCATCATTGAACGACGACCCAGTAACTGTCCTGTTTGTGACGATCGATTGACCTGCCTGTCAGGATTTCCTAATCAGACGAGTGAAACCCGCTGGACAATTTTTTTAAATTTCCATTGTGGCTTTTGCGGGAGTAGTGGTAACACGGTCGCCTCGCATGTAGATGTGCGGAGTTCAAACCCCGGCACAGCCCTTGGATATGCACTGCTGATGAGCTCTAATAAGTCCGAGACTCGAGTCCAGTGCTTGGTGTGGACTCATCAAAATGATTGCACCGGGACAGGAGGACGATTGATGTGTGAGGACGGGATTGATGTGAATATGAACAACACATATCCCGCAAACCCCACAACAGAAATTAAAAGTGAGATATGTTTGAGGTGAGCTGAAATGCGTCTGAATGGCAAAGAAATCTGCTGCTGCAAGTTTAATAGTTTAATAGTTTAATAGTTTACAATAGATGAGCTTGCTGGAAGAAACAAATTATTTTATTATTGTGGTATATGTTCGCTGTTTGACAGTCTTTTCCCTTGCAAATTATACCAATTATAAGATTACTAGAACCTCGACTGCTAATTTTTGTTGCGTACGACGTTCTTTACACTTTGATTATTATTATTATTATTTGATTTGATTTGAAAGCAGTTTATGCTATGTTGTTTCATAGCATATTGATTTACCTTCACGGATGGTATTCATGGGAAGGAACAAGTTATTCTGTATGGGCTGAAGTTGTTTTTCTCCACAGTGAAGTTTTTCACGGCTTCTCGTTACATTTGCCAGAGTAAAGTGGGTGTGAATAGTAGCTCCTAGTTCAGGGCACTGATCACTCCTACATTGATGTGATTAGTGACCGATATATTTTCCCTCGTTTGATAATACATTTCCAAAAATTCTTCGTTGTTTTACACATCCCTGCAGTCTGAATTGATGAGTTCGCACTTACTCATTCACCGTAGAACGGTGTCTCAGATGAATCCATCTGGAGTGGCCAGATCTTGTGTGCGATTCCTCGCTGCAGTCACTGTTAACTTAGTATCCTGGGGTTTTCCACAACCTAGCTAAGGAAGATAGCCACGCCTTGCTCAGATTACTAGTGGTCAGTACTTTCAGTTGTGTGGACCGTTCAGACATTGAGAGTGTTACGGGCTACTTGGGCTAAATAGTTCGGGTTTGGACAACATGAGCAGCGAAAATAAGCGAAATTGTGAAAATTTGAATGGAACATAAATCTGAGACCGGAAAGCGCTTGATAACTAATGAAAAGTTTGTTTGCCTGCAAATTGGGATAAGTCGATGATCCATTGATTAGAAAGATTAAATGTGAATGCACTCCCCGCCGGTAAACTAAATTTGGACCAGATAGTTTCAGTCGGACATTTGGATGCACCAGCATGAATGTGAATTTCAGACTTGTTTGAATATAAGGATCACTGACTGACTCGACAAAACAAAGTTTAGACAACGTCCCCGAAATGCAAATAAAATTCACCCTGCGGCTGCAAACTAATACAGAAAAAAGCACTAAGATCCTGGTAAATCAATATCTTCAGTAGCTCGGCGTTCATCTTATGTGGGTGGAGAAACAAAACTGGTGTGGTCAGCCACTGCCGTGTGAATAACAATTTACCAAAGCCACTTGCAGCTGAAATGAAAAAAGATAGACGGTGTGTGCAAGGTTTCTCAGGTTCCAATAATCTACTGATCAAGACAGATATAGAAAAGGCAGCTTCTGAAACGATGAAAATTCAGTTCCACCTGTTTTAACCGAACACAGGATGCACTCAGAATTTCTAGATATCTTAACTCAATTCGTGCTCGCACTCAATCAGTACGGATCTGCTGCTCTACCGTGCATTTGTATTCATCCTCATCTGCACCGCATTGGAAGCATGCGCTACCACGCGCGACGATGTTAAAACGAATGATTGACAGATGTTGTAGAAATGGTTTGCAACGTGGATTACAGGTACACAGCATGTAACACAGATTCGCGGTGAACTGGTACTGACTGAAATTTCGGCACAACTCATACTGGTGCACCTTCTGCGAAATCCCGATGTAGATATTCTAAAAAGCAGTACGTTCTGTGCTCGCTAAACTCGTCTCAAGCAAACAGGAGACAGATACACTTTTCGTCATATAAAGTTTGACTGTGATGGTAACTTCATTTTTGGAGCGTTACCTTTTGCAAACGGCAATCGTTCTTTATGTGGTCAGTGTTTTGCACGTCCAGCATACCTTGCTAGCATCCATTAAATGAATCATGTTGTTTGACTTTTGAGTGAACCAGCGATGAGCGGTTATGATTTAGGTAAGTTATTATGTTAGGCTTATGACCAGCAGGTTATACAATAGACAATTTTTATAAAATCTTTACTTCTGTCCATAAATATATTAAGCTTTTAGTATCTACGTAGCATCGCATAAGAGCTGTTCGGTATCATATAGCTTGTTCTACAAACATAGAACCATTAACTGGTAAGCGGATATATTGTTTTGGAAACTCCGAACCATAGGTGGTTTTCCGTCTTCGTACTCTCTATCTGTCCTGATGAGTGCTAAATACTGCATGATTTAATCAGTTAGGAGACAATATTTCAAAAGGTTTATCCTAATCCATCTTTCTTGAGCTTCGGAATATACTTATTTACTAGTCAAGATAGTTACAATCAATTATCAAGGAGAGTTTCTAAAGCATTTTTGAGGAAAGTCGTTTAAGATATCAGTTAATATGTACACAATGCTTTGTGCAGAAATCCAAAAAGCGCCCCTCTGGTGGACGAGAAGAAAATCGCGCTTCCTTCAATCTCCTCTCTCATGATAAACATGAGCCTTTGGTCTTACAAACACTGTAAATAACAAAACAAAACAAGGAGAAAATCTGTTGGGAGGGTTCCTGGTAAAATTACCAGAAAAAGAATCAAAGAAAGGTGTCTAATTTTCCCAGCTGCATTTAGTGGTAATTCCCAAATGAATAATGAAATGCGGAATTAGTTGGGTTTGCAATGACTTTTTGTGCTTCTGATTCTGTCTTCCGCATCCGTCTAACTGTCGATTTTATTTGCGCTTGTATATGATCCGTCATGTGGTATATGCTGTACTTGGTAGACGCCTCAGACGTTCTTGTTTGTACTCCAAAGCCACTGACCTCTAAAACTGACCAAATGAGCTTGGCATCATCGCCTCTCTATCTATTGGCAGCACGATCAATTTTCCCAGATCTGAAAACCATTCACTATCATGTAGCCCTGATTGGGAAAGGCAGGATTAACCTGTGGCATGAACAAATACTAGTCAAGTCTCTGTTGTATTCAGTTACTCTACTCAGTTTTTATTGGAGACTTATATGTGAAGTAGATTGACGTAATAAACAGAATAATCCTGACAACAGCTGTTTCGTTTCTGTACATATAGGCTCATTCGATGGTGACTTCGCGGGTGCGGTGATTTTTGTCTCCTGTAGACGTCCTTTGAGATTAGTACGGTCCCATATGGTTGACGACGATCCACCAACAATAAGGACGTCCAATTTACCAGTTTTTAGGAGAACAGCTGTTGTCGTCTCTCATCCAGTGCAATGAAAGTAGTGGTTTTTTCATTCACTTATTGACAGGCGCACAAGAGCATTTTTTCGAAAACAGTTCTTCTGGGATGCAACCCATCCGGCGTAATTTTTAGAAAAACAGGCTATGTAAAATTTTACCCTGTTCTTGAAATTATTTAATTCTTTGGTCAACCTCTCTGGCGGAGGAATCATTGCAGCTTGGGAAAGATAGGCAGATGGGCAAGCCCTCAGAAAAGAAAAGTGAACATTAGTCTAGCTTGAAATTCAAAACTAGCAGAGAACTAGTCCATGCTGAGATTGTCACGCTTTCTTTATTTGTGTTATTCACAAAAGGACTGCTTTCTTCAAAGAATCGAGCTGAAGAGTGGTAGAATACACTAAACAAAAGTACTTCGAATGCTTTCTTTAAATTGGTTTTGAATTGCGACGTTGTCCACGTCAGCAAAATCTAGTAACCTCAAATCTGCGCGCTGGTTATCCTTTTTGTTGTATGCTGGCACTGCACGGTTAAATTTTGGTATTTTACGCTAAAACGCTTTCTAGAAAAGCGGGAATTTAGGAGAATATTTCAAGCCATTTGAAGCTTAATTTTACCCATTACAGCAACCTCCCATTTTGCTTATCGGTATGAAGGCATAAATTCACCTGTTTTTCTCTACTCGGCTGGAATCCCTCAGTAAGGCTGTAAAGCTTTTGACCTAGGTACAAGTATCTGGGTAGTTTTTTGTGTGTTATTATCTGGAGCTTAAGTCTTCCAAGTAATCATTAGCTCTTAAATTTAAATGCTCTTTGCATCTTTCCAGAACGGCGCAAAATACAAAAATTTTGTGTCCGTGCAGAAAAAAATGACACTAAGCCCCGATTTCAGTTTACAGGATGGCTCATTGTGCTTTGGTTGATGCATCACCGAAGATCTCACACAAGAAAATTTTACGTGTGTTGCATCGTAGTCCTTTTGAAGCATGGAGGGCTTTTATTTTTCGGCACCCACCAGACACAATGGACTTTTTTCCACAGCTGTGTTCGGCGCCACTGGTTAATGTTGATTGCGAACATGTGCAAACTAAAGAGAAAACAAAATGTGCCCGGAATTTCTAATTTATTGCATACAGATATTCTTTGCAGAAGGTCTCGCTATAACATCTAAAACTATTCGACAGATAAGGGACAAATGTCTCAAAGTAACCTAGAAATGTTTCAGCTGGAAGCAAGCACACCCAGAAAGGTGTCCAGTTAGCCTAGGATCCTCTGTTTTATGAATCTGTGTAATCGGCTGTCACACATTCCATCCAGATCTCATCTTTACATTATATCCTTTGATAATTACTCGGCTTTCAAAACAAATTCCGATTTCAAATTGTTCCTGGTCTACACATTAACACTCTTGAAGAATACTTATGAATAGAAGATCCTTGCTCATTCAGTTTAGTGGCCTGTTTACCTGCGTGGGAGTAACTAATAAATGGTTGCAAAATAACCTGAAAAATTCCCCGGGGGTTGTTTTGATGTTTACTAATTTTGTCCAATTTCCAGTAGATGGACTTTAAGAATTTTGGTTTGATGCAATCAAGTCCCGGCGGGCCAAAACTGAACTAACGTTCTCTTATGTTTCCCAAAGAAACATAAATATTAATAACCAGGAAAAATTTCCGAATTTAAGGTTATTTGTATGTAGGAGCACATGGAATACTGGATTTTCTTACAGGGTTTACAATCAGTCCCCTTTAATTATCATCTTGACCAATTTGTTTTATCTATAGTTGGGTTTTCGGGAGATGACTGAAGAAACCGTTTGATCATACATATTTACCGTCTCTATAGGAAAAATTTATCAGATACTTATTTTGTCATGCACATGCCAAGATTAAACAAACTTGCCCGCTCCATCTGTCCAAACTACAACAGTGCGCCGGAAAATAAGTAAATAAAAGGACATGTTGCTTCGCCACCCCGAGATTACCCCATGACAAATATCCACCGAAAAGTTACTGTCTGGTTTTCGACTGGGCGAATGGGCCTTCAGTGTAGAACATGGTTAATTCTCATGGGGTATATAATACAAAATATGGCTAGTATGCGACGTCAACGAAGCTTGCATTCACATGCCCTGATATCGTGATAATCTTATGCTATTCTTAACAACCTCTCCCTATATCCGCAAAGATGTTATCGCACACATGTTGATTTTATTCGATCGTTTCAGCATATTTTTCAGAAAACTGCATTGGATGTTTGGTTATTTCTGACCTTGAAAAGGAACTACTCCATTGTTAAAAAGCTTTAACCGCATCGCCGCATTGAGCAGTGTTGACTAGAAGTCTCTTTGGCTGAAAAAATGTGAATATAATATTAAGTCCTTCACTGTTCGAAAGTTAAACACAAAATAATCACGGGTTTCTCGTCCGATGGCAAGTGTTTCCGTTTGTTTGCCATAGATCACGAACGAATTCGATTAGCCTCCATCACCTGGACCGATAAACGTCTTCAAACTACGGAAGATCGCAGCACAGATGTTTGCACTTACGACGGCAGATTCGCTCGCATCACAGCTGGTCAGGTAGCACCGTAAAATTTGCGCTTCAGATGCAAAATATGATTCAGGGAAATGAAACGTTGACACATAAGCTAGGCGTCTCACTGCTGCCTTTTCTTTTTCAACGTAATTGATATAACCTTGAGGGTCAAATATATATGGGTAAAAAAATGTCTTGAGGATCACCATGCACAATCAGTCCATGGCTGAGAGACGACAGATACCGTACAGCCTATACTTTCTTTTTGGCTAAATTAGAAACGCACAATTTAGGAAGTTCTATAGTGGTTGTTAAGGTTCCCGATACGGAACTTTGAGTGACGCGTAGGTTCGACAATCTCGAATATCAAAAGGAAGAATTGGGTTCGTAATAATATGGTACTATTTACATAAGGGTAAGCAAATGTGTACAACAAACGTTCGCAGCGTCAACAGGCTCACAGGTCTGTCACTGACCGGCACAGTGCAGTGTCAACGTCCGCACACCAAACAACGGCGAACGGAATGATGGCTCAGTAGCGTGGGTTGCGGTCGTCCCTTCCGACGATAGTCTCGTGATTCTCATTGGACGTGCGATCGCACGGAACTCATGAGAAAACAAGTCAAGGCAGGCTCAGCAAACGGGACATGAACGCGCATGGGTAAGTAGGTCAGCTGCGCACATACACACACAGACACACAAGCCAATACACGAGTGTCGGACGAGACGGCCTCTGAGGCAAGGTGAGTGACGGGTACGATCAAAAGTACATAGGCGGAGTAAGCAAATGAATGGGGGAATTATCATGAGGTTAAGTTGGATTCAACAGTGGTTTAAACCTTCGGTCTTGAAACTGAGGGTCATTTGCGGGAGGGGGATTGGTTTTCTAATTCTGGTCGAATGTGGAAAATCGATAGTCATGCTCAAAGGCCGCGGTTTACTACTTGTTCCAATCGTAGAATTGGGGTGACCGTGTCTCCCTTTTTGCCGCAAATTGTATTTCAATACTGACGTCATTAAATCCCAGTTGCTCTTCACTTTGGGCCGGTTTCTGGACTTATACTGCAATTTACTGTTTCCCGGTGTCGTCCACTCCGGTTTGCGCATTTCAGTAGGAAGCTGAGCGATTCGGACAATCAAAATTTTTGAATGACAACGGTGCGTTTTTAAATGTTCCTGTATGTAAATTTGTACAAATACATGTGCAAATTTTTATTAGTATTGTTCTCTTTCAGTCTCACTTTATAGACAGTTTTTTTCCAATGCAATTTTAATCACCGTCAAAATGTACACCATTCTGGGAGCCCCCGAACATGTTACCACCTTCTTCTGGGAAAGACTTTTGTTAGGCAACAAACCAAAGCTCTTAATCTCAGGAAGTGCCGCCACGATGTAGTATCCCTGGATCCAGAGAAACCTGAATTTCTGTGTAGTCTTGGTGGAGCCCTTGCTCAGTTGCGTAAATATTCCAGTGTTTAAGTGAAACACAGGTTTGTCAAACATGGTTTCTTCTTAGTCTCATGTAACAAATACAGCTATGAAGTCTAGAATCGGGTGATTAAATTGTCCAAAGCTTGTTGGAGGCAGTGACTGGTAATTCAGGATAGTCTCAGGGCTGACACTAGGCTCTTTTGGTGACAGCGAAGAGTCAAGTAGGCTTAGCTATTTGCACTGCTATCAGACGCATGTTTTGGCTATGTATAATTCCGCTATATACCCCTCCTAGATAGTATTCCATTTCTTAGTTTTACTGCAACACCAGTGAACTAGATCTAGAATGCCTGAGGGCCTCAGCATAAACGAACAAGTTTATCTTTATCCACCTTCCCCTTGGAAGTGACATGGTCTCCGAAACACTGACCGCTGCTTTCGGACGAACTTCTAGATGGTGCTTTTCATTGGTGATCCACAGCCCAATACCAACCATAAAAATGGATTGCCGGTTGGCGACCCATCGAACATTGATGTTTTTCAATGGTCAGAAAATTTCTAGGGTCTCCAGACTCAACGCTTACTCGAGAGACTTCATGAGCTACTTGAGAAATGGACTGGTCAGCAACATACTCAGAGCGACTGCCACTTACTTGATTGACACCATCCCATCCAGATCAGTGAGGCAGAATCGCCTGGAGGATTTATCGGGTTCCATCAAATTAGTCCGAGGGCTGTGAGTCAAACAGCAGAGGAAACAACTGCGGCCACTTGGTCCCTTGCTGTGTCACCAAAAAGAGTACGTGAAAGCCTCGAGGCTACCTTGACTTATGACTCATGGAATTCGAAAAAACTAACTAATTGGATAGTGTCCTTATTTTACTTTATCGTTTTGGGCACCTTTACAACCCTATTCCTCCCCCATTTGCCACATGGGACGCTAGAAAAACCATAGTTCTTATACCATTGTTACGCCAAGCCGAAACCTAATAACTGACAGATACACACGGCTTCAGCCTACCACAGAATCTGAAGGATTGCTAGGCGGCTTACAGCTGGGGCAACAGCCACTTGGAACAAAATTTTCCATGGCATTCCAGAAACATGGGAGTTGATTGTACAGAATTTAGGTGGTCACATAATTGCATTGCTTTCTGGACGGCGAAACTGCTGACAAATTCCGTTTTTGTTAAACCAGAAAATTGATAATCGGAGTCCACCCTAAGCAGTAAAATGAGCACGGTTTACCTGACTTTGCTAACGTCTGATCCTGGAGGAGTTCATGGATCGTAGCACACCGGCGATTTGCTTTGAAGATCAGACGCTGAGAAATTTCTTGGTAGAAAGGGCTGAGTGAACGACGGTCACCCTAAGAGGATCCTTGTTTCAAATGTAGCGCCATCAGATGGTGAACTGTATTTTCTTCATGACTCCAGAGTACAGAGATATCAGACCAGTATTTGGATTATTTGTTTGTCCACCTTAGTTGACAATTATGCAGGGTTGTCCAAAATGACAAGAAAGCTTTCAGTGAAATACACTTATTTGCACACTACTTTGGTTTTTATGGGAGACTCGACTGAATCCGAGCTGAATCTGTCATTTGTGAAATTCTTCAACTAAATCAGTTGCACAAAGACCGCCTCGTGTTTGGGTTGGTATAATATTCGAGAGATCGTAGTATCTTTTCTTGAACAAAACTAACTACAATTTTGCTATCAAAGAGTTTCTAGGAGCTTTGTGAGTATATTCATTCAACGAAAGCTTCTCTTCGGTTCACAGCAGAATCGTCTCGATATGCACCTAATGGTTGTCATGTTCGTAGCAATGTGGGTAGATTCAACCCCAACAAGTTTTGAAGACTATGTTTTGTTTTAAAGTGCTAAATAAAAGAATAAACTAACCACTAAAGTTTTTATTCATCTTACACGGTTTTGAGTGGAAAAATAAGTACAAATTGAGCCCACTCGAACACTTCCCCCTTTGAAGGACACTCGTAGTCATATCTACAATTTACCTAAACTGTTGGTCTTTTTGTCCCTGATCATGAAACATACATAAAACCATCATAAAATAACTTAGATAACTAGATTTAAAATGGACAATCCAAGCTTCTACCCTTATTGTGAGGATGAACGTTTATTGTAAATTATTTGCCTTGTACCGGATGATATGACTTCCATTCAGTCAGGTCAGTAATTGGACGTAAATTATACGTAGGTGAGTGTAGACGTTTGTGTCCATGTGGACAAATTTTACGCTTCCTTTCCACGTAAAAAATGATATCCATTACGTAGATGACTTCTAGAGTGCAAAATGCCACAGAATACTAAATGACATTTCTTTCCATTTCCTTTGGGTTGATCCTATTGAACTGAATCTTTCACAGGATCAGTAACCGGAAGACCGGGACCAATTGAAAGAATGATATATTGTGTGTTGAACCAGTACGATGTTTACTAGAAGCCACATGGGTAAAGTCCTCGTACCCAAACTCTGGCACTAAGAAATTTACGACCAAAACTGTTACTGAAGCAAATATATTTTATTTACTGAACTACTAAGCAGACGCATAAACAGGTCAATACGTAGTCACAAGTAGAAAAGATAAAGGCCGATTACAATGCTTCAGGTTAAGATATTTCTGCCCGACGTGAAATTATATCATTAGCGGCATGGTCACCTCAAATGAAAACATGATGCACAGCGAGCTGCACGGCCTAAATTCATTTCTCAGTTTATGAGCGCATGTTTCATAAAACTAGTATCGTTACGAATTCGAAAATTGCCAGGCAGATCTAACAATACCTCCTACATTGGAGCTGCAGAACTGACAAGCCAGCAAATGTTGCTTTGCACTCCCACTCATACCCAGATAATTAGCAGTCCTGCAGAATTAGTTTTGTCTGTCTAAAGTGAACATAGCTTTGCTACATGAAACATTCAAACAGATAATAATTGTCATGTGTCGCGTGCCATGCAGTTTTCAAAAAAGGTTACATTACCGAACCCCAACCAAAATTGTGTCGACTATACTAGATGCTTTTCCCAGCTTATGCTTGTACAGCATACCTGCTGACGGACATGGTTTTGTCTGATTGGAATGACTATTCTAGTGGACATCAATTAAAAACCTAAGATACTGAAGAATGTGATATCTGACTCCTGCCTGAAGAACTTACTTATAAAGTCACCTAACAAATACAAGTATGTCAAGCTTGAAGTATTTGTCGGGTTGCCCAAAGCGTGTGATTCCCAACAACAGCTTATTAAAGGCGCATAGCAATAAGATCTAAAGTAAACTTTATTTTGCACCCCAGCTTGACCATTCTTCCAGAAGGTTCTTGCTCTTAGAGTTTTCAAGAAAGTTTGCGGGCTAATTAATGTTGCACGCAGACTCACCAGCCATCAAATCTATGACGAAGTACTAAATTAAAAAGCCAGTTTATAATGTCGTTGGAATAAGTGTTGCCGGTAACCATAGAAATTGTAGAAATTTTGATTCTTCACGTAGTATTCAAATAAAAATTGTTTCAACTGAGATAGAAAATGACAATAGACTTCCTCAGGAGGACAATGTTTTTTCTTGTATCTAACCTACATGAGTCGAATTCCGTACCGTGGAAATGCCTCCTAAAGTTTTGCCTGCTCAATTTCCAAATACTGGTTGCTACTGAATTTCATGTAGACTAATGGTCAGCCATGGGTCTCCAGAATAAAATAACCGTACTCTTCGATCCATCCTATAAGTAAAAGGTGCTTCGTTTTCTTTAAATTATAGGTTCAACTTGTCTTTGTCGGACGCTACAAGTAACCGTGAACAGTTTTGTGCTTAGTCAGCCAACTCTTGCATTCCAACTTTCTCCCACAGTAGTTCGGGGTCGATATAACTTGCATTTTACGACGAACCTCGGACATAAGAATATCTTATGGGATTCGAGCTTTTAAAAGGTGAGGACACATACTGCTGTCGACACAACTGAATTAGAGCGGAGCATATCGACTTCTTTCCGCTCAGACAAAACTGATCCGAAATCGTACGAAAATTGACCAATTTGGAACGCCTCCTGATGCTGAAGTCACCTGACACAAGTGTAATACAGGTCTTGATATCATGGCTGACAAGCGCTCTTTCATCCTTTTGAGTAAATTCAATAGAACACCTAAGGTAGTTACTCTAATATAGCTAAGTCATGATCCCCGGGCCGCAGCACACTCTAGTGCTGGAATAGGGGTTATTGTGAAGCTAGTTTCAAGTTTAACCAACGATTAAGACAAGGCCGTAGGCCTTTCTTATGTGATTGGGTTATTGAAAAGACCTATTCCTCATCTTGGTTGTATATAATAAGGGTTTCTTGGTCCATGATAGCAGGATTATATGATGATAATTGTAACTATACTACTAAATGGATGGGAGTAGAGGGATGCAAAAGCTTTACCATCCAATGTGTAAATACACCACTCATCAAAGCCGCATATACATGTCCAAAGACTAATATGTACATAAGGGAGGGCTGTGATTTTGGATGAATTTTGTCTTCAGCCAATTTTGTTTGTGTACCATGCTTGTACTTTTAGACTGAGGCTTGCTTTCACCCTGTCACGCTAGGCAGTGTGTACTTTTAAATAATGTTCCTTGAGGCATATCAGATGGTCCGGTACATGCGTCAGGCGACCAGTCCAAACCGGGTTACGTTGTGCTTATAATGCTCATTTACGAGGAAATGCACTTAATATTTCTGGTACGCCCAAAGCCTGCACTGGAAGTACACGCCAATCTTTGGCATGGATGATTACTCTCTAATGTGCAGCTAGCTTACACTGTCTATCTATCTATCTATCTATCTATCTATCTATCTATCTATCTATCTATCTATCTATCTATCTATCTATCTATCTATCTATCTATCTATCTATCTATCTATCTATCTATCTATCTATCTATCTATCTATCTATCTATCTATCTATCTATCTATCTATCTATCTATCTATCTATCTATCTATCTATCTATCTATCTATCTATCTATCTATCTATCTATCTATCTATCTATCTATCTATCTATCTATCTATCTATCTATCTATCTATCTATCTATCTATCTATCTATACACTTTTTTCAAGCGTAGAAAGGACCGGCTGAGATGGAAAGGGCAGTTTCGAATCACAGAACTTCGGATGAGTAAGTTTGCGCCTTGGACACTGAGTCATCTCGAGCCCTATCATATAATTAAATGTGCGAACCTGCAACCAAACACACGTAAGTATCCTGTTGTGGCCACCAATACGAATTTTTGGTGCAATAATTTGTGTGCAATGTTAACGAGTCCGGAATGTTGGTCAGGGAAGCGGTCAGTGAAAACGAAAGTGGCTGCAACAATTCCCACCTTACACAGTTTAGCTTCTCACAACATCAACTCTGAGTGTTGTCGTGGCATAAACGGGCCCTGATAGTCATTCAATTTTTTCGGGTAGCTACCTCACAGGGGAATAATTTCAATAGCCAGTAACTATAACTGAAAAGCATTCAAACAGACCACCAAACGCAATACAACTGTGAGAGGGATATAGTTAGTTATTATCTATTAGGAGAAAGAAGTCTAAGCTGCTACGTTGACTGCATTTAAATGATATTGTGCTATTGTGTGTGGAGAAATCTAGGTCACGATTCAAATCTCCTCTTTAGAAGTTAGTTTTGACTTCAAAACGACACTGTGTACAAATACTCTTTCCAAAAGATGATGCCACAATCGTCTTTACATAAAATAAAAAGAGAGAACTATCTTCGACTTATAACATTTGTAAATATTTTGAATAGTATGTTCCGCATAAACTGGGTTATCTGTTAGCGAAAATTATACTTACCTTGTTCCGACATTTTCTCAGGCTGCATTCTGTATTCCTGTCGGTAAGTTTCGATATGCTTTTCTGTCCAGATAAGCTTGTAGCTTTAACTGCCCCGGAAGTGGCTCTACAAGTTCGTCAACCATGGCGAACACAAAATCACCCTAACTGACGCCAGTGTTTGTAAATCCTACAAGACAATCCAGGCGCTAAGAAGGCTTTCCAGCGCTGCCACAGGTCGACCACTGGAAGCTGATCAACTGATGCATAAACTCACTATACCGGAAAATACGTCACTACCGCAACTGTTCCTGTTACAACAACACATAATTTCCTTTTTTCTCTTCACTTACATTTTCGATTTCACACGTACGAAGCAGAATCTTAGGCCTGAACTGCTGCCACCCACTATAAATTTGTTTGGCACGAGGGAGAGATTTTTGTCTCACTCAGCTGAACTTAAATAAAACCATAAATAAGCCAATCTGTCATACCCTTGTATTCTGTTATAACAACAACATTTATTGAAAACCAAGAAAATATCTATTTGTGATGTGCAGACAGCAAGCCTCCTGAGACGTCGACATTGAGAATACTGAACAATAAAACTGAGAATCCACTTAAATCAACGAAAAAAGGTGGCACCTGATAGATAACAACTATCACCCAGTGGAGGCACAACAAAACCGCGCTATCCGATTGTGACGTATCGGTGGCTTAATTCGAACTCCTGCAACTATTATTCATCAACTTCAGCAAATGATGAATCCCCGGAACGCCATGTCACACTCAGGATATGAATGCAATCCAGGGAAATTTATGCAGTCTCTATTGTGATTTATGTCACCCGGGGCATATTTTAACCACAAAGCTAGATTAACCAACTCAACGTTAAGTAACAATTTATGTTAACGGTTTGACTCAAACGCTGAGATCTGGCAGTTTTACCGAAATAATCTAGCTCATGGGTTTGCGCCACGCCAAATCCTATGGTGTGCTATCACAACGTTTCCTATGACGTCAACAAAGAAAAAACCAACCACAGAGGAAATGTGAGAATAATGTATAGGGTGAATGGAGTCAAAAGGCAGTGAGGTTCAGAAAATGAAATCTTAAGTCTCAGTGTCCAAATCCCTGAATGAACAAAAAGAATGATCAAAGAGCGAAACATGGAGAAACCTCCCATGAATGTGGGGTAGGGTCCAACTAGATTGTTGGTGGCCTAGCCCTACGAAAGTATATCCAAAGCAGGACTATTTCTCTCTGAGCCCTGCATAGCCACAAACTATGCTCGCCATATAGGTGTTTCATTGTTTCAATGCTCAAAACTTTCACAACGGAACTGTGTGTCAGTGTAGCGTGTAACGGTCCGACAGGTTTTATAATGATGTTTACTGATGATACTATACTACCTGAAATTAACATCCAATTTGGGCACCGTTCCACCAGGTCGACAGACTAGATGGATCCTAGCCAAAAACGTGCTTCCAAGCTCATAATTTTTCAGGATGGACAGATACGTCAGACAATGGTCCACATGTGGCTTTGATAGACCTGTTGTTCTGGCCGAACGCAACAGGTTAGCTCAGAGGAACGTCGGCCGTAGTGCACCGTTGTTGCATTCCAATTTTTTGGCGTAAAACGTTTCGTTTCAGTGCCAATCCGTTTGCGTTCTCAGCATAGCTGGATGTATATATATCTAAACACGGCAGAGTACACAGTTCATGTCAGAGCTGGCTGGCATCGGACAATCTTCTATGCTGCATCTTTCGTTAAATGCTGTTTTAAAATATACTCACTTCTTGAACATTCATCCGCTCGCTGCACATAACGTTACGGTAAATTGTCGCAAAACCTTTTACTTGTGCCACTCCAACAAAACCCACCGTGCTCTGTCAGTAATTTCTTCCCAATAGGTCTCATTCGCTCCTATACTAACCTCAAACTCCGACCCAGAGCAGAATCATGCTAAAGAGTTGGATCTGCGTCATCAAACATTGTGGAGGCTATAAGAGACGCACGTGATCGTTTAATTCATGTTAGCAAAACATGCAGGCAACACACTAAAGAGCTTCAATAAAATCCATCCCTACTACTTATCATCTGGGAGCAAAAACTCTGACTATAACGGATTAGCCAACCGATACACAGGACCAAAGAGTTTGCCCATTTCTGCCCGGTCGGGTTTACCCTCGTTGATAAGCGAAGATTCCTTAGAACCGAATCAGAAGTATTCAGTGTTCAGCATTCAGGTTAAGAAACAGAAGGAACCACAAGAATAGCACCTCAAAAGGATTGAAATTTGGTCCGATATGAAGCGTGGAAACTACAGGAGGAACACTGTCCCGGTCAATTATACACTGAATACAAAAACGTTAAGTTATACATAACTTGATTCTCCGAATATTATTCGCGTCAACGGTAAAAACTGAACAAGTCGTGAGTATCAGTTCCTCGCTCAGGAGGCAACTAAACCCTATGGGAGAGAGATAAATGTCATCCACTGTTATTCAAAGCCAATGAATTTGAGGCCAGCACACATTAGCGCCGCAGCTAGTTAGACGTTCTCAATAAGGCTTGGGTTCACGTTGCGTCCTGAGTACGAAATATGGTTGGCACACCCATGGAATGCTCTGAAGGGAGCTTCATCAGGTGTCAAAAACACCACTCAATTAGTGTATAGTGAAGTGCACCAAATTACTCGAAGAAAAACAAATGCTCTGTGAACAAATTGTTTGTGATGGACTGCGAACAATATTCTTGGGCATAGTCAAGTGCCGAATTGCATTATGGCACCTAGCGTCGTAATAGCTTCTGACCAATCTGCAACGTGCAGGAGGAAGGAATATGGCGTCTCCTCCAAATGACATGTGGACACGACTATCACCATTCAGAGAAAGGTATTATTCAGGTGACCAGTGCTTTGCCGCACTGACACCCATTTGAAGTGTGCTAGCGATGGAACCCATAGATTTCACGCCATCCGCAAAAAATAGACATGAACTTGAGATCACATTGAGTTTGTCCGCGAAGACCAGAAAGTGGGATGGGACGCCGTCGATTACTGCATTCTGGAGCCAAAGAGCAGATTTCTCTGTGGCGATGATTGCGCTCCTCATCCAGCTGTGGCTGCACCTTTACTGTGATTGCACCGACCCTCTGTTCGTCCACTATCAATGTGACATTTTGGGTGTTTGAAGGATCTTCATGCATATTGCTGTCGGATGCGTGGCCTCTTCCATCTTCATTCTCAGACTGACAACTTTTGAAGGAGCGGAGCTGGAGGCTGTTAGTCCCGCATTTTTAAAGGAATCATCCGTGATTGTCTTTTCTATGACTTATTGCTTGCTTAAAGTCGTTAGGGCTAATTTCATGCAGGTGGACTGACCAGCGGCCGTGGAACTTTTGCAGGAGCTCTGACGTCAGAGTCAACCTTTGTGGCTAATCGGTCAGTGTGTTCCCGCACTGGTTACCCAATTCATCTTGAAGATGGTACTGTCGGCGTTCAGTCCATTGCTGTGCCTTTCTCCCCCATGCTCTCGACGTTTAACTAAACGGGAGCGTCCCCTGAATTGTTTCACATGGGTCTGCGACGCTAGGGTGGAAGCTGCATTCTAGGGTCCTGGTAGGTTAGCTAAATGTTCTTGCGGCAGCACGAAAATTCCGAATATGTTTCGGATGACCTAAAGCTTAGAACTGGGTATTTTGTCGCCAAGACTGGATAATTTTCACTCTTTTCCTTTGGAACAAACGTGATGCAGTCTCAGCGCAGCTAGTGGGCGATCTTTGGAAATATATCTAAATGCTTAGAAACTGCTTCATGGTTCTTCCAATGGCACTTGGAGAGAAAATATTTAAAACAGTTCCGAAGACTCGCTTACTTCCCTCATCTGGTAACCATTCTGTGTGAAGTGATCTGCACAGCTTTTGTGAGAACAGCTAATCAAACGACCTTTCGAGTCTTGTTAGCCTGGTTGTTTCGGGAAGCCCTCCCCAGATGCTTGGCTGTCATTCGCCTATTTACTAATGGCAGCGTGGCGTTCTTGACTGCAGCATCACATGGACAGAATATTTTCTTGAGAGCTAATGGACTCAGGATGGAAGGCTCTAGATGTTCGTTTAGAGAGAAGAGCTTATTACTGATTTCCATCCGGGTCGCTCCGCTATTTGTGCTTGCGCCCTGAAAAGCCTGCACTCAAAGGTTCTGATTAGTAGGTAAACGCTGTGCAAGTTTTTGTGACCTGAAGGAATGTATAAGTTTTCGTTGTTGACACGTGTCCCGCTGTCCACAAAATGCACAGAACCGGCAAGGTGGAGGCAGCTAGAGGATACAAAGGAATCAGAAGACTTCGAAGATGGTTTATTAGAACAGCCTCCATCCTCCATTTGTAACGCCGCCAAGCCAGGCAAGTGTGCCTTTATATTCCATGCTTGACTTCTGAATGACAGCGGTTTTACCCAGATTTGCTGTTTTTCGCCGATAGCGTACAACAGGCTGCCTAAATCCGGCTCGTGTTTCAATGTTTAGGCACATCAAAAAAGGAATGAAAGAAATTTTCATGTCCAGATCATACCTGTGTGCACAATATTCAAACCGAATTACAAGCGTTAACTCAGTAAATTAGTGAGACAGCGAAATAGCTCATTGTTGGATCTGAACGAGCTACAAACAAAACTGAGCTAGGATGTATCAGGCAACTCATTTCATAAATTCCAAACTCGTGTACCGATCTCTCCCCTCTACACAAAATATCCATCTCAAGCTCCCCGTAAAGATTTCATCTTTTCCTTCGCTGTCAGCCCACCTTCCTTAAGCTTGAGCCGTCACGCTGGTTTGTTAAACAGTATTTTTAATCGTTATGTATTCTTTAATTCTGCGCACCTATGCAACAAATTCATCAGAGAAGGTTTCGCACCATTTCCCTCGTGCTTTTCGCAGATGAATCTCGGCTTAAGACAATGTTGCTAGCTCTGCCCCTAGAACCCATATCTCCGGCTTTCGCACTCGCCAAATACTCGTGCTCCAATCTCTGACTGTTCAGGGGAAGTCCTGAAGATAGTATGCCTCCATACTTTAGCCAGTACCGCTGATGGTGGGCAAACTTTCCATTTCAACATTCTTTTCACTTTCTCGTTTTTGCACTCGCGCTGTCCAATGCAAAGTTCCCACCTTGATGCTCCCAAGGTGAAGATCATTGGGCTTTCCTTAGGTAGATTCTGATTTAGCTATTGTCTATAGTATGTGGTGATTTGTATCTTTGAACGCTGACGTTGTAGACAAGTTCTTGACCATGAACGTATGTCTTTGTTCATGTTCGGCCATAAGAAACGTTGAATAATGAGTTTGTGAGATGAGTGTCCGTTTCCCCCAACACATAGCTGATTACGAAACTTGAAGTGAGCACCATTTTGATCCATTATTTTCATCATTCGAGCGTTTTTTCTCTATCACGGTCAAGACTCTGCTGAGGAAGTAGTGTGGTGTTTTGTTTTTTTTTTGCTTCCATTATAACAACGTATTTTGTCAATTGCATAAACGTTTTTTGTTTGAATACGAAAAACTACACAAACGCGCACTTGTACAATTACACACAATACAAACGTGGTCACGTACTTGAACTCCCTCTTTTGGTTTCGCTCACGCTTACAGCAGCCATTCGCGAGTTTCATGTGTTAACTCTGGTATCAAAACATTTCAGCCTATTTTCGGATCTTATTATACGTGAGAACTGTTCATCAGAAGACCCCTGGACAACCATGATTGAATTATTATTTATTCTCTAACCTGGACCAACGACGAACTATTTTAAACAGAACAATTGTTAGTGAGTCTGTCGCATTTGACCTCATTATTATTGTATACTCAATCTAGCGTTATTATTTCCATTTCTTTGTCACACGCTCCTGGTAAAATAGCTTTTGGTTAGCCGAACCAGCACACTCCTTAGCTAGCAGATGCTCTTTTCCACGAAGCCTTAATCTGTGGAATGAATCCTTTATGTACAAGTATGGTATATTTCTCTGTGCATGCCTACATTGAAAATTTCCATAAGCCGCCTTAAATTTGTTGGAGTTCCATTTTTAACATTTGCCACGCACTTAAGTTTCAAAGTTTCAGTGCTAAGGTTTCAGATATGGCCTGTTATAATAAGTAGAAAAATTGGCTTCTGTCCGGTTTTCATCCTTTGCGGCATTTGAGGAAGCGCTAAATACACAATGAATACACTACACACACTATGTAGTATTTGTGCTGCAGCATGTACTTCAAGCACTAGCGTCATTTTGCATTACGAGTGGATATGTTGCAGATGCAACATGCGGCCAGAAAAACCAACAGCAGGTGGAGGGATTCAAAGAGGCTAGTGAGTTGAGCGCATCTGCTAATTACAAGCAGTGCATGCAGCACCGGGTGTTCAGTTTGTTTCTGCCTAAAAAGACACAGAATCTATCTCGTAGTAACCTCTTATTATCTGGAAAACAATCACAAATCGACGAAATTTTTGTACGATCAGCTTTCGGTAAGTCCATCACTAACGGAAGAGGAGTTGGACACCTGTAAGGCTCTGATGAAGAATGAAACACCATCGTGTAAAGTGCAGCAATTTGCGTCCGATGAATTCGGCAAGGTCCTTACCAACCAGAACATATAAAACTACCGCAAAAAGTGTCTGCCATCTCTGGTGAGTAAGTCGCGCATAGCTTACTTGTACTGTGGCAGATGATATGCCTCCAGTTCTGGAAAAATTTCGGGAGGCCGGGCGCGTACTTGCGCTGCAGTCAGGGGAAGGTCATTATAGCCACATATGGTTCTCTAGATGGTAGCAGAAAGCGCCGTTCTGGGTGAGTTCTTTTAAAGTAACTAATATTTGGCCTGTAAACACAAACTTTACGCATTCCTGGTCACGGATGGCATGGGTACCGGACATCCGGTTATGTATGCCTTCGCAGAAAGCGAACAGTTTGCTCCCATGCGTTAACTATGCCGCTTTTTCAGGGAAATGATAAACGGAAAGTATCTAGTGAAGACTTTTGTCGTGGGCAAGTTGGTGACACGCATGCGATCAGCGAGAGCAGTGTTCGACTGTGATGTCATGTTGTGCTATCCTCATATTAAGAAGCACATATGTATCATCTATTTTTGGTCACTGACACTGCAAAACCCGGTACATATTTTACCTTATGGCTCGCCTGGACAATGCCAGTTTTTTGTTCAGCATAATACTAGCACACAGATTCCGACAAAATCTGCAACTGCTCCGCCGCAGGGACTCATGGTTTGTCTCTTACCTTACGGCCCACTGGTTGTACATCACCCACAAATGGGCCATGCATGCACAACCCGGAATGGTGCATTTTGGAAATATGACCAACAGGCGTCTGGATAACACAAACGGCCGCCTGAAAAAACAAAGTGCACCACTCAGACACACTAAAGAATGCCATACAGAAGGTGTCCCGGCACGCCCAGTGGCTCATGCGAAAATATTAGATGAATATGTCATACTATTTTGACCGACTTTAAATCCTGTAGGACGACGGCTACTTTCTGAAGGTTGTCTGTTGAATGACCATGTATGCGCGTTTCATCGTTTTGAGGCACTCAGGACTGCGATCCCTAAGGCTGCACCATCATAGTTGTGGAACAAACAGGCTCTTGCCTGAAAAATACACCACCACCCTTGGCGAATTATGTCTTTGTTTCTTGACTGCATTGGTATAAACGTAATTTGTCATCAATCCAGTTCTCGATTTCAGGAAGCCTCTTTCACTCGACAGGGCGTCTGAAAGAAAATGTGCGTAAGCAATTACAACTCGAGTACATCTTTCGTAGCAGCATTGAAGACATAGTTAAACAAAGTTATAGTGGCGAACTAACCAAGCGCTTAATAAAGTTTAATTGTCCACAACTTCCAATTCTTGTCCACGTTGAAGCTGAAGTCCTACTGCCATAAAAGTAAACTTACCACTTGCTCAATTAGTCCCTGGCAATAATGAATAGCCGTGTGTACAAGGAGGATTCACTAGCGAGTTTCAGTGATCATATGCGCTATTGGACCCAGCAAAGTTAAAGCTAAAGAGGGTTGTATAACAGTCAGTCGTAAGACCAAGTGGTATAATTTTAAGCCCTAGGATCCAGGAACCGCATGCGTTCTCAAACGTGCACCCATGGATGCAGTCGTAGCTAATATCTAGTGAGTTGGTAGGTAATTGGTGTCAAATCTGCTCACTTAGAGCACTAAATCCTAAATTTACTCCACTTCTGCTTCCCGATGCCGATATAATGTAGCTTAAAAGAATCGACGGCTCCGTCCCCCTCATCATAACTTTCAACCATCCAATACTCAACCGTGGTAGCAGCCTTACCAACTAGGGGCACCTTTCTGGGAAACCGATATACTAACGTGCTTTGTAAACTGACACTTGTGATCTTCAGCATCCGGCTTTGTATAAAAAAGCTTCCGCATCTCAGGCACACAACATGTCGGAAGCTGTTTGCCATTTTGGGCTATGCTGAGGCTCTATTCCATGTCTGTCATATAGGTTTAGTCCTCGTCCAACATCCAACAACATCCAAATAGATAGGCTTCAACGATAACCATAACTAATACGATCTAGCCGCCTCTGATGGCCTAGCTGGGAACTGCAAGACTCACTATATCACATTGCTTAGGAACAAATATGCTTCAACCCACATCCAAGTAACAAAAACCGCCACAATGTCACTAATCCCGCTTTTATTCTCTAAGTGCCCTTACTCCCTGTAACGCATGCACTTAATGCGCCTTGCCTGCCTATCTACATATGTTCTTCCCGGTTGGACTTTTAGGTCACTACCTAGCCCTGTCGTCATCATGGACAGCATAACATCAGTGTTAAACACTGATACCCCACTGCCGTACAACCATGGTTTACCTGAAAGCCTTGTTCTGAGGAAAAGGATAACGATGGACAGGGAAGGAACTTCGTGTTAGCTGACTACAATCATTCTGAAGTGGCTACACCTCCAGACACCCATTCAGGCAATCTGGATAGAAATCCACAACTTCCAATTCTTGTCCACGTTGAAGCTGAAGTCCTACTGCCATAAAAGTAAACTTACCACTTGCTCAATTAGTCCCTGGCAATAATGAATAGCCGTGTGTACAAGGAGGATTCACTAGCGAGTTTCAGTGATCATATGCGCTATTGGACCCAGCAAAGTTAAAGCTAAAGAGGGTTGTATAACAGTCAGTCGTAAGACCAAGTGGTATAATTTTAAGCCCTAGGATCCAGGAACCGCATGCGTTCTCAAACGTGCACCCATGGATGCAGTCGTAGCTAATATCTAGTGAGTTGGTAGGTAATTGGTGTCAAATCTGCTCACTTAGAGCACTAAATCCTAAATTTACTCCACTTCTGCTTCCCGATGCCGATATAATGTAGCTTAAAAGAATCGACGGCTCCGTCCCCCTCATCATAACTTTCAACCATCCAATACTCAACCGTGGTAGCAGCCTTACCAACTAGGGGCACCTTTCTGGGAAACCGATATACTAACGTGCTTTGTAAACTGACACTTGTGATCTTCAGCATCCGGCTTTGTATAAAAAAGCTTCCGCATCTCAGGCACACAACATGTCGGAAGCTGTTTGCCATTTTGGGCTATGCTGAGGCTCTATTCCATGTCTGTCATATAGGTTTAGTCCTCGTCCAACATCCAACAACATCCAAATAGATAGGCTTCAACGATAACCATAACTAATACGATCTAGCCGCCTCTGATGGCCTAGCTGGGAACTGCAAGACTCACTATATCACATTGCTTAGGAACAAATATGCTTCAACCCACATCCAAGTAACAAAAACCGCCACAATGTCACTAATCCCGCTTTTATTCTCTAAGTGCCCTTACTCCCTGTAACGCATGCACTTAATGCGCCTTGCCTGCCTATCTACATATGTTCTTCCCGGTTGGACTTTTAGGTCACTACCTAGCCCTGTCGTCATCATGGACAGCATAACATCAGTGTTAAACACTGATACCCCACTGCCGTACAACCATGGTTTACCTGAAAGCCTTGTTCTGAGGAAAAGGATAACGATGGACAGGGAAGGAACTTCGTGTTAGCTGACTACAATCATTCTGAAGTGGCTACACCTCCAGACACCCATTCAGGCAATCTGGATAGAAAGTGACAACAAGAACGCCACTGACATTGATTAACATCCATATCTTGCAGCATCTCCAACCAGGCGCAATGAGGGTCACGCGGTCCCCATCATGGAAGGCGAGTAACACCAACAGCACCCAAAGGTTTCGTATCTCTTTCATACTCCTTTCACACGTGTGGGCAAGCGTGTCAAGGACAGCAAACAGGTAAACGAAATCGAATGCAACTTGGAAATCCAGGAATGCCAAAATTATAGGTCGTTTGTATGTATGGCCTTATCTCGTCACCTGACGGATTGTGAAAGCCCTAAAATCCTCCGAATCTTCTCATATCACTTCCACCCATTCCGCATTTCCTCTCTCCGACAGTGCGAAAGAGTGCATGGTCGACAACTCTAACTTCAACTGCAGGCCATATTCCCAAAGACATTCCTACCCTATGCTGAACCTCATATTCCGCCTTCCGCAACGGAGGAAAGAGTAAACTAAAATTGAACCAATTTTTGTCGGAAGCCTGTGCTGCTGGACTAAGCTTTCTCTGGTTGAAGCATGTATCCCGGACAATCCCCATATGAATCCAAAAAATTGTTGATAGCAGAGCAAAAAATGCTAACAGAAACTCATGGTATGACTCATGCTGTATTACGCCTCGGAGGTAGCTCGTTTTGCAAAGCATCTATGCCTTTTTAGGCTGTAAGTGCGCCGTTCTGGGGAAAACTCAGCGTACAAACATGCGAAACTACCAGACATTTTACGTCTTTCACTGATCTTTTGCCCCCCCCCCACACGCTCCGAGCTACCTTAGTTGCGCACAACTTAGCTAAAACACGTCCCTCATAACCGCATGTACCTACACCCATTCGCCTTGACCCCATGCCTGTTATCTACACCTGAATATCGATGACCGTTTTTAAAATCGGGCAGTGTCGCCTCACTGTATTATTTAGAAACTGTGAGCACCTTTGGCTGCCTGCTATTTCGGACCGTAGTCTAACTCATACCATACTGCCGTCTAGCACACATTTTGACACTTTTTCCTACTTTGGATCCCCAATGTAGACGTGGCTGTTTCATTGCCGCTTTTGAATGGCAGCAATTAACGACCTTTAACCTTCGACGAACCCAAAAATATCCTTGATCAATGATGGTTTCAATTTGTCACGATTCCTTGGATTCCTTTCATGACAGCCCTAACTGACTCACCCAAGATGTTCATGTACGTGCCTGTCCACGAACCCAAGTAAGACGCGATGATGGTTGCGATGACGGTACCGCGACTGCCATACTTAGTCTGATGGTTTGTCCGTGATATCCCTGATATTTCCCAACCGAGCGCGTTAAATGCACCCACAAGACCATCTCAATCCATCGAATTTGTGCCAGAACCTCAGAGCATTGGCCACTCTGTTGTGCTCTCTGCTTTTTCTGCCCATAAATCCACTACTTCTTCCAATGGCACTGTCAAGGGGTCAGTATTCTGGTAAAGAAAAGACCTTGCTGCACATTCAATATGGTGTGTACTAAATATCACTAAAAAACAGTAACTTGCTCTGGTGAACTCATTGGCTTTTTTGGCGGAGCGCCGGTTGCAGCAAAAGAAAACTTTTTCCTATACAGACCGCGAATGGCTGTCCCATTCTGATTTTGCGCGGACATAGAGGGCGTAATTATTGTTCATTTAGTCTGGGACTACTTCCAAATCCCATACAGAAGAAACCACGTGAAGAAACCAGCTTGTCCATAAAATTTTCCACCGGCTTCACGGAGACATCATGTGAAGCCATTAGCAGCCATTAAAGTATGGGTTCCGTGCCCATAGTGCATCTCGGATACGTTTAAACAACTTCCAACAAAACTGCGACAGCATGTGGAGATTTTCAGGTTTCAACTAAATACCATCGAATGCTAAAACTGTACGTTTAAGAGTTCTTCGTTCAAGCTACGGTTTCGGAGAAATTTAGGGATGTATCTACGGATCGGTAGGAAAAAGTTATTAGTGTTATTGTGTGATAAGCATAAACGAATCATACTGACTATCTCAACTTCACTGAAGAACGGGGGCTCCTGCAAATAGATACAAGGTATTCCAGAAGCTGTAACCCATATGTAGATGAGCATGGGCAGGACGTGTACAGGTATAGTTTTCGTGGACAAGCGTTATTACATTTCTGGTGAGCGCAAGCGAATGTATCAGAAGATGGAGTTGAAATATCACCTCAAAATATTACGATGAATAGCGAGGTGTAAAGCTGTGGCTCAGGTAATAGGTTGTCTGTAGTGCGGAATGGTTTATCGCGCACCCATGAGGACGCCACAATTATGTTCAACCTTGAAGTTACCTGTCTTTGGATTTCATCGGCAGATATAGATGCAGGAGAGAGGAGCTGTTTTTCTACGTAAACGGATTGGGTTATTTGCAATAATACTTGTAGTGGTCTGGCTACCCAAGCTATTTTACCAGGAGCGTGTGACAAAGAAATGGAAATAATAACGCTAGATTGGGTATACAATAATAATGAGGTCAAATGCGACAGACTCACTAACAATTGTTCTGTTTAAAATAGTTCGTCGTTGGTCCAGGTTAGAGAATAAATAATAATTCAATCATGGTTGTCCAGGGGTCTTCTGGTGAACAGTTCTCACGTATAATAAGATCCGAAAATAGGCTGAAATGTTTTGATACCAGAGTTAACACATGAAACTCGCGAATGGCTGCTGTAAGCGTGAGCGAAACCAAAAGAGGGAGTTCAAGTACGTGACCACGTTTGTATTGTGTGTAATTGTACAAGTGCGCGTTTGTGTAGTTTTTCGTATTCAAACAAAAACGTTTATGCAATTGACAAAATACGTTGTTATACTGGAAACAAAAGAAAGGTGCAAAACCCCATAGGAGCAGCAACAAACCTCAATTGCAAACTAATGTACCGCTGATGTTTGAATTATATTCAAAGCTGTGGTTCTTGATATAGCAACCGAAATAACGTCTCCGACTGCTTGAGTTTAATGCCCCGTTTTCCGGTGTTTACTCCCTTTCTTCAAATCCGACGTTTTTTATTGAAACGCGTGTAACATGTTTTTGCAATGGCTTTTCCTCCCACAACTTTGTCCGCTCATCGTAAGTAAACCGAAATAAATTTCACCAAAACTATGATATTTTCGAAGCTGCAAATGCTACAGCGAGCTTGCTAACTTCGTTTGCACGCTTTAATGATACCTAGCTCATGGAGATTTGTATAAATGGGCACACTTTCAAGGTTACCGACGACCACTGATTCACATGCGACTATCAGTATACGAGATAAAGACCGAGCCTTAGATGCACACCCGAAATTTCTCTGAAACCATAGTTCGAAGGAGGAAAACTTTAGCATAAAGTTCCAGCATTTGATGGCATTTGTTCGGTCCCCTGAGATCTTCCCATGTGGTCTCCGTTTTGTTGGAAGTTGTTTAAACGTACTCAAGGCGCACCATGGGCACGGAATTCATATTTTAATGTCTGTCAATGGCTTCGTGTGATGTCTCCCTGATGGCGATGGGAAATTTGTGGTTTCTTCACGTGTTTCCTTTTGTATTGCATTTGGAAATATTCTCGAAAGTACAAGAACAATAATCGCGCCCTCTATGTCGGCGAAAACTCTAAGTTCAGCAGCCTTTCGCGACTTGTGTATGAAAAAGTCCATCGTTGTGGCAGATGTCCTGCAAAACCAAGCTAAGGAATTCGTCACAGCTAGTACGTTTTTTGTTTTTTTATACTGGTCAGTACACGCTATATCAGGCGCAAGGCTATACTGAACCATCGATAGTGACGTTGGTAGAATTAGTGTGTTCATGGGCAGAACAAGCGGACAGCACAATAAGGTGACCGGTGCTTTCAAGTCCTGGCACAAATTAAACGGATTGAGGCGGTCTTGTGGGTGCACGTAACACCCTCATCCGGTAAATATTATGGATGTGGTGAACCACGGGCAGACCATCAGACTGGGTATGGTAGTCACGGTACGTGACTACGTACGTACGTCATCGCAACGCCGTACTTGGGTCCGTGGACAGCCCCGTACATGAACATCTTGGGTTAGTCGTTTAGGGTTGTCATTATAGTTAGGATTCGCCAAGGAATCGTCACAAATTGAGACCGGCATGAAGACCGGCATGAATCAAGGATGTTGGGTCCATTGAGGGCGCACGCTGGTTCATTTCTGTCATTTAGAAGAGGCAATAAGACAGCCGTGTCTACTTCCGGCACACAAAAAAGGAAACGTCTCAGAAAGACTTCTAGAAGGCACAATGATGTGAGTTGGGCTGCGGCCCGAAATAACAAGCGGCCAAAAGTTGTCACAATTCCTGACTAACTAACGTCTTCTTGACCCCGGTTTTTCTAATAGCTGACAAAAACCTTGTCGATATGGACTATGTAGACGTCGTTTCCATCTTTAAAGGGGAGGAAAAGGTGCAGTTGTTTTTGAATTAACTGACCAAGGTCGTCCCGTCCTTTGGTATGCACCCTGCACTCCACAGAGATGGCCCTCGCATCTCCGCTACACAATTCATGCTGTTTTTTGACAATGTTATACTTAATGGAAGCTGAACTCCATCAGAAAAAGTGTTGTGATGAAGTTCGCTGAACAAAATAATCTCGTTCGTTAAATCTTGGGGCATGAAGCAAACAAACGTTGACGACGGATTTTCCTGGGTGGAATTTGCATTGGATATTCTGTAGATGTCATTTTATTTTTAAAGAACGCCAAATATGATAAAGTGCGATTTCGCGTCTTATCTCTCGTAAACCGGTGAAAGGAAGAAGGCCTTCGCTGCGGAGTTATCTATTTGAGAACGCCAACTGAACAGTTACAGACTATTGAACAGGGAAGCAAAACTCTCATTTGCATCTCGTTTACAAAACTGAATATCCCCCTTCTCCTTGAACGCGTCTTCCTGAACTTTCTCTGGATATTCATTGACTGATACTCAACTGCAAGCAAACGCTACAAAGAGACTCCACAAATTCCATAAGAGATCTCACTTTTCAAGAGACGCAAAGCAGATTTACGAGAAGACGTGCTACTCACATGCCTCATCAGTAGTATCCACCGTTACACACCTAGCAAAACGCGAACCCGTGATGCTTCGTGACCCTGAAATTTTGCTCACTTAAACAAAATTCTATGAGCAACATATCATCCACAAGAGTAAATGGAGTAGACTGACTCCCCGTAAAGGTTACAACCTCGAAAACCGTCTAGTTCCGGCGAAAATAATCTGGGTGTGCTTCTAGTGAGCGGCGAGTTAAAGCGCGAAATCAAGCAGTAACGTATGTAGTATGCACGCCATAGAAGCATCAGGGGACAGGCCGCTCACTAGAAGCACACCCAAATCACTTTTGCCGAAACTATAAAGTGTTCGAACTTGCGGTGTTTACGGAGAGCCGGTCTAGTCCGTCTGAACTTGTAGGTGGTATGTTGCTCATAGCATTTTGTTTAAGTGAGCGAAATTTTAAGGTCACGGACCATCACTGATTCGCATTTTGTTACCGGTTTACGAGAGATGAAGCACGAAATCGTACTTTGGGCTTCTTCTATGTTCTTTATGCATGAAATAACATCTACAGAATGTCCAATGCACATTAAATCCAGAAAAATCGGTCATTGAAGTTTGTTTGCCTCATATTCCTCAGATTTAACAACTGAAATGACTTTGTTCAGAGAACGTCGTCACAACATATTTTTCTATGGAGCTCAGTTTCCATTAAGTAACACATTGTTAGAAAACAGCATGAGTTGTGCGGTGGAGTTATGAGGGATGAATCCTTTTCTCAGATATGCATAACTAACCCGTGAACAACACAGCATCAGCGGATAACTCTAGGTAAATTACTCACACAATGGCATAATTCTTATAAGGAATATGACGCTCTATAGGTGTAAACGTCACAAAGCGGTCACTATGATAACGGTAGCCGTTGTCACCCCCTCGACTACTTATCGCCCCGTGTCTATGTGCGACGATGATTATGGGATCTCAGCTATACACGGTAAGTTAATGCAATGGCCAAAGACGGCCCATCATACTCATACCTGTATAAAATATCGCCTACCTTGGCTGCTTATAGTAACTACCGGGACCGTACCCATGCTCGCAGCTAACTATAAGGCCCTAACTATAAATAATAGACTAGTTCAACGACCAACGGCGGTCCTTCATATCCATACATGTCGTCCGTTTGCCAAGTCCATGCCTGAAAAATACACAACCACCCTTGTAAAATCATTTTTCTCTTTATTGGTTGCATTGGTACAAACGTATTGTGTAGTCAATCCAGTTCACAGTTTTGGGAAGCCAATTTCACTCGACAGGGTTTCTGAAAGGAAAATTGTATAATCAATTACGACTCGTATACACTTGCATATACAGCACACAATTAAACAAAGTTGTGGTGGCTAACTCGCCAAGCGCTTATTAAAACCCGTTGTCCACAAGTCCCGATCGGTGTCTACGCCGAAGCTGGGGTCTTACTGTTATAAAGACAAACTCACTAGTTGTTCAATTAGTCCCACTGGCGATAATGTGGGAGCCGTGTGTACATCGATGATTTGATGGCAGGACTCGGGAAACATATGCATTATTGGACGCAGCGAAGTTAAAGCCAAATAGCGATGTATATTAGTAAGTCGTAAGACCAAGTGGTATAGACTTGAGCCCTAGGATACAAGGACCGATGGGTCCGCAAACGTTCGTTCATGGATGCAGCCGTAGTGAAGGCCTAGTAAGTTGGCGGGTGCTTGGTGTCAGTTCCAACCTCGTACCACTTCTGCTTCCCGATGCCCGTGACATGTAGCTTAATAGAATCGACTTGTATCCATCCCATACGCAGCCGCAGTAGCAATCTTACCAACAGGAGCTCCATACTTGGAAACCGATTAGCTAACGTGCTTGCGTTTGCGATTTTCAGCATACGGTTATATATACATAAGCTTCCACATCTCCGACATATATATGTTGGAAGCTGCTCGTGATGCAAGCTATTCTGAGGTTTTTTGTTCATATTCACACCACTCTCGTTTGAACGGTCGTCCTCCTGTTCTGGCGTAATTATTCCGGTGACTCCACACCAAAGAGAAGCACTGGACTCGAGTTTCGCTCTTATTAGAGCTCATCAGCGGTGCATATCTGGTGGCCGTGCCGGGATTTGAACCCCGGACATCTGACATGCGAGGCGAGCGTGTTATCACTACTCCACCAACGCACGTTGGACGCATCTGAATTTTCACGTCTGAACAGGCGAACGTGTTCACACTTGAGCGATGTGATTGGTGTGCCCGACCCATCGAACGACGACCCAGTAACTGTCCTGGTTTTGACGATCGATTGACCCGCTAGTCAGGAATTCCAGCCCATTGGGTTTCAAGCGTGTGTCACGCTACGACTGGAAGTCCTGACTGGCGGGTCAATCGATCCAAGTGTGAACACGTTCGCCTGTTCAGACTTGAAAATTCAGATGTGTCCGACGTGCGTTGGTGGAGTAGTGATAACACGCTCGCCTCGCATGTCAGATGTCCGGGGTTCAAATCCCGGCACGGCCACTGGATATGCACTGCTGATGAGCTCTAATAAGAGCGAAACTCGAGTCCAGTGCTTCTCTTTGGTGTGGAGTCACCGGAATAATTACGCCAGAACAGGAGGACGACCGTTCAATCGAGAGGGGTATGAATATGAACAAAATACCTATCCCGCAAAACCCCAAATGTATTCTGAGGTTCTATCCCATGTCTGTCAAATAGGGTTGGGCCTCTTCCGACATCCAACAACATCTGAATAGACGAGCTACTAAGACAGCCACACCTACTGCGAACCAGCTGTCTCAGATTACGATTATCTAACTATGGACTGAAAGGCTTACTATACCTCATTTCCAGGGAACATATCCTTCAGTCCACAGCCAGGTAACATACACCACCTAATTACCACCATTCCCGCTTTTGTCCTCTAAATGGTCGATCGACTCTGACTCCCCGTAGTTCATTCTATCAATGTCCTTTACATGTCATCTACATAGTCCTGCCTCATTGGTCTTTTCGGCCCAACCAATTCACCTTATGGTGCTGGACACACTCTTCAATTGAAGTCCTTGTTGAACAACCGGAAAATTATTTTCTAACTGTCTCGTCACGGATTCGCCGACACTGACCCACATGAGCTATGGTTCTGAGACAACGGTTGTCCAACACCTGATGACGCCTTATTTCCGCTGCTCGGACAGGTCAAGTCTCAGTCATACAACAAATCAGTTCGCACTGCAGCCTGATACGCCCGTTCCTTGATATTCAGGGCTATACCACTTTGACACTATAGGTGTTTTAAATTAGTAAACGCGAATCGGGCCCTGCAGATTCGTGCATTGACCTCATCTGTCACATCAAATCAAAACTAACACAACTTCTAATGTGTATGAAACGCTCCACAAATTCGTATGCCTTTTCTCGGACTGTAAGTGGCGTGTTCAGTGATTGCATGTCCGGGCACAGTGCTCCGAGGACTGGCGGCCATTTCCCTTACATTCACGTTTCTCCTGAATTATCGTACTGTCCAACTCACATACTAAATTTCAGCTAAATTAGCCCATCATCTCGGAAGTCCTACTCCCGTCGGTACTTATATGTTGGTGTTCATTAACCGCACTACCTACCTGAGTGCTTATACCGGTTTAATCAAGAGCTCTTGTACGATAATAGCATCTATTAGCAAACTCAACCCGTGCTTGCACGCTAGTCTACTAAGTACAAATTTACCCCCATCCTGTCTCATTTAGTCAGTTTTTCACTACCCTAATTTTCTCTCTACTAATGCTCTCCATCCTATTAGATGGTTCCTCAATCTCACCGGGTTTTACGGATCTCATCCCATTCCATCGTCTTTCCAAGCTTCGACCTTCGGCAATAGCTGCTTCAAACTCCCTGTTTGCCTGTTATCCATTCCACCTGGTTTGTGATTTCCACCTACAGCGATCTCCAGAAAAGTACCTGCGACCTTACATTGACTTTGTTCTACATCTGCGGAATCCCTTGGCCAATTAAAAATATCTCGCCGCTCACAGAATGGTACATCTTAGCCCAATCACCTCACACATGACGTCCAGTACTGGGCTGTTTATAAACCGAAGTATGTCAGTTCAATGATGGCACGGTACTGCCATACCCAGTTTGCTAGCACACCCGCAACTATTGCTTTCCTTCTCTTGACTGTACCCTATAACCCACATTTCCACTACCTGCAACTACGAACTATTCTAACTTTAACCTTTGATCATGCCTGACGATATTCAACCCACCTGCAGAGAATAAATATTATTATTGTAACCTTACACTTTGTGGACGCAAAATGCCTAACATAGGACGGGATGACTTTGGTCAGTTCTTTCGAAACCATCTGCACCTTTTCCTCTTCCTTGAAGATGAAAACGATCTCTAAAAACTCCAGATCAATAAGATTTTCGCCAGAATATATTTGAAAACCGGAGTTCAGAAAACATTTCAGCGTTCGTCTGGTTATCCTATCGACCACGAAATTAAGTAGGAATCGAGAGAAGGCGCCCTTGAGGGACACCACTTTTTGTGCGGAAGCTTTTGGAGCTCTCCATGTTTTCGTACCATTTAAGCCCCTTTCGCATCCCCTGTCCACGAAATGCAAAAAACTCTACTGTTGAAGACTCTCACTTCAACTGTATGCCCTCTACCCAAGATACTCCTGGCGTATGCTAAACCTCATAATCTGCCTTCTGCAATGCAGGAAGGGGAAACTAAAATGAAAACAACTTTTGTCTGACGCCTGTGGTTTCGGCCTGAGCTTGACCTGGTTGTAGCATACATCCCGGGCCATCCCCTCTATCAATCAAAAAATTTATTTATAGCAGAGAAAGAATGCTAACAAAGACTCATTTAATACACGCGGTATGACGCCTCAGGGGCAACTCATTTTGCAAAGCTCCACGCCTTTCTTTAGATTGATCTTTCTTCAGATTGATCTGATGGCTTGCCCGTAGTTCACCTTGCCCCTAATATTTCCCGGACGAGCGCGTTATGTCCACTCATAAGACCGTCCTAATCGGTTTAACTTGTGCAGGGACTTGGGAACACTAGGAACCTTATGGTGTTTTCTACTTGCTCTGCCCATCAACCTACTAATTCATTCAACGGCTCTATCAAGGTTTCGATATACCCTTTCAGTTTGAACATTGCCGTGCACCCGGTTATAGCATGTGCTGACCATCATACAAAACTCACTAGCTGTGACAAAATCCTTGGCTATGTTTGGCGGTACGCCTTTCGCTACGACAGAAGACTTTTTCCTGAATAAGTCGCGAACGGCTGCTTCATTCTGAGTTTGCACAGACAAGGAGGGCGCGATTACTCTTCATGTAGTTTTGAGAGCAGGTGCAGAAATCAGCTTTTCCACAATATTTCTCACCTTTAGGAACGCCATACGCGGAGCAATTGGCAGTCATTGAAATACGAAATCCGCGCCCACAGTGTGCCCTGAATACGCTTAAAAAACTTCCAACAAAACTGCAGCCGCACTGGGAGATGTTTAGGGTTCGAATTACTACCATCAAAAGCTAAGACTTTAAGTTAAATTCTCCCTTTTTCGAACCATGGTTTTAGAGGAATTTTGGGTGCGCGTCTAAGGCTCGGTCCTATGTTCTGACCAACTGTGGGTCTTCTTTTAATCCGCATCGGGTTCACGACACCGACCCTTGGAGGCACACCCCAAATTTCTCTAAAACTATAGTTTAAACGGAGGAAGCTTCTACATAACGTTTTAGCATTTGACGGTATTTATCCGATACCTCAAAACCACCCCCAAAAAGTTGCAGTTTTACTGACACTTGTTTATGGGTGCTTAAGGTCTACTTTGGGCACGGAGTTAGTATTTTCAGTGGCGGACACGGTTCTGCATGCCAGCGTAAAGAGGGTGGAAAATCTTGTGGAAAAATTAGCTTCTCCACGTGTTTTCTCCCGTACTGGTGTTGGAAATATTTTGAAAGAGTACGTGAACAAAGCTACGTCGTACTTGTCTGCGTAAACTGGAAACGAAGCAGCATTCGTGACCTATGCAAATCTCGAAACTTCGCAATCAGTTTCGGTTTACTCCTAGTGAGCGGCGTTTGCAACACAACCACCAATAAAAGTTGATTCGCCCTTTGCTCAAACCAATACATAAATGCACGCATGAGTTCTCCAAAACCATAGTTTGAAAACAGGAAACTTTAACATAAACGTGTGGCATTTGATTGCATTTACTCAGATCACTATCACCTCCCTAGACAGCCACACTTTTGTTATAATCTGTTTAAGCATGCTTCTTCGTGCATGGAACTCAATGTTCACTGGCCTCATTTGCTCAGCGTGATCGGTTTGTAGATGCCGCAAAATGATCTCATGAATAAATTGGCTCCTTCAGGTTCCTGTATCTTCTTGCCTTTGAAAAATCTTTGAAGAAGTATATGAGGAAGAATGATGCTGATTTTGTTAGCTGAAACTCGAAGATACATCATTCGTATTCTTCGTACGACAAAGTGCAGCGCTGTACTGAAGTACATAACACCAGAGGGGGTCACTATGTTGAGATGAACGTGGGAATGTGCTAAACACCATAGATGTCAACAACTATTGCGTTAAGTGCCGAGTTTCATCGTTAGGCAGCCCGGTACCCGTTTCTCTCACTAATGGTAGTTGACATGCCTCTAGTAATCACAAAGCTATTCAAATGTCACGATCTACTTGAGGTGGAACCTGACTGGATCCGTTTTAGTCAACTTTGTTTCGCCCGGACGCAACAGATAGCTCTGTATCGCTGCTTCCCATATGTCTTCTGCGTTGATGCGAATCGCATTTGGTGAGTTCTTTTAACGCATCTGACGCTCGCTAGGTAGGTACGCGATGAACACATTTCCAGAGGAGGGTGGCACTGGGGTTGGGTAAGCAGCCGTGTATGTAAAAGTGAGCATTTTTGACTATGTGTAAGCCGTTTAGCTTATTCTACGATATATTTTGTAGAGGGTGTTACAGTAAGGTGTCCGTACTGGATGAAATTACATCGTAGCTACGGATCACCAGATCTAGGTCTGTAAGTGGCATTCTGTTTTCATGCATGTCGAACCGTCAAAAGCACGTTGGTTCCATAGACAAGTTGCAATTTTTCTTGCGGACCATCGCACATGGACATAGTTTACCATTTAAAGGGAAGTGTCAGTAAAATGACCACTGCTGTGCGGTGTTGACGTTCATCTGAGATGCATGAGTGCTGATAGTCGAAGAATTTGGTCGTTGCTAACTGTAGATGTGGGATTGTGAGCATCCCCGGGAAGACCGTTGGTACAAAATAGAAAAATTAGCGGTTACATGGCCAAGATTTGTTAACCCTCAATGGACACCAGCAAAGAAAATGAGCGGCGGATACTTCTTTCACTTGGAATTTTCTTCTTCAGTGAAGTCTTGATCACTTGTAAAATTCGCCCTTTAGATCCCATTGGCTTTGAGCTTGAAGAGCGCTGGCACGTGCAAAACGTAATTAAATATTTCTGAAATGTTAAAATATGTGGTGTTTGAAATGAGTTTTTTGTTTTTTCTTGTGTTCGGCTGTCTGTCAGCACCGGTATGGAGCTCGGGTTGACTGATGGGCGGGTGCTTAAGCGACGAATACTCTGTGGCCGATGAGGTCAACGCAAGAATTACTAAAGCGCGGGTAACCTTTGTTAACTCGCCCCACACTTTGAGAGTAAATAAAAAGGTCATATTTGCAGAAGCTGACTACAAGCTAGTCGCAGTCAGCACAACACGTTGCTCACATATTCCGGTCCAATAGGCACGGCGTCATGTATGAATCGCCATCGCATACTTAATCGTAATACGTAAAATGTACCGCCGTTTCTTGTTTAAAACAAACCTGCAACGATGACAGCCTAGTCATAATGACAAATAAGGATGTCTCCCGCAATAAAAGTCTTCAGTTTTAATGTACTGCTTCTGAATACGGATATTTTTTGAGTTCCGGAGTTACAACCTGCTCTTTAAGCCACCCATGTCTGGATCGATTTCATCTTCACTTTACCTTCTAGCGTGCAGTACTGCTCTGCTCACGTATTTGCCTGCAATTAAAGTGGTCTTTGTCCATTATATCGGAAGTTTTATTTCCAGCCCCCCTCACTGGTTTGCTGTCCCTTATCACATTATTGGCCACTCCGCACGACGGAGTCCTTTTGTGGGACTCTAATAGAGCTAGTAACTTGTCTGTTCCTGGATAACTCACCTTGTAATTGTTGTACCAACTGACCTAACGGCAGATCTCCTTGCTCGTTACCGGATCAGCAAACTCCCAACGTTGTTAAAAATACGCCACTGCTCTTTTGACAGGGCCCTCTGCACGCACTCAGTATAAAACACAAAGCACCCTTTTGGCACCTATGCTGACCTTTTGCATCGTTATCCGAATGAACTCTAAGCCAAAACACGCTTATACTGGTTTGTTTTACGCCTCTCTCCACCTATTTCCACTATCCCCAAGCTGCGACCTCCGGCAGTGACCGCTGCTAATGCACCATATTGCCGTTATACACGCCGCCTGGTCTTCGCTTTACATCAACACAGATCATTATCTTAAACGCAATTATCTTTGATTCCACACTGACTTGATTCCACCTGTGTTCGACACACTGGATAGCCGAAATCTTGCTGAACAGTGAAATGCACGTCCTTGTCCGGCCACCTTAACTATGACATCCGTTACGGAGCTACCTAAAAACCGAGGTATGCCGGGGTAATGGGGGCTTGGCACTGCATATCCAGTCTCATGGTATACCCACGACTATTATTAGATCGTTTATATCTCTAGGATGTTACTTTGAGAAGATTAACGGCTGTATCTGTGCGCTCCCTTGAAAAAGTTCATATCATTTTGAGTGGCGAGAAACACCTAATTATCTTAGAAAAAGTTACGAAAGAATGGACCCGGCTCTGATCCATGCAGATGCAGTGAGAGAAGTTGGGAAAAGGGGGAAAACAGGGGACATCGGAAATTTTAAGACAAGAGGAAGAAGACAGCGAAAAGCAGTAATATAACAAATGGACATGTTATCGCAGTGGATGGCGAGAGTTGGCGCAAACTCATTGGAGAAATAATAAACAACTATGGATGAAGAATACAGAGGGGTAAGGAAGGAGTGGTAGGTAGGAAAGTGGATCTAAAAGCAAATGGTGTAACCTAAGGCTGCTGATATCATCCGAGAAGAATGTGGATGTGCGTATAAAAAATGCCGTACGCGGAGTAACTACAGCGATTTAGCTAACTGAACCCAAAGGAGAGAAAATAACAATCCCAAACTCGGGATAAATGAAGAAGGCGACCAGTACTAGAAATAAACGGGAGGAAGCAGGTTTGAAGCCCAAGCCGTCAGTATACATATAACTCTCAGGAAAGCCGTTTGCTTGTTCGGACTTGAATGGTCCAAATAAGGGAATAATCCGACCAAAACCATTGTTAATCCTTCCATCAGAATCGGGATCCATGAACTAGCACTCCGGGAGGATGTGGGCGTAGACGATGGCGGTGATGAGGAACGGAATGTTTCAAATTTGAAGCATTCTGCAGATAGAACAGCCTTTGGTGATGACAGGTGATCGTAAACATGTGAAAGATCAAAGTTGAATATGTGAGACTTGGGTGTGCTAATATAACCAACCAGAGCTTTCGTAATATTCGAATACTTACTAAGTGATGTTCGTTTCTTTTTTTGGCGATCAAGGGGAAGGATTTTGTCCGGTGAAATCCCGCCTTCAGACTTTATCCCGTTAGCCGGAATTGCTCTGTTTTTGGATCCGCTTCATCGGCCGGATTATCAGATATATAGTTACGAACAGAGGGCCATTCCTCTGCATCACTTGAACAATTTGAGGATGTGAAGTCCGCAGGAAAGTGCGATAAATCATAACGCATCGACTTCGCTGGTCCGTTACGGCAGGGATGACCAGTTACACGCTGTGGAATAGCAGCACTCAAATGAGTCCGTCGAATTTGATGAACGGGCATTGTCACAGAAGCCACCGATTTCCGGAGTAGGCTTGGAACATTTTCCCACGTCATCTTCACCGGAACCCTTGAAAGCTTAGGAGATTTCTCACATTCTACATCAGTGTCAATTCAAGTATAACCAACTAATCTTGCGTGACAGAATTCAGCAGGTTGTAATGGGGGCAACCAAAATCACTCCATAGAAATAAATCATCACTGTCTGTTGAGAGTTCACAAACAGGAAACTTTCGTTCCCAAGGATAATTTACACTCGGTCGACCAGATTTCTCAACTGGACAAGTTTAGTGAAAAACAGCGGATGAACCGGATTGGCCAGCTAGAATAGTGCTAACAGAGACTGGCTCCGAATCAAAGCCACCATCGTAAGCCGTTATAGCAGGTTCAGGATACGGATAAAGCAGCTGCCTTCTGCACTGCCGCAACAATGGTAGCTCAAGTAAAGCCGAGTCAACCAGGTTGCCAAGGTTCGTTTGGCTCTCTCCACTCAGTGCGAAGGAGCAACGACGAAAGTGCGTTGGTCTCGTAACGCCAACGACACCTCGTGGCGAATGATAGGTTTGGGATCGGGACGGTTCTCTGGGGATCGTGAGCTCCTCCTGCAGACTAACAAAATAAGTTGTCAACCGATTAGATGGCCCTTAAAACCGTTGCATTAGGAAATTCGCAGTTCACACAGAAATTACGAAGTACAGTACATATCGTGCACTAGTTCACATGGCAGAAAACTATATAGGTTCTTCTTTTGAATTACAAATAAGCTGCTTCCCTGGCCCTAACTGCACCCGAAACTATTTAATTCTGACCTGGTGAACCCTCGCCTCAGATTTAACCATCTCACCGTTTCACCGCACGATCGCTCCTCTACTACTTGGGGGTGTACCAAGCAGGCGCTCTGTCCAGATGTTGGTCTAGAAACACAAATGTAGGTTTTTTCATTGGCTTTGTAACGTGCCGACCCGCCCAACTGATTGCTGGTGTTCAAAGGATCAGTTATTTTATGATGTCGAACCCTATGGTAATGAACCGTACCGTTGTGTAGAAAGGATTTGCAGGCCTGTTTTTAAAGTAAGCACACATTTGACCATCTTTCATCAGGGGCTGTCTTGTCGCCAGCCCCTTCAACACCACACACATGTGGTTTTAAGGCGGCACTCGAACATCTCTCCTGTGATGTTGACTAGGAAAAATGCAGAGGAGTCCGGAACTCTGTGTCTCGGATATTAGTGTGCGCTCATATATCTTACTAAGGGAAACAGCAACTTAAAGGTCGTGATTTTGTGGCATAAGGCCGGTACAAATGCATTTTACGTCAGTCTAATTTCTTCCACGCTGACGTGGTTTTTGATGACCTAAATACCTCTTTGGTTGTGTGTTGGTTCGTTGAGCTTCGTATTGTGCCTGCAAACGTTTCATCACCAATCGAAGGAGCATCATCAGTGCGGGATTGAGCGGCTCGTGAAGAGAACAACGGGGGCGAGATATCTAAGTGGGGGGCTAGATGGCTAAGTGGTTAGAGCGCAAATTTACTGACTGGAAGGTGCATGGTTTGAACCCGACCTCTGCCTCTGGACTTCCCCTGTCTAGGTTGAGTAACCTGGCAGTATCCCAGCTCTCGTGGCAGCTAGGCACAGAAAGGGAGTTAAAGTTGAACGATTATCGATCACCTTAAGCAGCGCACACGACATTCACTTCAGGGTGTCAATAGCAGGGTCAACACTACGGATACGATAGCCTTCAAAGGTTTCTGATAGGACAGAAGTAATCAGTCAGACGCTTGACTACACGCGTTTCTGACGCTCCGACTAAAGCACAGACAATTTCTAGCCAAAATGTGAGCCACTTATTTGTCGGACACATGAGCCAATAGCGTTTATGTGTTTGATATGAGCAATGAAAGTTGCGGTCCTTAGTGCATTTTTCTACTGCGATGATGGCAAATTTTGCGGAGATTTTGCGTCAAATACTATATTTCAGGCTACGAAATTAGTCTTGATACTTTTCAAGCGAATCACATTTTCCGGGAGTGTGAGGTATATTTTTGTCAACCGATATTTCCTTATTCTATGTATTTGTCGATCCTAAGTATCATCTACAACACGAAGTAGCATAAAAACGCACAAAGCGGTGACACAGAAAAGTGGTAACCTTGAAAACACCACAGTCTTCTGCACATTACCGTCACTCTCTTTGTCTCTATCCCTATCTATCTAGGTTTAGTAGTAGTAGCAGTAGGTTTAGTCTGTTCTCCGATTATTTATAACTGACAGTCAAGTTATAGGGTAACGAGATGGAAAAGGGGAACGGTGTTTTGCGATTTATCGGCACTTCAGCCTTCGGCCCTCAGAGCGAAGGGACCAAAGAATGCAGCCGGATACAGAGAAGACATCATCTTGCATCGGAACCAGGGTAGCAATACATATATACAAGAGTAGTACCACAGAGACCAACAAAGAATAAACGCTGTTGAGTCTCGAATTTGAATCAATCCCTTATATAGCTTCTCGGACAAGCAGGAAAAATTATCTGTTTACCTCCCTGCTCTACAACCTACTTCCCCAGAACAGGGAGCATAAAGTGTGATGTCAAGGAAGTGAGGCCCCTTAAGACGTTCAATTTTGGAGAAATAGGCATTTTTGTAGCGGCGCAAGAGAACAGGGTGTCATTGCAAGTGTGAAGCTGAGATGTATGGCTGAGTGGGTGACTGACTGATACAAAACGAGCATTCTACCGTTGGAAAGAAAATTCAACGACGATTTTGGTCCTCGATAATGAATCAGTAATATTTATTGGGACGAAAGCACTGCACTGAGTCCGACTTGGATATCCTCTGGCAGGCCAAGACGAATGTAGATTTTCTCGGAACACTTGTGTACTGAAAACTCCAGTTACCGAGATGTAACTTCACATTTAAATGCTTACTAGGGATTCAAAAAACAGGGTCTACTGGCACTGGACAGTATCGGTTTGAGACGAATAGCTTCCAGAGACTGTAGGCAGTGCCAGTATTCATATTGTTGGGAGTGAAAATGAAAAGATTGATGTGACTACGACGAAATTGCCCCATACTATGTGAAGCTGATGGCATTTTGTTGGACAAGAGTTGAGGGCATGTGGAAGCATAAAGAACTGGAGATCTTATGAGTCATTTGCACTAACTGGGTCTGAGTATAACCGGCACACTATTTTGAATGTCGGACGATTCAGTGGTTGTAACACACGCAGCGCATGACAGTTCGGTGAGAAAGTTAATCGTTGGGTGCCATGAGGCCCTTTAGGGTGTATAACTTGCTTTGGCAAACAACTTGTTGGTCAGGGATGAGAAGTGGCGAGAAATAATTGTGCTGCGACCTGCAGGCAGTGGCAACCTATAAGGAGGAATAAGACGTTAGTACCCCCCTGTATGAAACTTATAGCTGTGTCAAACGTGGATGAGTTGTGGCCTTTCGATAACACTACGTCAGTGTTGATGAAATCCTTTACCTCAGGTAGGACGCTGTGGTGATCACAAAACACCGGCGGTGGATAGGAGCCGCAGCCTCAACAAGCAAATAAGCGGCTATAATCAGCAGCAACAAATAGACACCGTATAAACAAAATGTTGCTCGCTCCACTCGCTCACACTACAGACAGGTAAATTACGAACCAATACTTTTTGGTAGTAGGCTTATGAGGCACAGGCGTTCGACCCATATTCCTCCCCTATTTTACTGCCTTTTGACCTAAATATATTTAGTGTTCCATCCGATTTGCTTCTAACAGCGATTGTTCATTGTATGCTTGTTTGATCTGGTTGAGTTTTATTACTGGATTAGCCTTGACTTTGAGCTGATTGTCGTTTTGTTAGCTGAATTTTATTGATGCGTAAACGGTTTTTCAACTTGGGGATTGTGTTGCACGCACGAGACTGGTAAACCTTTGTGGAGGTTTGATGCGTTCGGCGGGAACTGTCTTCCTGAGGCCTGGCAATCCAGTGCGTAAGTATATCTCACCACCGAATGACGTGGATGATTCGTCCGATCCTGGGGTTTAGAAACTGGCTATTCTATACAGTAGGCGGAACGAAAAAAATAACACAATTGCCTGGTACGTGTGTTACATTCTTAGACCTGCCAAGACTCGAGCATACATCTACGGAAATCCGCCGATGATTCCATAACACAGGGTTTAATATAATAAAAAATGCTGCCCCAAGCGGGGCCAATTAAGACGGACTAAAGACAAACGGATCAGAGTCGTACACAATCCTTTTCGCAAAGCCAATGGTCCATTTAAGACCATCACCGTTTCACGGAGATACCATCCCATTTTTTGGTTAAAAACGAGCGTGGTAACAAAGGCGTCCTTCACATCTTCTACCTCTTGTTGTCGTACGCATAAAGTTACTGGTTTCTTTAGCCACGCTTAACCTCCAGAATTATCCATGTGCATTTTCCATGATATATATATGGCATCTATCTATCCCCTTTCCCGCTCCGTATAATATTATTAGCCGTAATTTGCAGCTTGTTTCTTGCAGCTTGTGAATGAGTACCACTGAATCGTTTTATTAGTTGTTCGTAATAGCCTCATAACTAAAATTTATACCCTAGCGCACTTCCTCAAGTGATAGGCTGCCCCTCATGCACTCACCGCCTAATTACCTTCTTTATGAACCAGCTGCAACTGAGCTTGCGCTCAAATCATGACTCTGGGCTCCGACTATTCACATTTCTAAATGGCGATCACCCATCTAGCATTAGTTCGGGCGGCACACTATTTTATTAATACAAGCTTGTCTATATTCAACCAATCTGATCATCCGTCGGTCCCATCTACTGCCATCAACTTGATAGTAGGTTTTTCGGTATTATGTAAAGCATCACTCGTACATCACCACTTTATAACTCAGTACCTGTGTATATTTGCACCGTCTTGGTTGTTAACCACACTAGCCCAAAGTGGACTCAAGAGCAGTATCGCTAAATACTGGTTTTGTTCTTCCACAGTTCCTAGCCAATCCTGACCCCCAGCTAATGAAAACGGTGTGACCAAGGTGCCAATCCAGGAAGACATCCGTGGACCAAACTGCGATATGGCGAAGACGGTACCGCGACAGGTGCTTGGTAGCATATGCCTCTTGACGTTATTGTCTGTCGGGCGGAGGGCTACACAACTCAAGATGACCTGAGATCAAATAACGCCAATGGAAACCAGATAGAGGATCGGTTTAACAAAGTCGGCCGCAGCAGTTGATCGGAGTGAAACGGACCAATAAAAACGGCGTATAGAAAAACCGTAGGACATCACTAACAGTACACGAAATAATAACAACAATAGATTTATTTCCCAACTTGTAGGGAGCCATGATCGAGCCATGATCGGGTATCGAAGTGCCACAGATTTTCAGTGGAAAACATCAACTCTGCAGCTAATGACCAAAATATTAGATCTCACTGAACTAATAGAGCGCATTTTTGTTTTCGCGGGATAGTCAAATGCTATCCAGAATGTAGCAAGAATACTCCAAAGAACACTGAGTGTCTCAGACGTTATGCAAATGAGATTTTGCTGCGGTGACTGATTGTTTATCTTGTTTACATCTCACAATAACCAGCTAAGCATTTCAGCTCTCTCTTACTTCTTGCAGTGTTTTCAGGCAAGCGAGTCTAGCGGTCTACAGAAATTCAGGCCGCAAAAATATACAAGTGTAGTACATAGACTAATGGCACGTAAATGCCCAGCATGGAGATATGGCACACTGGTGGTTAATTAGATAGCCGTTGTTCCGCTCGCCGGCCGTGACAAGTAGCATTCAAACCGCTCGTCTCCAGCCAAAGATATATTGTCAGTGTGCATTTCAGTGAGTACTTCCACCTTAACAATCTGGCAAACATCAGAAAGAGGGATGACCCTGGGATGTAGCCTCGTGGAACTCCAATGACGCAGGCAAGTAAAAGCGGTAGGCTGAGCCAACTTTCGTTGAACAAATCTGATTGAAAGGAAAGCATTGATGCAGTGCTGAATCCCCATTGAATGCCGTGGGACCCGAGTTTATTGAGCAATGAAACATGTGTAACTCAGTCGGAAGCTTTTGAGAAGTCGAGAACTACGCCCCAACAATATAAGTGCTTCATCTTCGCATTGTGTTAAGCTGTCCACGAACAAGCGCATGTTCGTCACACAAAAACGTTTTAGAGATGTTTTGCACCAGGAATTGCGGGTTGTTAGCATTTTGGGGGTGAGATAAGATAGCCCTCTTGAGATTGCGTTTCACCACCTAGCATGGTATGGAAATGAGAATAATTGGCGCGCAGCTGCCGGGTGATAGTTGGTCGTCTGTTTTATAGGTTAGCGTGACAGTGGATTCTTCTCAAGCAGAAGGAGGTCGGTCTCGTGCTAGCGGCCCAGTTAGGCGATGTCCGCCTAAGAGTCATTGGATTCATTTTATCTCGTTCCAGCGCACTGAAGGGAGCTGTCATTTGCAGAAATTCACGAACGTTACTCTCAACAATACGTCCGGTCCTGGTTTCACCCTGCAAATTTGGATGTGGTAAAGTCACTGGAGCAAAAAGCAAGTCTGTATAATGTTTCCTAAATGCTTTGGCCACCACCGTTGGAACTCTCCTTTTCGCCCTTCAGGGAGTTCGTTGGTTTGTCTCTTTGGCGATCTTTCACCTACCGAAATAGTGCGCTTTTATTTTTGCAGGCGATACTTATTATAGTCACCTATCTTCGTGTGTTTATTTGGCAGGTCTCTGATCCACAGCGGTTCCGCATCCCACCAAATACCGGCAGTCCACTGAGTCTCCCGTAGTTATCCTTTGAGACATAGCTCAGAAGGTGCCGAGTCTCCCTAGCATCTTTTGGTTCCTGAGAATTTTCAATTACTTTCTTTTGTGATGTGTGCCTAATAAAATACCCCTACCAGGATGACCAACTTTTCTCCTGTTTGGTCGTCAGGTTGAATCGTTTTCAAATTGCTATTTTTGTGTGCTGCATTCGGGTCCAAATGATATGATTTCCATGTAATATTTTCCCATCCCTGAATCCATATCCAAGTTGCATAACCTTCGCCGACTTTTTTCCATAATTCTTGTACCTATTATCACCTGAATGACTTCGTGGTAGCTAATTTCTTTATTCTTGTCTTTGGTGTTATCTGCCCATCGTAAATGCAAAAGGATCACGCGCAAGCTTGGCTTCAATTAAAGAACGAACTCTCCAATAAAACCGAAAAATCCTTCATCATCACCAACAATCTGCAAGTAGCTCAAAAGAAGAATAAAATTTACCAAGAGAGTGGAAGTTTGTTGTGAAATGTGGTTTACCGGGGAGCCAAACGACAAATGTGACTATGGGATGTGGACCATGTAAAGTGATCAGCGCTATAGCCTATCTATGTGCGAGTTAATCTCTATGTCAATCAGTCGCTTGTGACCGAATAGTTGTGTGTCGAATCCACTGGCAGGGATGTCACCGGTTCGAAATTTTCTGGACCTTTGTTAGATGCGCACACCCGATGATACCGAACGAGGGTGAAATGCCCGTAGGGTGCTTCTCACCTACTCAGAAAAAATTACCTGCATTGAAGAACCACCTTTAATAGTCCACTC